>HG995304.1:600000-1039956 GCA_905332915.2 Hecatera dysodea
TGGATATTCCGCTCCGCCCAGAGCGGGAGAAGTCATTTGATGATTTCCCATCCAAAAAAAGGTATAGATATTTATGTCATATAGCCTATGTTACTCAAGGAAAATGTAGCATTTTAATGGTGACAGAAGTTTTGGAATCCGAACAGACGTTTTTGATTTTATCTATACTTACTTATATTATAAAGAGGAAATATTTGATAGTTTGTTTGTATTGAATAGGCTCCGAAACTACTGAACCGATTTGAAAAAAAAAACACTTTTAAAGAAGCTACACTATCCCCGGGAAACATAGGCTGTATTTTATACCCATATTCCCACGGGAACAGGAATTATGCGGGTGAAACCGCGGGGCGCTGCTAGTTCAATATAAACTCTTTCGTCTTTATAAGATAAGGGTAGATACATAGAGTAACTAAACACGAATCAAATCCCCATGAAGCCTTTACCTACACAAATTTTGAAAGAAAACAATTGTTCCTAAATTGTTTGTAAGCCTCAAAGTTAGCGTCGATAACCCTTTCACGCAATAGTTTGAGTCCCCTGCGACCGTGAACACAAGTGCTGGAAAACGTCGGCAAAAAGTTAACTCAACGGAGGAAATAAACCGTAAAACTATTTGCATAACAATCCTTTTATTAACTATAAAAATAAATTATATTGTTATTTGATTTTCTTTACTTATTTTTTTACTATTCTTAAATTATATCATTATAAAAGGACACGTACCTTACTATAAACATCCATTTGACACTGTGTTTCTTTTCTGTGGCACCTCGAAAAGTATATGTATGGTATGTTCGCACTATCTACTTCATACAACCAACTGCAACGTTTTAATATTTGACGCAGCTTCAGTGTTTGACTGTTTCTCTCCGCTGCTATTGAATAAATGGTTCGTAACGTGCTCTGTGCCGCCTGATAACTCCGAGTTTCATACGAAACCGGTTTCTGTTTACGGCGCGGCGCAGACGCAAAGTATTATTTGTGTTCAACCAGACAATTTATATCGTGGTTCGTTGTTCTAAAACGCTTAGATTATGTATGATTTTACTTATTATCTTTATTTATATAAACCTTATATATGTACTACCTATATTAATCATTAGTTTATCACATTCGTTTATCACGTACTTATTACTATTACCTCTAAGTAACATCTACACTACTATGATTCTTATATATTTATCTCAAGACACTACACATAAAACTGATTTACGTCCGTGACATGTCACACCCTCAGGTCCAGTTGAAAACCAGCGTCAGGCACTAGCTGTCTGACATATATGCTGAACTGGACCTATTTGGCGCAGCCGTGGGGCACGCACCTCTTTTTTACTTTTCTTGGTTATTTTTGTTTGTTTTTTATCGTTTTTGCTGTGTGCCCCAACTGTGGCAAATAAATGAATTTTCTTTCTTTCTTTCTTCTTTCTTTTCACTCACTTGAATTGTGTCTTTATTTAGAACTAGCAGCGTTCCGCGGTTTTACCCGCGTAGTTCCCGTTCCCGTGGGAATATGGGGAAAAAATAGCCTATGAATGTTACTCAGGGTGAATGTAACTTTCTAATGGTGAAAGTATTTTTGTAATCGGTCTAGTAGTTTTTGAGTTTATTCGTTACATACAAAAATACAAATATTTCCTCTTTATAATATTAGTATAAAGTCATATGGTTGATGTGAGTATTTGAAAATCAACAAGAAAATTATAATAGTAATATGGAAGTTGAGTTTTTAGATTGGCTTATGTTGCACTGGATGTAGCTGAATACCAGTAGTCTACGTAGAGCATCTGCCTATCTAACGACGAGAATCCAGTTTCTGGTTAATATGAACGCCTAGGACTAGTTCTCAATGACCCACCGCCCGATCAGTAACAGGCCCGAGTAGGCGACGCGACGTGTTCCACGCGTGCCACTCAGCAGGACGTGGGGCTAGGCCCCACAGAAGAGAGGTCCGCCAGGGGTTGGCGGACCGAGACCTGCCGGGGTTGCGGTGCATGCTTTTGCGAATCCCGCGACCCCGGCCTACGGTCAAGTGACGGAACACCGTGGTGGTTTTAGCCGGTAAGAGTCCGGCACACCCCCCCCCCCGTCTTCCCCAGACGGGGGATAGTCCATGAATATTTCCCCACGACAAAAAAAAAGGACTAGTTCTCAATAAAAAAACATTTATTTTTACATTACTAGCTTTTCGCGTGATAAAATGTTACCAATGACACTCAGCAATAATGTAGCTTTATATCAGTGAAAGATTTTTGATTCTATACTTCCTGATATAACTTTTTATCTACATAGGTATAAAAAAAACAAATCCACAAAAAAAAAACAATTTACAGACGTTTTTGAATTTTCAAGTCAAGTTCTGTCATTCAAAATGATACAGCTGATTGCACGTTCCAAGTTTAAATCTCTATGAAGAAGAACAAAGAAAATACTCCATCGAAACTCGACTGACGACACGGTTGGCGCAGTGGTTGAGCGATTGGCTGCTGCGCTACGTGTCGTGGGTTCGATTCCCGCACGGAACAATTATTTGTATGGCCTACAGATAGTTGTTCCGGATCTGGCTGTTTGTGTATGTGAGATTGTATGTTTGTAAACACACCCACGACACAGGAGAAATTCCTAGTGTGGGGCAACATTTTTATAAAAAGAAAAAAAAAGAAACAAACTCTTTTGCTCGGTACCAAATCATGATTACATTAATTTTGAAACTATTAACGCATGTTTATTTCTATATACCTTTATTGAAGTTTATATTAATAAATTCAGACCAATTTTGCTCTCCGCAGAATTTTAAATCCCCTAGTAGTGGCCCAGGTACGCCTGTCTCCACATTAAAGCCGCAGCTTCTTTGCGACGCTGCGCCTGTCGCCCGCAAAAAGACGCTTGTTAGCGAGTTTCAGTTTCAGCCAATTCCTAATAGTGTGGCTAGTCGTTTTGTTACTTTATGTGAGCTATCGGATAACGGTTCATTATTGGGAGAAACTTTTTTGGTACAGCTGTTTATTTTATTTTTTAGCTTCCTGAAAAGGTGTCATTCTGATTTGAAATACCTAATTAAGTCTACGTATCATTAAATGATATTTATTTTGTAAGTAGGTTAAACATAACACTTTTACACGTCAAATATTTCTGGTCATTATAAGCTAGTTGAAGCCGGTGTTTCCTAACCGACTACCCTGAGAAGAAACACCGAAACAAACTCAGAGGTCAAAGTCTCTTTTAAAGTCCATACAATCCGTACTGGTCAAGTCAGGTCAGGTCAAGTCATTGCAATCATGATCTCCTTCATTCCCTGCCTTTGCAATCCTTAATGCCTCCGATCTCATAATTTCCCAGTTGTACACAAACGAAGCCACCATACTCAAACATTTCCTTAAAAACCTTTTTTTCACAGAGAACTCAAGACTTATCATCATGCTAACCCAGATCCCCATAACCGCCGGAATCTTATTACGCCCTTATTAATCCGTTCAAAAATCACAAGAATTCGTCCCAGAACCCCACTTATTGAGTCTCCAGCCGTTAACACGTCCCTGAACATCGACAACAATATCTCAAGAGTCCTCCTCACATAATTAATGCAAAAAAGAACCTCTCGACGTATCTAAGAGTAAACTTCGAGCTCTCAAGACCTGGCGGAATTTCTCCAGTTAAGATTTAATGCGCCTTTTAGAATATTTCTCGTACCAATCGATTGGGACAAGTCGAGTTGGGAACGATTGGAACAGGCCATAGGGTAGGGAATTAGAGTGCCGGCAGAATCTATAATCCTTCAGTATTAATAAAGTTGCAATAGTGTGTGAAGGCATTATTTTTGTCAATAAAAAAAAATGCTACTCCGATCGACGTCATTCTGCCAACGGTGGCTGTCGCTGAAAACGTACACGTGTCCCAGCATTATGCTGAGCAATGGCCGTTTTTTGAAAATGTGACGCATAATGTATCTTTCCAACTTGTATAACTATTGTCATTTTTTTAGTATGCGTCATGTCTTTTCCTTCTCTTCAAAAAGGTTAGTTTTAACCAGCACTGTGGCTAAATCTCGCACATACATATTTATATGTAGGTAAGTCCCACCACTATGCGCAGCGATGGTCGTTTTGTGCGTTCATGCTATTTTATATCTATACGTCATTTGCATCGTAGCACGAGAAAACTGTGACGCTCAATGATACACTTGATTTGTGTCGATCGTGTTTACAACACCACGTGTTAATTAGCGGTGAGTGTCTGACGTTCAGCAAATCCTAAGATGGTAACCCTTTCAATGTGGCCAAAACACTCAGCGCATTTGTATAATTTTCTACAATTTCTTTTATATTGCTGTTGTCTTGTGTTTGTGTCGATGAATTTTTTTCATTCTATTCTATTCTATAGTTTTGCCCCGAAGGCGATTCCTAAATCTGTAGCAGAAGCAATCGAGTTGTTAACGATTGGGAAAGTCGTTCCAGTTCAGAATATTACAAAAAAGTGTTTTGTGACAGTCTGGAGTGTTAGTTGAAGGTTTTTCTTGTTTCGTTTGCGCAACTGATGGGGAGGGAATTGTGTCAGCAGTTCGTTTGCTTTGAATATTGTTTTATTAACTGCCTCAGTTGAATAACTGAGTTGCTGTACGGTGGAGCTCGTGGTTAAATAATAACAGTCGCATGGGTCAATCTTCAAAGTTAAGCAACGCTTGCCGAGGTCATCTTAACATACCAAGACTCCTCCATGCTTGGGAAAGTAGATTCCATCTTTGGTAGTCGTGTCGCTGGATTGTCAGAAGCCAGGAAGTCTGACACCAGTCTTGCCAAGACGTGTCTTGTTACCACCCAGTTACTAGGTTGTGGAGTTAAGATCTGGAGTCGCTTTACGTAAAATAGTGAATAGTAATTCAGCTGAATCTGGTTTGATTGGAAGCCCACCCAATATAATTGGGAAAAAGCTAGACCGATGATAATAAACGAGCTCACTGCAATCACTTAAAATAGCACACGCAGAAACACACCTCTATCGGCTAGATGAGATTGTACAAATACTTTTTGCTCTATCTGGATTCTGTGTTTGGATTTTAAAACCCATCCAGCCACAGTGATTCGTGCAAGTAGTCTCTAAAACTACATCTTGAACCATTCTTCTTATCCGTTCAAGTCCCAGATAAAACACATTCCCTAAGTATGAACGAAAGCATCAAAATTCCAATGTCGACTTATAAAGTTGACGTCACAGAACTTCTTTATCCGAGGATCCGACGATGTCTGAAAGTACTAGAGAGTAGCCGAACTAAGATTTAGTGGGCAGACGCTTTCTAGGCGAGGAGAAACTTGGAGGATTTGCGACTCAACGAATAATGTCAGTTTAATGAGATTTCGCTGACATGGTTGTTAAAAGGTTATAACATAAATTGGATCTTTCGATTTGAGAGCTAAACTTTTTGAAAGTGCTTAACAAAGGCTTAGGTCCTAAACGTTATCTAGCAGCATGATCAAAATGGCATTGTATTAGCCATAAATAAGTTCAAAATGTTTGGAATTGAAAATATGACTTTTTGGAACACATGACAATCCCTCACATATGGACTCTGGCAAATATTATCGCTGGTAAAATCTCACTTTTGCTAGCACCATCAAAACACATAAGAGTTCAACTCAAGATTTGAGATGAGAGAAATTTTAAGATCAGTCGTCATAAAACTGCGTGGTCTAAAATGATCGCAAATAATGCAAGCTTTAGAAATTTAGTGCTCTCTTTGTTTAATACTAACAGCATCTCGCGGTTTTACCCGCTAATTCCTGTTCCTGTGGAAATACGGGGATAAACTAAGGATAGTTTATCCCCGTATTCCCCGTATCATTATTAGCGAGCAAAGTAGGAACTTTGCTCGCTAATAATGAAGCTTTCCATTTGTGAATAAATGGTTGAAATCAGCTTGGTAGGTTCGGAGCTTATTCGGTATAAACAAGCAAACAAAAAATCTTTCCTTTTTGTTTTATATTAGTATAGATCTTATAGATCATCATTTCAGCCAAACGACCCTTATTGCTGTCATTGCGTTTGAAGCAAGACGTAAAGGTGGGTGTGTTTATGCGGGAATCAAACCCGCAACACACAGTCGCTCACATACTGCGCCAACCGAGTCGTCATGACTGATTGAATTAAAACGTATAAACAAGAAGGCAATAAAAGAAAATAAGCAATAATTAAGGGGAGCAGTGGTGACCGAGTAGTAACGGCCCCGACTTACTTTGTATAATGAGCATTTGTATAAATTTATTTCATCACAAGTGCTCTCAAAACAGTGATGGAAAACATCGTGAAGAAATCGGCATGTGTCCTAGAACCAAAAATTCGAAGACCACGCGGGCCCAGTGCGGGTTGGTGAATATCACATATATTCACCAACCCGCACTGGGCCCGCGTGGTGGATTATGGCCCATTCCTTCTCCTAGAGAGGAGGCCTGTGTCCCAGCAGTAGGAACATTAAAAAAGGCTGACTAGCTTCAAACATGTTACCAGGGAGTAAACTCTGAAATAACAGCACACACACACTCATACTAACATACGTCATCCCTACATTCTCAGTTACAACTGCTGTCTGAAGTTCAGACGCTCGTTAGTCTGACCGCGATCTGACTCCGCACTCGCTGAACTAACCTAAGTGTCGGATAAGTGTCGGATATGCACTTCCACTTCTAATTGGTTGTAGAACGTGGAGCTCATCGATAGTCAAATTGGTTTAATTGGATTTATTGATCTTTGGTATCTGTTTTATGAGTGTCTTTTGAGAAGTGATGAGTGGGTGGTTATAAAATTGATTGAGTCAGGCGTTACTTTGCGGAAATCCATTTTAAATTTGAAAATGAAAATAATATAACTAGTTTTAATTTCCGCGAATATTAGTGGGTTGCAGGTATGCAACTCCCTCCCGCCCGCTATATTATGCACATGCAAGATTACAAGGCAAATGCAAGGATTTTAAGCACATGCAGGAAGGCAAAGCAAAACCCAACACCAATACCGACATGTGTTTCGCCTCTCCACGAGGCATCCTCAGGGGACGTGTTGACTCGCTGACCGTTGAGTTGTTTTTTTTTTGGGTGTTTTTTTTATTAAAGAGGAGGTGCATTTATATGGTTGAAACTAGCAGCGCCCCGCGATTTTACCCGCGTAGTTCCCGTTCCCGTGGGAATATGGGGAGTGTTTTCTTTTTAACCCAAAGATTGATTGGTAGAGAATGTCTTGTTGCATTAAGTCCACCCAAGTACCACTATTGTACATAAAGGTTAAATAAATAGATAAATTCACTCAAGTTGCATCACGAAACATCAACCTTCTCGTGAATCTCAATAGCACACGCATGGCTCTAGTGAGAGGAGTTCTCGCCAGTTTATTTACTAGAATATCAACAGATATACAACAAACTTAACTAATTATAACCGAATCACCCTTTAACTAAATATTCCAGATGTTTCCATACACTGCAAAGTTTCTAAGCTCCCATTTTAATTCACTTCCAATCTCAGCGCAGGCCATATCAAACAGTTTTAAAGAAACTTCAACATGTTTAAAAAACTCCAAGCGATAACAGGAAGTGGTGGAAGTTTGTTAATTTTCTTGAAATCACACGAGAACCCGCTCGTTAACGTGCGTCAATATGGGCTGTCGTGGGGTGGAAACATACGGGTGACGTCTCGTGGGGCGGTAACGCTACGGGGGCTAAGAATGATACTTTACTAAGAAATAAACGTAATGAATGGAAGATTATTATGATCTCCCAATCCTTTTCCCTACTATGCATATTAAGACCGGCTTTGGAACGTGGGCCTGGTGGTGATTTAAATGCATATAAATAATATGAAACTTTTGATAGAAATTCTCTTGCAGAAATATTGTAAAATAATACGTATATTGAACAATTATACTAATCTTATAAAAAGGAATGATTTTTTGTTTGTTAGTTTGTACCAAATAAGCTCCAGAGCTACACTGAGAAAAATATCGGCTAACAAAGTCACAATAAAAGCTTTGTCATTTTTTTGTTGTTTCAGTGACAAAAAAAATTGTCTTCGTCACTTAAGGAGTTTAGTTATTATCGCATAGTTTTTGTTGTCAGCCGTTTTTCCTTCGCCTTTGCCACCGCAAATACTTGTACTTTGTCACTGCAAATACATTAGTTAATAAAGTTGTGTAACAATAG
Source organism: Hecatera dysodea (assembly GCA_905332915.2). Taxonomy (NCBI): domain Eukaryota; kingdom Metazoa; phylum Arthropoda; class Insecta; order Lepidoptera; family Noctuidae; genus Hecatera; species Hecatera dysodea. The sequence goes on from HG995304.1 coordinate 608,180, forward strand.
AATTTTGCAGGCCGAACATAGTATTACGTTGTTACAGTAGTACAAGGTTGTTCTTATAACAACGTTCCGTTGTCTCAGAAAATATGTTTATTTTAATAATATATCGAATTTACAACGGCCTACGTTACGGTAGCAAAGCGAAGGGTATGAAGCGGTGCGGGGGGAGGAATCGGTCTGCACTCATGCACAGGTCCGCGTCCATTTCCATTTCGCTCGCTGTTCTGCTAGCTGTTAATACGACGCGAAGTCAATCTTTTAGTTTTTAGTGCAGTGCTTCATTTATATAACAGTATATAATAGTATACAGTGTGTGTAATAAATTAAGGATACCCACCACTGATCAAAATTTTATGAAGAAAAATGAATCCAGACGAGTTTGAAGTTTTCCTCACAAGTGCTGGACTTTCTCATCTATTGAATAAGATGCTGGGTGAGTTTACGTTTACTCTACGTTTTATTAAATGCATATTTAGGTATGTCTACTTTCATACGTTGATTGCTAAGCCCACCTAAATATGTTTAGGTAATTTTATCTCGGAAATCAGGAGGATTCATTCATATCCAAAGTCGATACAACGCGACGACGCACGCGACAGTGGCTCAGCATTCTATTATAAATTATGTTTACAATTCAGTTCAAAACATTTCCGACTTCTCATACAAATTGATTACATTACCAACTTTCTATAGACAGTGCAATTTTTTTTTGTTCCGATTTATGAAAAGGTGTTCAGTTACAGCGACTAAAAAAGCACCATCACATGATTTTTACTATAATTAGTAACAGAAGTTTATGTCAAGTATTATTGCTTTCAGAAGAGGGAATGACCCTAGATATTTTGCTACAAGCGAACGAAACTGAGCTGGCCGTATTTTCGACAAAGATTGCTGACAAAATTAAACTGAGGTCAGCCCTAGAAAAACTTCGAAAAAAAAATGTTTGTTTGCTTTTTTATTTTAAGTAGATAGTTATTTATTTTACTGATTCTGAGAAAGTAGGTCAGAAATACAGAGAGGTTGAGGTCACAGTGAAGGTGTTTCTCAGTTATTATACCTATATCATCATCATCATTTCAGCCGGAAGACGTCCACTGCTGAACATAGGCCTCCCCCAAGGATTTCCAAAATGAATGGTCCTGCGCCGCCGTTATTTTGATATATATCAATGATAATGACTGGACCTGATTGTGTTGCTGATGTCAGGCTTCATGTTTTTAAATCAATTTACTTAGAATTGCAAATCAGATGCTACATACTTACACAATAAAAATAATAAATTTTATTATAATAATAATTATTTTGATTGATATAGCTGTAATTTCTATATTTACAGACTTCAGTGTCTATGGGTCAACGTGATGACCTCTCCTCATGTCTCGAGGGATTTTCATCAACACTGAGTACCTCCGGATCTAGTCCTGTAGCTTTGCCTATAAGGCAAAACGCCACTTTCTCTCCATTAAGTGAAGAGGAAAATGAAAATAACTTGTTGCAGGTAGGTAATTCCCCGCTGTGCATGTTACAATATTGGTTTGTAGAATCTGTGCGTGTGCGTGTGTACTTACACTTTTTATTTTATAATTTAGTATGTAGTAACAACCACATTCTTTATTTCACAGTTGTCGAGTGACTTTGAAAGCGTATACCCCTCGGCAAATAAAACATTTGTTGAGAAGTTTCCCTTAATCAAGCTGAAACTGCTCAAACTTCTCGCTGAAAAGGGAGAATCCAGCAAAGCCGAACTGTCAACACTAGAACTTCTTGAATTGGCCTCTGGTGAGTTAACATGGAGTGGAACTCTTATAAAATCTTCCAGTCATCATTCTAATCTTCATTATAATTTACTACCACTTATCATTCCAGTCTTCATTATAATTTACTACCATACTTTTGAAAGGAACCCCAGTTAAATAACACACATAGTTTTTGATTGCTGGCCGGTTAGTATATTAATGTAGCTGTATTTTTTAGTTTTATAAATTTTGTTTTATCTTCCAGAGGGCGAAGAGCAAGCTAATGTGGCTGCATTTCTGGCAATTGTGTGCCTACTTCGGCAAATGCCGACGATTTGCTTACCAAAAAAAAGACCTGGAAACTGACAAGAGACGAGGTAAGGAATGGGTTCCTCGGTTGCGTCCCAGCAGCGTCCGATATTGAAACATACTGCCTCCAAAAAAAAAATTATTTGCACGTCAAAAGGCATTCAACCAACCTTTTTTGCGAAATGGACATTTTGAACAGAGACGAATTATGTATAAGTTAGTATTTATAAGGTTTGGTGCTGTTCCAGCAAACAGCAACCTATTATGTTAGAGAACTGTTACTTCTATTATATCTATTATGTCGATCCATGTATCGCTTACTCTTACTTTAAAAAAAGTAAATTTAAATAATTAATTTTTTTTGTTAAATATATATAATTTAACTGTGTATAAGTTAGTTATAATTAAGGTTTATCTAAGAAATAAAACAATTTTTTTTGTTTTATTAATTGGTACAAATCCAGAGTCCCTGCTCCATGCCTTTTTATTGCTAATAAGTATATGATAGGTTATTCTTTTGAATGTTTCAGGCAATGGATCCCATCGAGCCCTACTAAACTGGCCCCAGTGGATCCGTTAGCAGGAGATTTAGAAAACTAGTGCCAACAACCACCGGGTTGGTCATTTCAAAAAAAAAAAATTCAAAATTATTTATTATTGGACAACTAGATCCACCGGTTAGTACCTATACAAAAAATAACTTAGAACCTATTGTTAGTACCTTAATTAAAATACAAATACAAGGAACATCACAATTCACAAAAAAAAAAAAAAAAAAAAAAACACACACATTTGAGTGGTCGGTCGATGGTAATGATTTTCAGATTTTGTCCCCATCAACTCCATTACTTATAATAGAGGGCTGCTGTTAATTTTCGTACTTATGACAGTTTTACATTTTAATTTATGTTGTCTGTACTATGTTAATGCTGCTGTTAATGTACACTTTACTATAACAACAAGTAACTTACAGTGCGTTTAGATACCCTATGGTAGAAGGGGGCCGGTGGGATGAGTTCGTGGAGTTCATGGGCACATTCGCCGAAGTACAATCTGTAGAAGACTGACAAGCAGGCGACCTTGCGTCGATATGTAGTGATTACCGTATAATCATGACGCTCTAAGATCCTGTAAATCGACAAAAAATAACCATTTTTTCATTAATCTACATAATTATAAGCGAGTAACATAGGCTATAGCATATAGCATAGGCTATATTATATCCCCGAATTCCTAAACAGGAACGGGAACTACACGGGTGAAACCGCGGGGCACTGCTAGTATAAAATACAATTTACGGCGTCCTAAGCCTTTACAAAACTCCCTATGTTTCCCGAAAGCCAAATTGTAAGCTAGGCAATTTCATGTAAGCAAGCTGTAGTGTGTAGTGAGGCCACATCGACGGAGGAACTTAGCTCGTTTACGCCGTGCAGTTGTAACGGTACACACTCGGCTATGCACGCGGATTGACTTAGCTGCTGGGCTGTTTTCAAGACGTATGGGCTATTAGAAATGTTCTGAAGACTTTTTACGGGGATTGAAAGTACTGGTTAAAGGTTGGTGGTCATTAGGAGAGGTAACTATAGTGTTTACCGTATAATTATGACGCTTTAAGGTCCTGTAAGTCGACAAAAAATAACTAATAAATGACCAAAGCAATCTCATATTATTCAGTTCAACGGTATTTATGACCTATTCAGGTTTGTTAACCAGGATTTTATAAGAAATCCGTTAACGTCTTGTGGCTATTAAAACTAAGTCCAAGTTGACAATATTAGGGTCCCGTTTGGAAATCGGAACTACAAACTCAAACCCATAACAAGCCAATTGTTGTGCCATACAACAATACAATACAATTGTTGTCTTCGAAATTTTGGTTCTAGGACATGCCGGTTTCATCACGATGTTTCTTTCACCGTTTTGTGAGCAGTGGTAATGGAATTAAACACACACAATCCGACTGTCTGGGTTTGAACCCGCGACCTACAACTCGTAAATCGGAGCGATTACCATTCGGCTACCATTGCTCTCTCCGATGCTTGCGTTTTTATTATTACGCAATACATATTAAACTTTTTGAAATCCAGAACAGGTACTGACCCAATATCGCCAAGTTCCACACACTTTATCGTCCATCGAAGATTAATTAAAATTTTATTACAAGGGGATCAGTAAAGACGTTACATTGCCGCTTTCGTTCATGATTAAGTTTATTAGGAAGCAAATTTATGACCCGCCTGATATCGACCCTGAGATGGTCGTACAAAGTTATTAGATGTGTTAAAATTAAGTAAAATGTTATGAAGTGTTTTGGAGGGAAATTAGCTTCTTTGTTATCATAATTATATACGTTCTGTGTATCAGCGGCATTAGCATAACGATTAGGAATTGGAGTGGCGAGTGAGAGGGTGGCAGGTAAGTTATAAGCAAGCTATGTGAATTACATACTTACCTACTGGTCAAAAGTAAGCTTAATGGGGTTAAGGAAACATTAAAATCAATAACAAAATAGACATCTTGGTTCGCCAGTTTTTTGCTTAAAAAACTTACACAGTAAGGTAGACCAATCATTTCTCAAACATACCTGTAACAAAACAAAAATTAACATTACTATTGCATTCAGAAATCAGATACAGCAAAATAAATCAGCAAAAATAAACCAAAAAAATTTAAAGAAATATTTTCTAAAACACTGATTATCTTCTATACTTATAATAAATCTGTAGAGAGGTCAATTCTGTACAAGGAATATATTTTCAAAATAACTATCAGGGGGTGATTAGTGATCGATACTGGTGCCAAAAATGCGATCAGTAAAATTTTTGTCTGTCTGTCTGTCTGTCTTTCTGTCTGTCTGTCTGTCTGTCTGTCTGTCTGTATGTTCTTTATAGAAACAAAAACTACTCGACCGATTTTAACGAAACTTGGTGCAATTATTTTTCATACTCCTGGGCAGGTTATAGTATACTTTTCATCACGCTACAATCAATAGGAGCAGTGCAGTGAAGGAAATTTTGGGAAAACGGGAGAAGTTACTCCATTTTTTAAGCTTCCGATACTTTTATTAATTAGTAGTTATTTTATTAATTAGTTATACGTAGTTATAGGTATAGTATATAATAAGTTGTACATATTTCACACACACATAGTGATCTATCAATGCACAGCACAAACCACTGAACGGATCGGGCTGAAATTTGGCATGCAGGTAGATGTTATGACGTAGGCATTCACTAAAGAAATGATTTTAATTAATTCTACTCCCAAGGGGATAAAATAAGGGATCAACGTTTGTATGAAACTTTGTCAATTTTAAACCGATCGGGCTGAGAGTTTCATTACAAATAAAACGAAATAGTATAATTTTGATGTTTCCTTATACATACATATATATAATTCAATCAATTTCAATCTTTCGAAAAATCCCTAAAGATTGAATTGGGACATTTCCTGAACTTTTAAACTTTTCCTAAGCTTTAACTGAACAGAATGCCGAAACCGAATCTATCCTGATACCAGTGCACCGTGGGGTGTACAAGTCAATAATGATGTCAACCAAATCGAATCACACAAGGAGGTGATGTGACGAGTAACAATATTACTTGAATGCCAAATTAATCTATACTTATGTTAATATTATAAAGAAGTAACGTTTGTGAGTTTCTAAGATTGTGAGTTTCTGAGGTTGTGAGTTTGCGACGTTGTAAGGGGTAATCTCTGGATCTACTGAACAGATTTTCAAAATTATTTCACCAATAGAAAGCTACGTTATTGTGGAGTGTCATAGGCTATATTTTATCCCTGTATTGCCACGGAAACGAGCACAACGCGGGAGAAACCGCGGGGCGCTGCTAGTGTGTAATAAATATATGTAATCACCACAGATTTCTGAATTATACTTTTGAAGTTGAATATTTGTAAAATTCTATTTTAGCCTGAAACCTAGAGGCAATTCTAGTACCTATTTTAAAGCAGCTCTGGCAATCTCATTGCATTCGTTAACTATCAACCGCACCTCTATTTGTTGAACATTTTTACAAGCTTTTTTATAGTTGTGGCTTCGATGAACTTTCCATGATTTTGCCTATATCAAGAATCGAGATGGTAGTGATGGTCGGTTCTCATTCGGTAGCTGTGACAAATTTATTATGCAAGGTTAATTGAAAAACACCAACAACTTTTATTAAGGGACCAAACCTGAAATAACGAAAAAAACAGCTGACTTTTTTTACGTATTAAAAAAAGTCAGCTATTCCCTACATTTTGATGAGTTATATGAACATAAATATAGGGAACAGCTGATTATTTTGTTGCAATTTTAGGTTTGGTCCCATAGTAAAAGTTGTTCATAATGATGAGTACAATGACCTCTTAAAAGGTTGTTGGTGTTGTTCAAATAACCCTGTATATTGTTTCAAGCTGATTTTGATATTGATTGTTTGAATTTGAACGTTTTTTAAGTACGAGAATTGATCTACTGGAATCAGCAACCCGCCCTCAGCGTTCTACATATGTACACTGCTCAAATCTCTGGCCATACTCACACACAAACCCTTCATCTCGTATTCCAACATTGCGACTCATTCGTCACAGCCGTCAGCGACAGACTTGTAATAAAACGCTACTTGCTCTAATTGATTGATGAGCTCTGCCTACCCTTCCGCCGAATGAGGGCATTTGCATATCTGTTACTTAATCTGTGCATAATCAGGGTAGAGAGGAAAGTTTCGTTCAGAGGTATTTAGTTAAATTAACATCGCTATGGATGTGATGTAGGAGAATGTGTATAAATAATAATAGCAGCATGGTTTAATCTTTGAGGTTAAGCTTTTGCTAAATTAATGCTTGCTGAGCTCAGTGCTCAGCAAGCATTAATCTGCTTCGGTTAGACTCAGCTATCATTTTTAGATCTTCAACAGTTGTTACATGAAGTCGAAAAGTCGAAGCTCAATAATATGACACCAGTCTTCATATTTTTCTTTCTTCAAGGGTACCCAGTTACTAAGCAGTAGATCTCAGCCCCCCTAGCCAAGTCTGCAATCGTTAACGCTAGTTGAAAACGAATCAAATGTATGGGAACTAAATCATCTCAACTTTACTCATCAAACGAATAGAAAATTCGTAGCCAAGTTCACATCGTTCAAAATGATACAATGAATTGTTATCGTCTCTACATATAATGTTCAACGCTACATCCTTTGTTAAAATGTTTAAAACAGTGTTTAAATTAATTTTGACCTGTTTGTCGTTTGTAGGAACGCTCGCCATAGACTAAAAAATAGGTCGTTTTCTAAAGACATTGTAGAACGAGCGGCCGGCTCAGGCACGTCAACATGACTACCAACTTATCGTTTTCTACAGTTGCGTAAAATACTCGACTACATTCACTTAGACTGGAAGTCGACCTTAGAATCGACTTAATTAAATCCATTACGATCACCAATTCAGTTATATAAACAATATTATGAAGGTCAATGTTAGGCCCAAGTTAAGCACGATAGGTACCTACAGTACAAGGTATACAAAGGTGTATTTACTTAAGGTACGTATTCCAATTAAGTTCGAAATCCCAGGTAATTTGGGGCAAGCCCATTGCCATTTAACGACCACAAACCCCGACTCATTTGCTACTGAGCAGTTTAAATTAGAAATCATTACAATTTAAAGGCATTCTTAGAATGGACCCACGTGAAAATGCAACACACAAAATAGTGTAGTATTTTTAATAATTCATGATATAAATCCAAGATGAGAGCAGTGGTGGCCGAGTGGTAACGGCTCCGACTTACGAATTGTAGGTCGCGGGTTCAAACCCAGCCAGGCGCATTACTTTGTGTAATTAATTTCTTCACCACTGCTCTCAAAACGGTGAAGGAAAACATCGTGAGGAAACCGGCATGTCCTAGAACCAAAAATTCGAAGACATGTGACATTCACCAACCCGCACTGGGCCTGCGTGGTGGATTACGGCCCATTCCCTCTCCTGGAGAGGAGGCCTGTGTCCCAGCAGTGGGAACGTTAAAATGATTATGTACTAGCTTTAAAAATGTATTAATTTTACTTCTGCTGCTAGTACTTTGTTTTTTAGGCTTTTGTTGATTTTATTATTAATCATAGTAGTATTATTTTGGGTGCATCATTTTCACAAAAATAATCAATATTGATTAATATATACAAAATATTGTTAAACTCACATTTGAAAAGAGTAACTATCTTAACCGTTCTTCTCGATAAGAATCTACTTTTTGCGAATGAACAACTAGATTCACTAAAATATTTTATTGACTTTGACTTTATTTCCTGTCTTCTCATGCTTTTCAGTCAGATTTTAGTCAAAAGTAATAAAAAATCCAGTATTAGAATCATGGAAAATCAGAAACTCCCAATACGTTTCAGAGACATTAAAAGTTGTTCAATTTTAGTTAGTCTTAATACAATACAGGCATTACTGTTACCTCGAACCTAGACGAACTTAGGGTTACCACAAAACTTGTTCCCAATCGATCACCAGTAAATGGGTTACAGGTGACACAGCTCCTCGCGGGTCGTAAGTGCGAACCCGTGTAGGTAACCTATACGAGGGTGTGTTGTGGCGGGGGTAGGTTGGAACGGTAACGGAAGATACTTGCTTTTAGATACAGTGTGGGTCTTGAAGGGTATCGATATTGGGAATGTTTAGTAATTGTTGTGGGAAACGAATCTAGATAATATGAGGAAGGTTAATACCAACCGTGAACACTTTTTCGAGGTGATAGTTTTCATTGACTTGTCACAGCTTGAGTGGCTAAGAATATAGACTAATTAAAGTTTCTAGTTTTTACCATCACAAAATTAAATCATCAGCTATGGTAAAAATCTATGGTTCATTTGCAAGAGAAAGTCAGTAAGACAGGCATTGAATATTGTTGTCAATGTAAGTCAGACATCATGCCATAGACAATGGTACGGACGACACGGTTGGCGCAGTGGTTGAGTGTTCAGTTGCTGCGCTACGTGTCGCGGGTTCGGATACGGATCACGGAACAAATGTTTGTATCGCCTACAGATAATTGTTTCGAGTCTGGGTGTCTTGTGTATGTAAGTTTACATTATTGTGAACGCACCCACGATAGTTTACGATACAGGAGTAAATCCTAGTGTGGGGCAACGTTTTTTTTTTAAGAAAAAAAAGGCCCCAATGAGAAAATGTATTTGTTTCTTTCTTTTCTTCCTTTTATTGGTAGTATCAGAAACATAAAAAAACGTGCTACATTTACGAGCACCTGAACAGTAAATATGAAACTCAAATCTTTCCTACTAAATAATTCAACGTATAATTTTGTAACAAAAAAACAGTAAAACAAAAAACATCGAAGCTAACAACACACTGCCAGCGATGCTATAGCGATGGCAATGCGATAGCGAAGCTCACAAAACGCTAAAAAAATCGTAAGTTTTTTTGTGACCACCTAAATGTAAGATCTGATACTAGTAGTTAAGGTGATGGTACACCTCGCCATTATTATTAGTCAGAGTATATGGTGACCATATACTCTGACTAATAAATGTCAGCATTGATTCGTTTTGGGGTTGAGGATTATTGTGTTGATACTACCTTCCCAGTACTGTGTTCCTTGCCTTCCAAGAAAGCAAGTATCTATTACCGGATTTTGGTATACACTGTGATTCAACAAGCAGTTAGACGCGTTATTGTGTCAAACCAAAATCTATACGATCTACACTAATATTATAAAGAGGAAAAATTTGTATTTTGTGTGTGTGTGTGTGTGTGTGTGTGTGTGTGTGTGTGTGTGTGTGTGTGTATGTTTGTGACGAATAAACTCAAAAAACACTGTGCCGATTTTAATAATTCTTTCACCATTAGAAAGCTACATTCACCTTGAGTAACAAAGGCTATATTTATTTTATCCCCGTATTGCCACGGGAACGAATAAAACGCGGGTGAAACTGCGAGGCGCTGCTAGTGCATTATAAATTCCGTAACGTTAGATTCCGTAACGTTAGATAACTCCAACATTATTTACCTAAACCTTTTACCTTATAATTAAACCAAATGCACCTTTCCATACAGCAACAAAACTGTCACGAAGCCACGGACCGTTACGACGACGCTGATATCCGGACATTCCCGGACACATTTCCCAGTGTACCACTAACCTAAATACAAAACACGCGAGCGTTTCCTGAAGGCTCAAGTCGTATCCGGTTCCGGTTGTAAAAAGCGAGCCCGTGAGAATCTGGGTACGATGTTGAGTCACTGGAAGTGACATCAAGAGGTTGGCGGTTGGGTGGGTAATTTTGAGTGGCTTTAAGAGGGCAATTAAAAGAGAGTGCGGATTTTATTGCGCAAGGTTTATAAGGAATAGGATTATACCAGTAAATCTACTATTAAGTTGGACCAACGTAATGGTTTAAAAAAAAAAAAAAACTAATATATATCCGTTCAAGACAAGTGATTAACTTACTGCAAAACACAAAAACAAAGTTGGCACATTGCATTTTTTTTTTTTGAGTTTTGAAGTAAGTTACAGTTTTGAGGTCAGTTTTAATTAGTTATAGTCACTTGTGTAGAACGGATATGTCGGTTTTTATTTTGTTACTTTAGATTTTTTTTTAATAAATCTTTTATTTCTCCTTTTTTAACTTAAAAAAGTTGGTTTAAATTACAGTTTAAAGTCGGTCAAATTTCAGATGTATGAGCATAGCATAATCAGCCTCTCAACGTTCTCACTACTGGGACACAGGCCTCATCTCTAGGAGAGGGAATGCGCCGTAATCCACCACGCGGGCCTAGTGCGGGTTGGTGAGTGTCATACATGTCTTCGAACTTTTGGTTCTAGGTCATGCCGGTTTCCTCACGATGTTTTTCTTCACCGTTTTGCGGGCAGTGGTGATGAAATTAATTACACAAAGTAATGCGCCTGGCTGGGTTTGAACCCGCGACCTACTATTCGTAAGTCGAGGCCATTACCACTCGGCCACCACTGCCCTACAATTTCAGATGTAATCGAAACTAATTACTTAAAACGACCTGTACTGGTACTTTTATCCGTCATTAACTACATGAAGTGACGAACCATCCTTATATTACCATCTAAAAATTATAAAATTAATTTTAAAATTGCTAAGCCTTTTTAAACTACATGCACATATTATTGAAACAACATGCATAATACGTTTTAAAATTATGCCGTTATGCTAACGACACGTTTTCCTAGTGACTGATACACACTAAACTCTTTATCTCAAAAACTACTGAACTAACCCTAAGGACTATACCTGGATTATACCTAATTTAAAAAAAAAATGTTGCGATCTGACACATAATTTTTGAATATGCGTGGACAAATATACACAAACACTGAAATACCAAAACTGTGCCATTCTAAAAATATTAAATACATACATACATACGTGTCGAATTGATAACCTCCTTTTTTTGAGGTCAGTTAATTATACTAAATATATCACTGACAGGACTATTCTCGCGAATAAGCCTGATCAGGGGCGTGCAGTGGTTCTAGAGTAAGGGTAGGCCAGACATAATGTCCAAAAAAAAAGCTCACCACATTCTACTGGGTTGAAATCACGATACGGAACGATGAGAAACATATAATTTTAAAAACTCACCAAATTCAAATCACGATATTCTGACGATACAAACTACTCTTTCTAGAAGTATTGAACAAAATGCACAGAAAACAAAATAATTTGTGTGTACACACATAGCCAGTTATATGTTTCATAACTCTGATGATTGAAATGACGAGTACGAGATGAATTATTTTTGAGTTAATTCTCGTAACTCGGGTATACATCTACCTTTAGAAACAACTTGAATCTTATCATTATACGATAGCTGTGAAAACTTACTGTTTTTAATCTCTAACAAACACATTGTCAGCACAAACTTCACAATTTAGGACCATTTTTAAGTATGTAAACAAATAACTAAACTTTAATATTTACACTACTTTATGACTCAAAACGAATTACTTATAAATCAATGCACTATGATTTATAACACTCAACAACAAAATATTCGAACGACTATTGCTTGTTACATGAAACAATATCAACAATATGGCTTCTCTTTTTCTTGCAAAAATATCATTTAAAAAGACAATCAATACACTTCCAAAAAAAAATGCTACATGGTCCTATCGTAATCTTTAAGAATGACAAGTGATGACATTTTGCCGGGTTATACATCATAACCCGCCAAAATTGACAATTCTATGTCAACAGAGTTGCCAATTTTATTTTTCTAATTCCCTTTAAACCAAATTCTCAAATTAAGTTTGGAAAATTTGGGGAGAAAAGTTAAATTCTTGCGGTTTTTAATTATATTTAGAGGGTTATTAATTACAACTTAACATTTATTTTGTACATCTTATACTTTTGATAATACTAACCAGTTTTTTTAAACTATATCTATAAGTTATTAAGGAAATTATTATTCTCAAATTGGCAACCCTGTTAAGCGATTTCCATTCATAAAATTTTACTACTTGTCCTTGAATTGTGTGGTGAACCAATCAGGACCCGTGTAGTGGGCTCCAGCGAGCCTAGAAAACGCCCATAATTTATACATGTGTGTGTAAATTATGGGCGTACATACACAACAACATTTGCACACATGCATAAATTTATCAATTGAAATAAGGCACTCCGTATTGTGGCCTATGTGAACCGTTTCGTAGGAACAGCGTAGTTTGAAATACGTCACACGCACGGGCGCGGGGCGAGAAGTTGCTATAAGCATTATACTAGGCGTTATGAGTTATTAAATATTTTTGTTTTATTTTATTGCATAGTTACAATAAATACATTTGTTTTATTTATCCGTTGCTATGGTAGGGTAGGCTTAGCCTAATTGCCTATATGGAGCGCACGCCCCTGAGCCTGATATAGTGATGGTGGACCGAATCGAGAGGCGTGCAATGATTGTAGACATAACCGTTCCGCATGACGAGAACTTCATGAAAGCCGAGAAAGATAGGCAAATCAAATATCTTGACTTGGCTCGCGAGGTTGTCGACATGTGGGAAATGGACGCAGCAATCATTGTACCGATAGTCGTATCAGCCAGATAAAATATAATAAATATGTATATAAGCTAAATATGTCATGAAATCTGACATTATACCAGACAACACAAAAATATTCTAACTATAAAACAAGTCAAGTCCTAAACTTTGCACAGAACACTCCAAGGTACTTAGGTACAGCTTTCCTCGTAAGCTGTCGCATCCAGTCGCTGTATGTCTGCGTTCGGTACGCAGGGCGGGTCGGCTGCCGACAATTTATTTCACATTAGCGCCTTTTGTTGGAACCATTAGTCTACTCTGATAAAACCCAATATATGCCGAACTTCTTTCTAGATTTCCATAAACTTGCTGAAGATTGTGCACGATAATGATGGGTTTAATGGCTGGTCGGAATTGTTTTTTAAAGTTTTTTGTTGAGGTAGGAAAGAATAATTCTGAATAAATTAGTTTAATTTAGATTACTATTGATAGTTTTTTTTTTTTATATCACTATGCAAATACATCATATGGAGTTGTGAGAACTAGGATTCTGTGTACAAAACTGAGATTGATATTGTTAGGAAACTGTAGATGTTTATGTCACCGGATAATTTTAAGACGCGTAAGATTATAAAATATCTTGAGAGATTATAAACTCTTGATAAATTGTCAACTGAACATTTGTAATACATTTTTACGCATCAGAATTTGATAGCCATTTGAATGACATCTCTCGAAATCATTCCGAGAAATTAATTTCAAACTATACTAAATCACGCAAGCTTGACTCGCACATTTTAAATTTTAAAACCTCTCTTTCGAGTTTTTACCACCAATTTAATTTCGACGATACCAAAACTACTCTTTCTTAAAAACCCTTCTAACAAGATATCAATACGGCAGCAATAGTTATCAATAAACGTGATCAGCAATTCAGCCGGCCTCAAGCGAGCACAGTTTACATCAAATTGAAATGACCTGTACAATAACATAGCAAACATTATTCCAAGCAGTTGAAGTTACAAAGTTCTCGCTCGTGAGTTCAAGTTGAAGCACAAATTAAATAACTTGACGTCACTTAGCTTACTTAGTGCTTGTTGAACTTGTGCTGATACTTCATGTGTGTTGTGGAGCCAATTAAATTGTGGGAGAGGATTAATTTGCCTCTTCAAAGATGGATGACATTTATATCTGATGTCCGCCAGATATATTTTCAAAAAGTGATTAGATGTGACTTAGATTTTTTAATTATCGAGTCTGTTCGATAAGGTTTTGTGAAAATTGGTTGTAACGTGATTATGCTGTTTGACAATGTTTGTCAAAGATGGTGGAAAAAATCATGCCGACTGTGAGCTTATCATAATATTCTGCTATCAGTATGAAGCCGGGGAGAGTAGCTTGTATCTATACTATAAAAATAAAATAGCCTTTATTGCTGTTTCTTTCCTTAAAATTTATAAATGCTTACCTATTTTTTTTTGTATCTATACTTACTATTATTATAAAGAGGAAAGGTTTGTACTTTTGTATGTAACGAATAAACTCAAAAACTACTGGACCGATTTCAAATATCCTTTCAGCATGAGTAACATAGGCTATATTTTATCCCTTTATTCCCACGGGAACGGGAACTACGCGGGTTGTACCGCGGGGCTCTGCTAGTTGAGAATATAGTTAGATAGACCAATAGGAGCGGAGCATCAATGAAAAATATTGCAAAACCGAGATATAATTTTTCCCTCGTATGTGACGCAGACAATATTGCGTGGATCAGATAGTAATGTATAAACCTTCCGAAAACATAGACAACCTGCTTCAAAATTACGTGTAATCTCGGAATAACCATCAATCGATAGCCATCACAACCCATAAACCCCAAACTGGAGCAGCCCTGATTGATGCAGCTGAAGAACATTCTCGTTTAATGGCTCGTAAAACTGTGATACTACTAATACGTCTGCCGTTGTCTGTTAAATGGCATATTTAAGTAAAACAGACATAGCGGTGGAAATGTAATAATGGCCGGCCAAATGTAATAATTTTTTGTGGTTGCCTGTGGTTAAGTGACAAACACAATATATTTTAAAGAATGTGTGTTCTCCAAATAAAAGAAAAAGAAGAAATTATATAATAAGTCTTGTATTTTACTTGAATGTTCTTATATATAATTGTGAAATGACTATAAATCTACGCATCCATGTCCATCTAATATATATATTTATATATTAGCAGCGCCCCGCGGTTTCACCCGCATAAGTTTCGATCCCGTGGCAGTATCGGGGTAAAATATTTTATATGTTAATCCTGATTATAAACCATCTGTGTGCCAAATTTCATCCAAATCCGTTTAGTAGTTTTTGCGTGGAAGAGTAACAAAAATCCATCCATACTTACAAATTTTCGCGTTTTGTCTATACTAATATTATAAAGCGGTAACATTTGTGAGTTTGTAGAGGGTAATCTCTGGATTTACAGAACCGATTTTCAAAATTATTTCACCAATAGAAAGCTACGTTATTGTGGAGTGTCATAGGCTATATTTTATCCCCGTATGGCCACGGGAACGGGAACAACGCGGGTTGTATGTGTGCCAGACAATCAAAGTCTGCTTCCCAGACAGACGCTGTTTTGTTTAAATTCTCATTGCATTTAATACTTTAGGTGCCCAGAGGTAGACGCATACATCACACGTGTCACTACCAAAAACAAGCGCAGTATAATTAATGCAAACTACCGTCAAATGGACGAGATCCAAATTCCACGCATTGCTAATGTAAATTCCTGTTTAGCATAGCGGCTGTTTTCACAGGCGACGCCGGGCCGTGTGATTAGTGATCATTACCTAATGTAGGAATAAGAGTTATGGTTTTATTGTTTGGGAATTTGGGAATATAATTCAAATGTGGAAGTTGAAGATAACTGGTCAATTGTGTACACAATGACCGTAACTGTACTGTGTACACAGTACAGTTATCAGAATTTATATAGGGTTGGCTGCCCATGTTACTGAACAACTTTATTCAAGGAAATCATATTATTCTCCCCTTTCAGCACCGAAAGTAAAGTGCTTTAAAAGTAGGTAATTTTCTTAAGAATACAAAAAAAAACTTAAAAAAAGCTACGATTCTTTTAGGACCCTTTTTTACTGGATAGGAAATCATCAAATGACTTCTTCCGCTCTGGGTGGAGCGGAAGGGAGTGTCAGACTCTTACTGACTAAAACCCACCCGTGTTCCTCCTCGTGCCTTTTGCATTTCAGGACCCCGCGGTGACTCTATTGAGCCTCGTCTTCTCTGTCAGAACCCTAAGCTAGAGAATCCAACTCGCACTTAGCCGATTTGATTGCATTGATCGTTCACGCCAGTCTGAATGGTAGCATTTTGTGGACATCGAAATTGCTTAGCTAGCGTAGACCTAATTGATATCTGAAACCTGGTTCTTCGTTCTTTGTCGTACGTGAGTGGTTACTTCTAGGCAACCGTGCTCCATCGTCGACCACAACAACGTCACTTTAGATTATCGTAAGTGATGTTATTGATACAGGCATGCACAACTTTTACAAAAAGAGTTTGAAATTAATTATTAAAATTAATTTATAAACTTATACATAATAGATTGACAGCGTTCATTAATTATAAAAATAATAACATTAACAAATTATTAATAATTTAAACCTAATTTTGTTTTTTTTTTTTTAACATAAATATAAATTGATAAACATGATTTAAATAATTGTATTATAAAATGAATATAGACTTAAGATTAAACTTTTAAACGATTGGAATTTAACCAAATTTGAATTATTAAATAAAACTAAATCATTTTAAAAAATAAAAGGAACCGTCCCCCGACTGCAATGAAAGGATTATCTATCATAGTTTTAATTTTTTTGTTGACTTTTTGTCATGGCAGGCGTGCTGTTTTTAAATTATTTGTTTTTTATTTTAGGTATAAAATAAAAAACAAATAATTTAAAAACGCTTTGTACTAAGCAAGTTCGACGATGAGTATAAGTAGTATACGTATTCGTAATTTTCATGAAAACAAAATATTTTCGTTTTTATTTATAAACCATGGATGCTTTTTAATTTTTCACTAGCCTATGTTACTCGAGATAATTTAACGTTTCTAACGATACCATATCTATGTAAGTACATGTACATTGATATCAGTTAAACCGTTTAGAAGTTACGGTGGAATGAAGAAACTCACAAATATACATACATACATCATGAACCCTGAAAATATAACACTCCTTTTTTTGGCAGTCGTATAAAAAAACAACATCCTGAGTAGCACATATAAAGAGACTTGAACTGCAGTCTCTTTATATGTGCTACTCAGGATGTAACTACAGCAACACTAATTGTATTCAGTCTCCCATGGAACGTCAGTATTGAGGTCTACGGAAACGTATTCCCAAAGGCAGTTATACACTGTCGGACGCAAGCAAGTCCCTTAAAACAACTGACGTCCGTTGTACGAGTAAGTGTATTACGAGCCTAAACGAATCATCCGAAGATAGGAAAATCCAAAGACTTTGAGTTGTAAACTAGTTATTGGTCTTCAGAATAATCCTTTGAATGTTGTGCTTTGTGAACTCAGTTGAACAAAACTGTTTGGGAAAAGCTGTTTCATTGCTAACAACGTTCTCCTTACCCAACAAACTTTTTTTTCCATTTTTTTTATGTAATGGATACTTGACCTCTGAGTTTGTTTCGGTGTTTCTTCTCAGGGTAGTCAGTTAGGAAACACCGGCCTCATCTAGTTTTTATAACGGCCAAAACAGATTGACGTGTAAAAGTGTTTTTTACAACCTACTTACAAAAAATAAATCATTTATCATTTATCATTTATCATTTATCATTTATCGTTTATCATTTATCATTTATCATTTATCATTTATCATTTATCATTTATCATTTATCATTTATCATTTATCATTTATCATTTATCATTTATCATTTATCATTTATCATTTATCATTTATCATTTATCATTTATCATTTATCATTTATCGTTTATCATTTATCATAAGTAAACGTGATACTTAACCACAAGTAACGGCCGAGCCCAATAACCGATCTATCACATACTGGAGATAGAAAAACAAATGAAACAACAGAAAAATCTAGAAAAATTATATAGGTTTTCTGTTGTTTCATTTGTTTTTCTATCTCCAGTATGTGATAGATCGGTTATTGGGTTCGGCCGTAAACGTAACAACATATTTTCATGTAAATAATTTAAAACTGCAGACTCGATCAATTTTGTTGATAACTAGCAGCGCCCCGCGATTTTACCCGCGTAGTTCCCGTTCCCGTAGGAATATGTGGATAAAATATAGCCTATGTTACTCAAGGTGAATGTAGCTTTCTAATGGTGAAAGATTTTTTGAAATCGGTCCAGTAGTTTTTGAGTTTATTCGTTACATACAAAAAAATAAAAATACAAATCTTTCCTCTTTATAATATTAGTATAGACTACATATATATCAGGAGAATTGTACTTTCCAGGAATAAAAATATTTATAATTCAAATAAATATCAAAGAACTCGGATAATTTATCCACCGATCACCTCCTACTGTTAGAAAAGCATCTTAAACACTTAAATATAAATTCGTTTATGTTTCTATCTCATAAAAACACTTTTCACACCCTTATGTTTTCCTACAGATCCTAGCAACCCGGAGCTCTCTTCATCATTACCCTAGGTAACTATCTCACAAACACGACAAAGAACTTCCATTTAAACAAGAATAAGTATTCAAAGACACAATCTGCCAGCGAAAGTCGCCGCTCTGACAGTAATACGAGAGACTTTCATAAAAGAAACTTATGAATTTCTTTGCAAACGACACCGTACCTAATTCTTCGCCTTTCGAAGTTCCAAGCTAATGACATAGCAATGCACTTAGCTCGATGCCGATGTCTTAAGGGTCTCTGTCACACCGCAGCGTAATGTTGAAGTCGAACAGTGTTTGAGAATGTTCGTGGTTATAAAGGTGACAATGAAAAAAAAAAATATTTTCACAACAAAAAATATATACAACTGACTTCAAAACAAACAAAAACAGAGAACAACCAGAAAAAAAAAATAGTTTTTGTACTTTTCAATGTGTGTGGTGACCACCCACAGCTAAACGTACCCATCACAGCGTACGTGTTTATAAACTGGAAAACAACAATAAACAAACATGCGATTTCAGCAATTCCGAAGGGTTTGCTATCATTTATAAAACAGATCCGTTTCCTATCTCTGTTCTTCATCAGATCTTCACCAAACTAGAAAGGGACCACCTTGAAATAGAAAGATGTTCTTCCTTCTCCTTCAAATAGTATGATGTTCCTCTCTTCTTTTTTGGAAGTCAGTTAAAAACGGATAGATAGATCTTTCTTTCTTTAGGTTGCGTTGTATGTTTCTGGCTAGTAGGATCTCTGACAGACCCAAAAACAATTTAACTTTCACTTATAGCAAGTCATACTATCACTCACTACCATAATCATAACCCATCCGTGTTCCTCCAAATGCACTGACCCTAGCGGTCAGCGTCTTCTATGCTGATATCTCATTGAGACGCACGTGGAACACAACGCGCCGTCGACCCGAGCCTGGTTGTTATCGGACGGCGAGACACCCAACGCCCGGCGCCGCCGCGGCTTCCGTCGCCGCTTCTGCTGCGGGTGCTGCGACTCCCAACGCTCGGGAGGGTGCTGAGATGGAGTGCCAGTAATGGTCCCATTTCGGCCTCCTCCAGAGACTCGGCCGCTGTGCTATTGCGCAGTGGCTGATGCCTGTGGACGGTGAGCGTGGGTGGCTCGCCGTCCGATACCAGGTTGAGTCGACGACGCGTTGTGTTCCACGCGCGCCGCAAGGAGCCGTCAGCACCGAGGACGGGGCCCCATAGGGTCGGTGCCTGCTAGGGTTGCGGAATTTGTTCGAAAGAGTTACCGCGGCCCTGGAACGCGTAGGGCACAAGAAGGATCACGGGTGGGTTTTAGTCAGTAAAAGTCTGACACTCCCTACCGCTCCACCCAGGGCGGGAGGGGTCATTTGATGATTTCCCATCCAAAAAAAAAATGGATCACGGGTGGGTTTTAGTCAGTAAGAGTCTGACACTCCCTTCCGCTCCATCCAGAGCGGAATAATTCATTTGATGATATATAATTGAAAAAATAGGTTACAAAAGAGCGAAGCTGCGTGAAAACACTAGCTTTTGATACTATACATGTTGTACTTATTGTGTTGGCTCCAGCTTCAGTTAAGGTCTGTTATGTTGTTAATAATAATGTTGAAATTATACCACAGCTTCGAATATTCACCACACAAATTGTATTTACAGGTAAATGTGTGTGCACGGACGAGAGTGCACAGCTTCATATTGCAGTTAGTCCCTTGATTGAGTTACTGTTAATCGGTCGGTACGCTAAAAGGGCGGTAATTCGATTGAACGATACATAGATCTATTGTAGACAGGTATACAAAGGGGTTACTATATGTGTACATATATTTAAGGGTGTAAAAAGGATTTTTTTTTTAATAAAAAACTGCTAAAAATTTGAAAATTACTTGAAAATTAAATTCTTCAAGACAGTTGAGTTGTTGTCCTGGGCCCTGAGTCTGCTATTACAATAGTGTCAGAATGGTCTATCATGAATTGGTTTCATAATTGTAGATTTTGATAAGTTTGGTAATCTACTAATATCAAACCGTTACTATGACTTTTCAATAGTCAACCACTGACACTTCATTGAAAGAAATGCCATACAATGGTAATCTGGTACATAAAGACAACTGACTGACAGACGTATGCGGTAATCTGCTAAAATATTGACAGTTCCTTTGATCTGTGACCTACCATTAGTACGTCATCGTCATTGTGCAGTCATTGCTTTTAATTGTTCGGTTATCCAAAAGTATTACGAGGCCATTGACCGACCAATGATCGACTGTGCCCGACAGGGGCGCAGCAAGATAGAATAGAGGAAGAGGGCTATTATTATATAAAAAAGCAAAAGTTTTTCTACCACTCGCATCGATTTTGGTTCTATTTATTTTTTTTGCTATTCGTTTTTATTTATTCAATTAGTTTATATCAATATTAAGAGCTGGTTTATAAATTAAGTATTTGGAGTTCATACTGTGTCTCAACTTGTAGAAGTTTGATATTTTACTGCTTTAAACAAAATAGGTCTATATATTTTACTTCGATTCTAAAATATCGCTTGATATTGTAGATTGTTTTTGTTAATAAGATACGGATATATTCTGGATTTACTCTGAACAAAACGTTTTTTTTTTCACAATACTTCGAGAAATTATAATCTAATAAAGATTTATTACAATCTGACGGAGTCTCCAATTTGCCGTGACATATACCTTATGAGCCAGGCTACATTTTGTGTTTTCGTTCACATGTTACACAACGGTGTGACAAAACTCCAGCTCTGAGTCTCGAGGCGCGGGTCTGAGCACCGTTTCGACTAATTTTAGACCACCTGCAGTTTCCCTAAGGAAACGCTTTGAACTACCCGCATAAAAATATCTGCCAAGAAACTGTTTTAAGTTAATTAGTCTGCCTGTTTTTATGGCATTTCCTTGGGAACTCGCCTTTATGGGATAAAGTTATGGGGCGTTATGGTGAGGTAATGACTTCGTTAGGTGATCTTATCTTGGCTGTAATAAGGGTCATTAACAGTACTATTAAAATAGTTGATTATGTTTTCCACAAATATTTTGGATGAGTGTCATATATGAAAGAAATATGTCGAGTATAATTTGAGTTTCTAGAACGAACTTGTACTCACGGTATGTATTTAACTGTAGGTTTTTACTAAAATATACACAGTAGGCTTGTACAAACATAGATATTATTATATTTATATTCATATTCTATTGATATTCACCGGGAAAACTTAGGCAAGCATAGATAAGTATGAAGCGAACTGTCATTCCGCCTAAAGCTATGGTTCACCTAAAATGTTATGATTTAGTCCCTTATAACACGGGATGATTGTCCCACTTTATGGACAAAGGTCTGCCTTCCAGTCTTCCCAGTGTATTGTTTTCTCTGAGTAATCCATTCTAAACGCGTCTTAGTCGTCACTCGAGCGTTTCCCTGACCTACGTCGACAATGAAGAAAGTCTTCTGACTCCCACTGTGCAAGGAATCTTTCCTGATTACATACACAGTTTATCTGTGCCGAAATTTATTAAATTTAAATTAACTTGTCTAACTAATTTAGCGCTGTAGTTGTAGTTTGGTTTTCTGCTTAGTCATATCGTCAGATAATATAAACGAATTCATTATAAGCAATGGTGACATTTCGTTATTACAAACAAGTTGTCAATGAGGGTAAGACAGATATTACACGCGATATTAAGGTAACAAAAAAACAAATCTCACGAATTTTTAAATTACAGGCACGTTTACGCGATTATAATAACGTTGCCATATCACCTCACGCTGTGAGCCTAAATGTACACGGTCTCGACCATCACTATGAGATGACGGTGTCCGCTAGGTCACAATTTTATAGTTTGTCAACTGATTTTTTTCTTTCTCTTTTATTCACGTACTTATTGTGTTATAGCGTCACCTATCCAAAAATATTGAAACTATACTTAATACTGTTTTATTGACGGAGTAACCACAGAGCTGGGCTTAATAGTTTTCTATTTATGAGTTACTGTTTCTCTTTCCCCGGCGTCCCTCTTACCCCACCTGACTATTCTTAGCACTGCACTGCTTCTAAGCAACAACTTCTGCCTACTCTTTTAGTAAACACAGGTGTCTGCAATATTAATTCCATACACAAACATTATTCCAATCGTCCGACTTTTCGCCGAAAAATCTAAAAACCAAACGTTAGGGTGAGCACCCACTGTTATCGCCCGGATCAAAATAGGGTTAAACATTATAAATCACAATAAATATCGGTTCAGTATGCATAAAGCAATAATTTACGATTTAAGAACCCTCGCCTAATGCCAATGTGTGAATAAGGGTAGAAAATGGCAAAGATTATGAAAGAAAAATATTTACTTAATTAGTGCATGTTCCGAGATAGCTTTGGTTTGTGATAAAGGGTTTTTGTATGAAGAGGATTAACTTTGTTTCGTCGTTCGTGTTTGTAAGATTATGTGAGTGCGGTAAAAATGGAATTTAGTTGGTGTTGTTCAGCTGACGTTAAGTCAACACTAATTCTTACCTTTAAATAGCGTGACTAGTTTTTCTTTGTTAACATGAGTAAGGTTAATTTTACACAGAAAAAGCTTGAGCTTTTTCAAAAGTTTATTAAAGGTTTAGTAATATCATCAATGCTATTACTAAATTTTAGACAAATTTTCTATAATCTATACTATAATATTATAAAGAGGTAATGTTTGTGAGTTTGTGATGTTGTTAGGGGTAATCTACTGAACCGATTTTCAAAATTATTTCACCAATAGAAAGCTACGTTATTGTGGAGTGCCATAGGCTATAGTTTATCCCCGTATTGCCACGTGAACGTGAACAACGTGGGTGAAACCGGGGGTCTGCTAGAAGAATAATAAGCCTAGGCCTGCCAGCCCTTTTATAATAGAAAACAATAACCTTTTTATATAAGGTTATTTTAAACCGTATTTTTCCACAACAACTCGCTCGCACTCTCGGATGTACCATACGTCCCATCATTTCCATCTTTATCCCCTTTCGTTTTCTAATTTATGCGTCCGTTGTCTGGCCATCCCCCTCCGTACGATGTCGTCGTAAATTCGGCACAAATTGAAAGTACTATTACTAAATGGATATGAGCAGAAGGACCAAAATTATGCTAGAGTAATAAGGTTGCTTTTTTCTAAGCAATATCATTTTAAACGTGTAACCGTCCACTATTGTAAAAGGGTTTAATCTTAATGGTAAGTTATAGCATAGTAAAATTGTTTTACATGTCGACTTAAACTTATGTTATTAAAAGAAATTGCAAAAGAATTTAGCACTCTATGCAAAATTCACAAAAAAATAAAAAATAAATAAACGTAAGGCTTGAAAATTTGTGTGAAACAGGTACTACGATACTATGTTTCGCAAAAATTCATTTTCAAAAGATAAGTGATTTCCCATACATGAAAACAATAAAGCAATATTTTTTTATGGTTTTTGTGAGCCTTTTGCATCTGCCAACTTTATCGCCGACTATTGTTAGTGGCCAAACATCGAGTGGCGAGTGGTGATTCTTTATCGCTGGGGTTGATGACGACCCTTAATTTTATTTATGCTCGTGACACGTGCCATTGTGTGCGGTTGTGGTCGTTGACGCACGATTTGCTTTGAGCTTGTTATTCACTGGAATTAAGTGCTGATAATGTTGGACTATTAATTCGTCGTCTGGAAGGGACGATAAGATTTTTAGTTACTGAAGTAGCCCATCTTTTTCAATGAAAGACTTTAATTTTACCGTGAGAAAAAAAAATGCTGCATAAATAATCACATTAATTATGTACAAGTGAAGTCACTCGGCGTGCAAGTCGGGCAGTACACGGCTAAATTGCACCGGATGCATCGCGACGCACTCCATGCCTTACGCGTATCGTATGGTTGTGTGTGTGGATTTGTAGCGGACTCAAGATATTTAATATCTAGACCGCTGCAGAGTCCTTTTGAAAATTTTACTTGATGTTACATTAAATCTCAAATTCTGAATTAAATTATGATATAATTATATAGGAACTCGTGGCTAAATTATAATAGCCAACAGGTCGATCTTTGAGGTTAAGCAACGCTTGCCGAGGTTGGTCTGTGGATGGTTGACCATCTTAACATAACGTTACTTCTCCGTGCCGGAAAGCATGTTAAGCCGTTGGTCCCTGCTATCATTTGGAGATCTTTGGCAGTCGTTACGAATTGTCAGAAGCCAGAAAATCTGACACCAGTCTTGCCAAGAAGTACCGTGTTCCCCAGTTAAAGGGTTTTGGATGTCTGGTAGGCAGCCAGCAGGTATTCAGCTGAATCCGGCTTGTCTGGGAGTCGACCCCAATATAGTTGGGAAAAGGCTAGGCAGATGATGATAACTTTTATAAGTCTGGTAAAAATAACACCGTCACAGCTCACAAAGTAAATAGAGCTTCACCGTATTGTGTCCGAATTTCCATTTGTAACTTAGATGTACATTTTGCCGTGTGGCGTACAATGGAGGATCGGATGCAAATCGGACGGGGCAGCGACTAATTTATCCGCTCGTAAAGCGAGTAGGACTGGTACGTAGCCCTTGCTAGGGATGTAGAAGCCCTGGACGAACGGTGGACCTTTCGTAGAGGATATGGAGATTTGCAGTGATAGTGGAAGGTGGTTAGTGTTGGCGTATTAGATACTAGGTACATACGCTGTAGTTGGAACGAGTAAAAGGACGGTGATTTGTTTAAATGTCAAATTATTAATTAGGAGGATACGTCCGGGTGTCAACACTGTGTGGATCGCGGAGCATACGGTGGGGGTCTGCCCTGCTTGGGCGGAGCAACGCCGAGGCGATCGGTGACAGCGACCTCTCGCGTCTGGCCCAGGTTCAATCCATGGTCTGGAGCGAAGAGGCATGGGATGCGGTCGCCTCCTTCTGCGAGGCAATAATGCTAGCGAAGGAAGAGGCGGTCCGCGAATTTGTTCGAAAGAGTCACCGCGGCCCTGTAACGCAAAGGGCACAAGAAGGATCACGGGTGGGTTTTAGTCAGAAAGAGTCTGACACTCCCTTCCACTCCGCCCAGAGCGGGAGAAGTCATTTGATTATTTCCCATCCAAAAAAAGGGTTTTAGGTAAAGACGTAGCTATAAGATGAACACCCTTATTATTCCAGTTATGATTTAGTCCCTTATAACACGGGATGATTGTCCCACTTTATGGACAAAGGTCTGCCTTCCAGTCTTCCCAGTGTATTGTTTTCTCTGAGTAATCCATTCTAAACGCGTCTTAGTCGTCACTCGAGCGTTTCCCTGACCTACGTCGACAATGAAGAAAGTCTTCTGACTCCCACTGTGCAAGGAATCTTTCCTGATTACATACACAGTTTATCTGTGCCGAAATTTATTAAATTTAAATTAACTTGTCTAACTAATTTAGCGCTGTAGTTGTAGTTTGGTTTTCTGCTTAGTCATATCGTCAGATAATATAAACGAATTCATTATAAGCAATGGTGACATTTCGTTATTACAAACAAGTTGTCAATGAGGGTAAGACAGATATTACACGCGATATTAAGGTAACAAAAAAACAAATCTCACGAATTTTTAAATTACAGGCACGTTTACGCGATTATAATAACGTTGCCATATCACCTCACGCTGTGAGCCTAAATGTACACGGTCTCGACCATCACTATGAGATGACGGTGTCTGCCAGAATGACGTCATTACAGTGACGTAGCTACCTGTAATAAGGGGTGCGATGCAAATGCCGAGGGGTCCGGACTAATTCGACTGCGTGTAAATTTCTCTGTCCCGGATGCAGCTCCCCTATTGAAGCACATGTAGGATCGTTTGTAATCGTTGTCGTGATGGGAGGTTGGATACGAACGTAGCTCCGGGATTTTCATAATTTCGCGTTAGTTTTGACAAAGGGTATCGTGTTGACCTGTACTTAATTGTTTGACGACACGGTTGGTGCAGTGGTTGAGCGTTCGATTCCCGCACGAAACAAATATTTGTATGGCCTACAGATAGTTGTTCCGAGTCTGGCTGTTTGTGTATCTGAGATTGTATGTTTGTAAACGCACCCACGAAACAGCAGAAATTCCTAGTGTGGGGCAACGTTTTACCTAAAAAAAAATGTGATTTGGAGGCCCAGTAGACACCCCACCGAATGTGTCTCCACGTTGTCGTCGTGGTGGGGCTTGAGCGTCCCAATGATCTTGCGAGCTTTCCCGGTAGAGCCACTCATGCCGGAAGGTCGCAAGTGAGGGATCAGACTAAGAGAGACACACGCTTGCTCGCTGCTCTCTGGTACGCGTCTGATCATCAGACGTGACTGTGAGAGCAGCGAGCAGGTGGAGAGGTGAGGTTGGGAGAGAGGGCCTTGAGAAGGGGCGGAGCGAAAAGGGACCACACCCTTAAAAAAGGAAAACCATGAAAAAAGACGCTTGCAAAATGAGTCCCCAGGTGGGTCCCGACTGCTCAGCTGTCGGGGAATCCCACCCCGCTTCGGCGGGCTGCCCTCCGTACTCTGGGGTGGGCACCAAACGTCTTCCGCTTGCCAGTGGCAACAAGAGCCGAGGAGGCTCCAATTCGTCGTCGTCATCCGGATCCGCCTCCTTTAAGGAGCTGATGGCGCACGAATTCGCAGAGGAGGGTTCGCCTGAGCGCCGGGGTGGCGTGGAGTTGGATTCCGGCTCCGCGCTAGACCTAGTAACGGTCAGCTCGGCGGGCTCGGGAGATGAAAGAGGGGGGGCTGCTGCGGAGAACGTAAAGTTCTTCCGCAAGCGGCCCAGACGGGAGGATGACAGCGGGTCGTCCTCCGAGGGCGAATTTGCCTCCGCCCGCAAAATCCCCACCGCTAGGCGGGGCAGGGGCTGTGAGGCAGGGAGGGGGCTGACACCCTCTACCCGGGAGGTGGAGCGTCGGGCCGAGAGGTTGGTGGAGGAGGGGCGTCGCCCTGGAGGGAGCGGTTGCAGGGCTCCCTCTACTCGTCCGCCTCCTCTAGACTCTGACGACTTGGAGTCCCCGGGAGAGGTACCTCCCGCTGTTGAGGACCAGAGGGCCCAGTTTGCGGAGGTCGTGGAGGCCGCGATCCACGCTGTGGCCTTCAAGAGGAAGCAGTCCTCGAAGCGGGAGGCCATCAGTGCGGTCAAAGCCTCCATACTGGCGGCAGCGGCGGCCAACGCTGGCGGGACTGCCTCAGACGAGGCGTCGGAGTTGCGGGCGGAGGTCGCCCGCCTCGCGGTTCTTACGGAGCGACTCGTTCAGGAGAATGAGTCACTCCGGAGGGACCTGGCGGGGATGGCCAGAGCGGCCTCCGTGGAGCCGCGAGGGGGACTGAGTCCGGCAGCGCCGGAGGGGGGCCAAGTGCTGAGCCAGGTGCGGGACCTGGTACGGCAGGAGCTGGCTCCCTTCCGGAGGCAGTTCTCCATGCTGGAGGACATGGTCCGGCGTCCCCCAACAGCGGCAACAGCGGCAACAGCGGCGACTCAGCAGAAGGCGGCTTCGTACGCGGCCGCCGCGGCTGCCAGCCCGGGAACGTCCGGCAAGGCGAAGGCAAAGGCCAAGGGCGGAGCAGCGCCAGCGCCTGTGGCGCCGGCGGCTGCGACGCCGGCGACGACCAAGTCGGTCCCGGCGAAAAGGGGTGGGAGGAAGGCTCGGGGAGGAGCGGCTAAGGCTGCGGCGCCAGTGGTGCCACAGCCGCCCCCACCCCCACCCTCGGACCCTCCTGCGGCCGGGGCCGAGTGGCAGGTTGCTGGCCAGAAGCGGAGGGCCAGAGAGGCGGCCAGGAGGAAGGCGAGGAAGCAGCGGCGTAAGGCCAACGCTATTGCGGCGAGGCTTCGCGCCCCGAAATCCGCGGCTGTAGTGCTCACACTGCAGCCGGAAGCGGAACAGAGGGGCGTGACGTATCTCGCCGTACTGAAGCGGGCGAAGGAGGCGGTGAGCCTCCAAGAGCTGGGCATCAGCGGGGGCATCGGGGTCAGGAGGACCCTAACCGGTGCCCGCAAGCTCGAGCTCGCCGGAGCGGAGAGTGGCCCGTTCGCGGACGCCTTGGCCGAAAAGCTGAGGGCGGTCTTACCCGCGGACGAGGTCCGGGTGTCCAGGCCGACTAAGCGCATCGACATGCGCATAGTGGGCCTGGATGACTCCGTTACGGAGGAGGAAGTTGTGGCCGCCGTCGCCAGGACTGGGGGGTGCTCTGCCGAGCTCGTCAAGGCGGGCACCCTCCGGCCTGACAACACGGGCATGCAAACCCTTGTGGTGAGCTGCCCCGTGACGGCGGCCAGAACTGTGTCGGAGGGCCGAAGGCTCTTGGTGGGATGGGTGTCTGCGCGGGTAAAACTGCTGGAACCCAGGCCTCTGAGGTGCTACCGCTGCCATGTGGGCAACCACACGGGAGCTATGTGCCCCTCGGAGGTGGACCGCAGCGGTCTTTGTTTCCGCTGTGGTCAGCCCGGTCATCGGGCCGGCTCATGTGAGGCCACGCCGCACTGCAGTGCATGTGCGGCTGCTGGCAAGCCGGCCGAGCACTGGGCTGGGGGAAGGGCCTGCGCGCCATCCACCCCGACCAAGGGCAAGAGGTCTGCCGCCGCCGCCGCCTCTGCCGCCGCCGCCGCGGCTTCCGTCGCCGCTTCTGCCGCTTCTGCTGCGGGTGCTGCGACTCCCAACGCTCGGGAGGGTGCTGAGATGGAGTGCCAGTAATGGTCCCATTTCGGCCTCCTCCAGAGACAAGTCGGCCGCTGTGCTATTGCGCAGTGGCTGATGCCTGGGGACGGTGAGCGTGGGTGGCTTGCCGTCCGACACCAGGTTGAGTCGACGACGCGTTGTGTTCCACGCGCGCCGAAGGAGCCGTCAGCACCAAGGACGGGACCCCATAGGGTCGGTGCCTGCTAGGGTTGCGGAATTTGTTCGAAAGAGTTACCGCGGCCCTGGAACGCATAGGGCACAAGAAGGATCACGGGTGGGTTTTAGTCAGTAAAAGTCTGACACTCCCTACCGCCCCACCCAGGGCGGGAGGGGTCATTTGATGATTTCCGATCCAGAAAAAAAAAAAAAAAAAAAAAAGGCCCAGTAGACAGTCTCACCATGTAAATTACAGATATTCAGCTACATCTGGTTGTACTAGAAGCCAGTAGTAAACCCTAACTCTCTTATACTGGACAAATGTTGACTAATGGTGATGATTGATAGTTGTGATTGTATTTAATTATGTTTCGATATTACAGCTATCACAGAATCTTTGATAGCAGTAATAACTAGAATTGAATTAAAAGAGAACAAGTTATTTAGCTAGACCATTGATAACAGAGGCGCAAACTAACATAATTACCGAATTTATTAAAAATAACATGAATGCTAATTATCAACCACACATTTTATTATTTGCTACAATTCTTACAGCATCATATAAGTTTAAAATATCGCATTCTCAGCACTTAAGCATAATTTACAATGAATTCCAAATAAGAACGCGTTTATGGCACCTACTCGCATCCAAAGCCAATAATTCTTGAACTAAAAGCATTGAATGCACCATCGTTAACAGGAGAACGTATATCTTTCATTCCGTTGCGCGCGGTGTACATACCTACGCGGCTAATGAAATTTTCATATGAAATGGACACTAGGTGGCACCTCTGTGCAACTTTTCCGTTAATTCCACCCGTAATTTTTTATCGGTAAATATTAATGGTTTGTTGTTCACAATATCGGGAATGTACGGGTAATTTTTTCACGAGTTTTGGTAATGAAGAATTATGAATTGATTTGGGGATTAAGCTTTCTGTAATCCGTTTAGGTGTTGTACCGCTCTCTGTTTTGTATTTGAGCTTAGTTATTATAAATTGCTTCATTGCTATAGAAACCCTTTTTTGCTACTGCTTGAAAAGTTGTATAGTGTAATATTAAAACAGTCTCTTGTTAGAATCAAAGATTCAAAGTATTTTTCAAATAAACCTTATACAGGCGCTTTTGAATTGTCAAGATCGGTTAGTCAAAAACATGAAACTATTTTTGCACGTTTGAAAGCGTTGATATCTATGGAGAAGAACGATACTAATGTATCCTGGAAGTTTTATTCTTTCAATTAAAAACACAATCATGCTCTTTATCATTCAAATGAACCGGAAAGATATAAAAATACCAGAAGATCATAAATTGCTACCCATAAAAGGGAATCCCTCACACCAAACGCATAGATATCCAATCTCTAGCATCCTAATTAGCATAAAAACAAAAAAAAGTAACAAAATTAATTAGATCCCCCTTGAAAACAAGTCTCACAGGAAACTATAACGGTCATCGTGTTGTGGGCGACAGTATAAATTAGAAGGGAACGATTAATTCTTCGTACTAACATAACATTTGCATATTCACGCAGTTACAGGGGACTGTTGATAAAGCAGTGAGGGGGAGCTAATTTCATACAAAATTGTATCGTCGAGATTAAAGGGGTATTTTTTTCACTGGTGCTTTGGTACATACCTATGCTGTTTGCCCGTAAAATATGCACTTGTTAGTGAGGGTTTGGCGAATAAAATTCGGCAACACTTTTTTTTCTGGACGGGTAATCATCAGTCGACTTCTCCCACTCTCGGCGGAGCGAGTATCAGACTGTTACTGACTGAAACTCACCCGTGATCCTTGTAGTGCCCTTTACGTTCGAGGGCCGCGGTGACTCTTTCGAACAAATTCCGCAACCCTAGCAGGCACTGACCCTATGGGGCCCCGTCTGCTTTTCTGATGGCTCTTTGAGGCGCGCGTGGGAGACGACGCGCCGTCGACCCGGTTCTGGTTGCTATCGGCCGGCAAGTCAAAGTTCGGTAACCCTGAAAGTTGTATGTCATACGTGGCAACAGCTTGCGTTTGTGCGTATATCATCACCACTGCTGCTGCGTCCAGAGCTAGAGAAGTGATTTGATGATTTCCCATCCAGAGAAAAAAAAAGGCCTCCGCATATGACCTAGGACCAACAATTTGAAAACATGTGACATTCACAAATGCGTACTAAGCCCGAGTGGGAAGGTTTTAGGCTGATTAGTGGGAAGATTTTACTATGAGCAATTTAGTTAGCCTCATAACTGCTGTAGAAGACTGTCATTAACACTAACAGTAGCTACGCCACACACGGAGGCCTGCAGTAATAATACATTATTGACCCCTCTGCAATATTATTTGTATGCGTGAGGAATACCCCTCTTACTACATACGCAGCCAATGACTATTTGCGAGCATAGACAAAAATATAGAAGTTCGTATGTTTTGATAAGTCAGATGGCGATCTTGCGATCCATTTAACACACGGCCGCGTGAAGTCTATATTATTATTTGTATAAAAATAATGCTAAGTGACAAAGCAATTAACGATCAGACTGCAAATTCTAATAATTTTCAACCAATTTTCGCAATAGTAATTATGCAATTTTTGTGTTTTTGAGGATTTTGCCAATTCTACTAATTTACTCATGTTAATTAACCCTCACTTTTTACTTATCTATAAAGCTGCTCATTAATAGTTGTTATTCAAACACAACGCTGAGTTCGGACAAAGCTCCGTAAAAACACACAATATTTTAAATGCGTAACTGAAATCAATTCCACACACAATACGATAAAAAAAAGAACTAGTCACTCACTCCACTCTATAAAACTGCATTTATTTAAAACATGAAACTCAATCACACTGGCACTGAGTATACAATGCTCTTTCCATCAAATGCTGGCACAGACGGCCGGAGTCCGATTCTATTAGTGCCAAAAATCGGCAACACGAACAAAAATGTCCCCTGGCGGTCCCCACAAAAAGTAAGCTTGAACATACAGGGGGACAAATATCCATTAATGGGTCTGCAATGAATATGGGACCAATGTTGGTGTGTTGGGCCAATGTTGGGTATATTTCTTACCTACATAAATGTAAGTTAACTCTTGCATTTTGAGTATTTAATGCTGGTCAAATCAGTCAATCGAGTAATCGTAGAGTTGAAATGGTTAATAAGATTATAAATAAATCGTAGAGCCTGTAATCAGGTTCTTCAGACCAACTACCATGGAGTTAGGATGAAGGCTGAGATGAAGGTTCTCTGGCTGGTTAAACTAACCTCTTCATAATTGGAATATTCTCTGATAGCTGTTCATTGATACAACCAATTAAATCTATACTAATATTATAAAGAGGAAAGATTTGTATTTTTGTATGTAACGAATAAACTCAAAAACAAAATTGATTGAGTCAGGCGTTACTTTGCGGAAATCCATTTTAAATTTGAAAATGAAAACAATATATCTAGTTTTAATTTCCGCGAATGTTAGTGGGTTGCAGGTATGCACCTCCCTCCCGCCCGCTATATTATGCACATGCAAGATTACTAGGCAAATGCAAGGATTTTAAGCACATGCAGGAAGGCAATGCAAAACCCAACACCATTACCGACACGTGTTTCGCCTCTCCACGAGGCATCCTCAGGGGACGTGTTGACTAGCTGACCGTTGAGTTGCGTCGACGCAACTCAACGGTCAGCGAGTCAGCGAGAGTTTTCAAATTTAAACTCAAAAACTCCTGAACCGATTTCAAAAATTCTTTTACCATTAGAAACCTACATTCACCCTGAGTAATATAGGCTATATTTTATCCCCATATTCCTACTGGAACGGGAACTACGCGGGTAAAACCACGGGGCGCTGCTAGTACTCAATAAGGTAAGGAAAGTTTGCTGGGAGAAAACTAAACTTTAAATTAAGTTCGTTTTGGTACATGAACTTTATTAATACTGTAAATAACTGTAAAAAACACCTTTATACATTTCTCACTTCCTTTTAAATCAGTGCCCGATATACTGGCCACATTGGCTCAAACATTTGCCATCGCAGTCCGCCTATAAAACGCAGATGCATTTGCCGTGTTCAGAGAAATATTTTTCATAATATACGAGCATTTTACTGTCTCATAAAACTGGTAGATGACGTTATTATTATTTATGAAATGGTATTTTTTTTTTAAATTCTGTGGTGGTAAAAATCAGATATTTTATTTACCTACTTGGTTATGAACGGTTTAACTTAGGTTGAGTTAAACCGTTCATAACCAAGTAGGTAAATAAAATTCATTTTTTTAATTTCGACAAATAAACTTACCAAATGGAGTAACGGAAAATATGTAGTTGCTCCCTTTAGCTACCTACCAATAGTAAAGTCAGATTAGACAAATGTCAACCGATCTAGCTGGTTTTTCAACTACCAGTATTATTCATAAATCGAATTTGTATCTGAGCTCCACAACCCAGTAACTGTGTAACACGATACACCGTGACAAGACTGGTGTCAGAGGCTTTCGAGCTTCTGAATACCTTTAGCAACTGTCAAATATCTAAAAATGAAAGCCAGGACCTGTTGGTCTTGTTGCGGAATTTGTTCGAAAGAGTCACTGCGGCCCTGGATCGCAAAGGGCACAAGAAAGATCACGGGTGGGTTTTAGTCAGTAAGAGTCTGACACTCTTTCCCGCTCCGACCAGAGTGGGAGAAGTAATTTGATGATTTCCCATAAAAAAGGACCTGTTGGTCTTGGCTTTCATTTTAGTTCAAGCTGTTGCTTACCGTGTTTTTATTTTATTTTTATTGTTTGGGACAATAAACAGCTATAATACACATATTAACAAAAAAAAAGTGACGATTCAAACAATCGTTTACAGTATTGCAGCAAACTACATTATCCACATATTTACTAAAAAAGAATATCGGCAATTAATGCCGCTGGATGAACAAATACATGTAGCATTTTTTTTACATTTGTTAAAAAATAAATAAAAAGAACATAAATAAAAATATCAAAACAGCGAAAAGTGCATTAAATTAAACATTAAATTTAATTTAATTGAATTATACATTAAAAATAAACTTTTTAACAAGTTTTCCGAAGGTTTGGTTTACCTTGACTTGAAATCGTTAAAGTCGTTCTCAAGTCATGGCGTGACCACCTGTAAACATATATAGACAGTGAGGATGTTGATCTCTATTTAATTTTCCACTAAACCTCTTTTTAAAAGTGTGATTTATGAATTAACTCATACCATAAAGACGGGCAGCTCAATAACGCGTGAAAATCCATAACCACTACAATAAAAATACAAATAATAAAAACAAAGGCTCACCATATCCTCCATTAGTGTGCCACCATCAAACAAACATAAAACAAGCCATAAAATATAATCAAAAGCACATCGATATTCGGCCATTACTACAATGGCGGCCAAACTTTTTATTACGACCAGATGCGGTTACAATGGGTCTAGTTAAAGAGATTTGTCCCAAAATACGGTGAAAAAGTTTATTATTAGCAAAAGTTTTGTTTGTGGGTGATTAACTTGGAAGGAAGAGGCTGTGGCGGAAGGTCAGTGGGTTAGCGAGTGATTCGATTAGAGTTAGGTGCTTCGTCAGTGTTTTGTAAATCTGTTAATGAGGTTTGCTCTATGTTTGTATGCAATTATTCTCAATGCAAAGGCAGTTAAAAATAAGGCACATTAATAACAGGGATTATGGTAATGACTTTCAAATGAAATAGTTATTAAATTGCTCACTATTTCAATATTTGTAAATATGTGAGTACCATGAGCATGATATATTCAGAAGTTTACCTCTGCTGGTAATACTTTGTTCTAGAATTATATAGTATACTTTGAACTTGGTGCATCGTCCTCACTTATATGAAGTATTTTTTGTATACCAAATATGTATTATAAAACATGTATTTGAAAAGAGTAACTATGGAGTTTCTTGCTGTCTATTTTTAGTCTGAAACTAAAGCTGCCTTTATCAAGAGACACGCAAATACATTGGGAGAAAAATATGTAACTACTTCATTAGTAAACAAGTTACCTCTCTCCCAATTTACAGTTTTTCAGTTTAACCGTAGCGTAACAAATCAGACCGAGAGGTTCACGTTCACATGTTGTGCATATGTGCATAGATTAGGAATATATATAATACATCGCCCTTTTCAAGGAGATTAATACAGCGAGAGCCTTATTTTTGAATGCAGTGAGGATCATGAGCCGCAGACGAAATGTTCATATATCAATACTATCTATACTAATATTATAAAGAGGAAAGATTTATATTTTTGTATGTAACGAATAAACTCATAAACTACTGGACCGATTTCAAAAATTCTTTCACCATTAGAAAGCTACATTCAGCCTAAGTAATATAGGCTATATTTTATCCCCTACAACTATTCAAAAAGGTATGGAAGGTTTGCTGGGAGAAAACTAAACTTTAAATTAAGCTCGCTTTGGAACATGAACTTTAAATACTATAAGTAACAATAAAAAACTAAAACTTAGAAAAAAAATACCATTATACATTTCTCACTTCCTCTTAGATCAGTGCATGATATCCACATTGGCTCAAACATTTGCCATCGCAGTCCGCCTATAAAACGCAGATGCATTTGCCGTGTTCAGAGAAATATTTTTCATAATATACGAGCATTTTACTGTCTCGTAAAACTGGTAGATGATGTTATTATTATTTATGAAATGGTATTTTTTTAAATTCTATGGTGGTAAAAATCTGATATTTTATTTACCTACTTGGTTACGAACGGTTTAACTCAAGCTAGCGCAGGCTATATTTTAGCCCCGTATTCCCATGGGAACGGGAACTACGCGGGTGGAACCGCGGGGTGCTGCTAGTACTTAATATTATAAAGAGGAAAGATTTGATTGTTTGTTTGTATTGAATAGGCTCCGAAACCACTGAACCGATTTAAAAAAATCTTTCATTGTTGGGAAGCTACACTATTTCCGGGTGGTATTTTATCTCCATATTTCCACGGGAACGGTAACTGTTCGGGTGAAACCGCGGTGCGCTGCAAGTGGCACAATTGTAAACATGTCACGACTTAAAAGATTATGATGTATCTAAAAAAGGGATTAATTAAACGAAACCCGTTCACAATATTTTCATATTTTCTTTTACCCAGATATTCCTTAATTACGCCTACCAAAAAGCGTGATCAATTAATTAAAATACCTCTTACATACATTAGTCATTCATCATGCTAGACACGGTATAATTGCGACCCCCGTTCACGAGACCCCTGGGACCTCGGGAAGGGGTCTTTAATTGAACTACCCTTATAATAAAATTTAATCTTTGGGCTCTTGTCTTATCTGCGTTTATTACTTAGGGTTTGTGATGCCGAGTTGTATTGAATTGTATTTCTTATTGGATGGGAAAGATTTATGAATGAAATTTTTAAAGTTATTATTTTTTAAGGCTTATCTGAAGCTCAAGGTAAGAGTAAGTATAGGCTCGTAACTTTGTAAAGTATGACCCATTTTATCATCATAATGAATAGGGTATTTTACTGTAAAAATCTTAGTAGTCCATCTGATAGATTTACAAAAAATATTGGACACGTATTTTTTCTTTTTTCACGTAAACAAAAAATGAAGACGATACAGTGCGTTGAAAACTCACGTGACGTCACGTCGCTGGTAAAAATTGTAGCAACGTCGTAACGGACTAATTAGATTTTTACAGTAAAATACCCTATTAAGCCGAAAGATGCCCAGAGGCTTCCCCAATGTGTCGCCACATCCACAGGTTCGCGACTGCGACTCGCATCAAGCTGATTCCCGGGGCCTTGACCAGATCATCGGTAAGTCTTGTGTGAGGTCTTCCAATACGCGGACGCCACTCCAGAATCCTTCAATCCCATTTACTATCTGTTCTGTGAACTCCTCCTGCCTACCAACTTTTAAGTTACAACAGTTATATATTAAAAATAAAAACTTTTAAAAACAAGCTTTTATTTAAATTCCATTAAAAGAAGAAAATTAAATTAAAAATAGTCAATTTAGTACACACAATTTATTAAATGATATAAAAGCTTGTCGCGAGATTTTCATATTTTATAGGAAACATTATCTTTCACAGAATTACTTATAATGTCAAGCAAGACTAGTTAGTACACAGTTCAATCTCCGGAAACATGTGTACGTTACAAGCAGTGGCGTGCAGTGGTTCGAGTTAGGGTAGGCCAGAGAAAATGTCCAAATAATTTTGAAAAAATAACCACATTATGCAGGGTTGATTTTTAATGAAATGAGTTTTTTTTTTTGGTTTTAGAATTGCCTATTAAAAAAAAAACAAATTTCAACCCTGAATAATGTGGTGTGTTTTTTTTTGGACATTATTTTCTGGCCTACCCTAACTCAAACTATTTACTTTTTTTACTACTATTTTTTACAAGGTTTATTTAACTTGTAACTTACAAGTTAAATAAACCTTGTAAAAAAATAGTTGAATCCAATAAAAAAATATTATTTAAAGCTAGTTCTTGATCCTGCTAGGGTTGCGGAATTTGTTCGAAAGAGTCACCGCGGCCCTGGAATGCAAAGGGCACTAGAAGGATCACGGGTGGGTTTTAGTCAGTAAGAGTCTGACACACCCTTCCACTCCGCCCAAAGCGGGAGAAGTAATTTGATGATTTCCCATCCAGATAAAAAGGCTAATTTTTTATATAGGCTCAGCCAATACATATTTATTCACATAAAACCACTAACATTTTTTGAAAGAGAAAAACAATAAGCCTACACACTATATCAAATCGTAACGCCAATCGAAAATTCAAACCGAATACCGATAGGTATTGAGTATAAACGTTCAGTACAACTTGTACCGACCACTATGTGAAATCAACGAGTGCTGCCCCTAGCGGCCGATTATGAAAAGAGCCTGATGAATAGACCAGCCAGTACTTTTTTTATATTTTTTATTCGAACACGGACAAAAGTTCGGTAAGGTTTGGTTTAGACTGGTGCGTTTGAATTTGAATTTGGAGTGAGTCTTTTATATGATTTTTTTCTATGTGTTTTTCCGTAATGGTTTAGTAGAATGAAAAGGTTGGTGAGGTAAAATAGTGCAAGTGTTTAAAAGATTAAGAAGAAGCTTGCGAGAATTGGATAGATTTCACCAGAATTAGAAGAAAGAAGCGCGGGTTTACTAGAGGTGGAAGGGGTGAGGGGATTCCTTAATCAAGAAAGTGCTGCAGAACAGAAGCCAACTGAAAAGCAGCTGAAATACAGCTAAATATTTGTTACCTTCTAAAAATAATATTTATTAAATAAATCAAGCTAAACGAAGCCGTACCCTATAATATACCATAAATAATAAAGCGAAGATAGTTTAGCAATAGAATATATGTATATTTTTTATAATAATATTTTATAATACAATAGAAATCAATACATGTTGAGAATATTACACGCAATTTCAACAAACCTTAGAATGGAAAGGATTTTGAAAACTGCATTTTAGAAGAAACTTTATTATTATTCTGTATTTTACCGTCCATCAATCTACTCACACCTTTACAATCAAAACTCCGCCGGACTCCGCCGGAGTATGCATAAACACACACAACGCTCATAGTTTTTATTGGGTGAGCAGTGAATGTGCGGTAACTTCGACTACTCGCGTCTCACAGGGATTGCCTTTTGTCCTTCTATGTATTACTAGTCTATATATAGGCATAAATCTTACAGAAAATGGTCATCTTCTGCCTCACCTTTATCCAACTATATTGGGTTCGGCTCCCAGTCATGCCAAATTTAGCTGAATACCAGTATTTTATGTGAAGCGACCGCCTACCAGACCTCCAGAACCCATTAAATGGGAAACACGGTACTTTTTGGCAAGACTGGTGTCAGATTATCTAGTTTCTGACAATCCGCAAGGACTGTGAAGGATCTCCAAAATGACAGCCGGGATTAACGGCTTCACGTGCTTTCTGAGACTCGGAGGAGTCTTAGTATGTTAAGATGGTCACCCATCCATAGATCAACCTCGGCAAACGTTGCTTAACCTTGAAGATCCGTGTGGCTGTTATAATGTAGCCACGAGCTCCTCTTACAAAAAATAGTAAGTAATTTTTTAACTGTTAATAGGCACGTTAGCCGTGTTTTCGGGTTTGTGAAGTCAGAAAAAATATAACAATTATGTAAAGACGTGTTACATGACAAATAATGCCTTTATTGATGAGCTAATACTTGTACTAATTTCATATTACGTTTAAAACGAAATTATTATATAGATTTTTTGCCTATGGAAAGCGGCTATTACTTAGTTTCTCTTATGGCATATTTATTATTGTAAGTAGCTTAAGTAATAAATGCGGTTAATAAATGCTGAAAATATACAGAACCACATTAATATTTTATGCAATATGCTGACCCCAAGTTTTATGTCTCGTTGACGTCTTGACCGTTTGTCGGCTGTTGTAATTTTAATTATTAATGTTTGGCTTTAATTTTCATTGTTTCAGAATCTTTTTGTTTTTTATCTTATCTAATTTCGACTCGTAACAGTCCAAATAATTAGGATGTATAACGCTAGATAAAAATAATGTTCTAAAAAGTAAATAATACTGAAATAACGTTTTTACTTCAAATTAAATATTTCTATTCTCATTCTAAAGTAATAACCACTTCAAACAATAGCTAAAGTTCAAAACTTTGCTCGTATTCCACTTAATGTTATTATCGATAAAATAATGAAAAAACTTCGATCGAAAAATTCCTCTATAGATATCACCTGATGTTTTAGTAGCCGTCCTTGGATCCCTTAAAAATTTACATCGCAACGATATACATTGCATGCTATCTTCGATTATAGTAACAGTTATCCATTGTTCGACGATCAATGTAATGGAAATGAGTCGATAAAGTTGCCAATGTCCTAATTTCGTGGTAGAGCTGTGAGGCGAGAAATGCGATCCCTTTTTATCGTTACGTCTGAGAGAACCCGATCTTTTTATGTTAAAGAATCTTTTTGTCTTATATCACAGAAGTATATAATTTCTTTTGTAATTTCAACGATGAATGTATTTTTTGGTTCATTAAATACGAAGAAGGAACAGCTGGGTATTTCTTTATTATATTTTTGGTTTGATTCAGGGACAGGATATTACAATGAGACCTTTTTTGTGTGGTTTTTAAAGAACAGATTATTTGAAACGTGGATGGTGTTATTTAAGTATGAGGAATCATCGAAAATCATCAAATTTTTCTCCCACTCTACACCCGTAGCGAAAGGGAGTGTCAGACTCTTACTTACTAGAACCCATTCAAGTACCTTCAAATGCCCTTTACGTTCCAGGACCGGAACGAATCTTTCGAACTTATTCCACAATTTTAGCAGAACCTGAGTACCTACCGTGTAAGTTTTTGACATACATATTATAGAATTGTAACGTAAAATTTACTATAATACTCGTTTCGCAACTAATATATATTTGTTTTGGACACTAATTTATATTGTTGTATGACAAAAATTGTTTTTCGCAAAAAAAAAAACACAAAAATATGATGGGGTTTTAGTTTTATGTTCAAAATAGTTGTTATAAGATTTTATAGAACTCAAATTAAAGGTAGGTAGATTTTTTCTTTTATGTGACTTCAGAAGAGAACTATGATACAAAATTTTAATATTCAAACCCTGAGCGAATTCTCCAGGGATTCCTAACAACAAAATAACTTACTAATAATCAGTTAATTAAATGATAAATGATTTTTATTTTATAAGTAGGTTTTAATAAACACTTTAGACGTCAATCTTTTTTGGCCGTTATAAAAACTAGATGAGACCGGTGTTACCCAGCTGACTGACTAATACATAATGGATTATATTGTTACTTATGATTATATAAATAACATCATCACATCTATGAAATGCTACAAGAGATAAACTTTAATTATTACTTATTTTAATTATTAAAATATACACTGAAATTAAATACAACCAAAAAATAATTCCCAAACACGTTATAATAAAGTCACACCCTTCAAATAACAACATTACACAAAATTAATGATTGGGCAGCAAATGATCACAACAAAACAAAGGTAAAACTTATTAATGTAATTAATATAATTGTTGCCGTCATTAATTTAGTGGCTCTCGTTAAGTTAGTACATTTTAATGACCCGCGCAAATTGAATAGGTTATGTTTGTTGTTGTGACATGGTTGTGACTGTACGTGGGTAGTACAAATAATAGACAATAGACCTGTTGTCTTTGGTAATGGGGTTAACAGGGATCTTAGGTGGATCGCTTGTATTATAAATGACTAGCAGCGCCCCGCGGTTTCACCCGCGTAGTTCCCGTTCCCGTAAGAATACGGGAATAATATATAGCCTATGTTACTCAAGGTGAATGTAGCTTTCTAATGGTGAAAGAATTTTTGAAATTTTTTGTACTAAATCTGTGCAGACAAAGTCGCGGGCTATGTGCTAGTTTAATATGAAATTAGGATTGAATACTGTGTTTAAGGTTTCAAATTAACTTTTATCGGTCCAGTAGTTTTGGAGCATATTTGATACAAACAAACAAACAAAAAAATCTTTCTTCTTCATAATATAAGTGTAGATGACAGCCCTGAATCTTACAGTAAAACTTTAAAAGCATTTATTTCTGGACATTCCATGGTATATATGTATGTTTCGAATCTTGTGTGACATTTTAGTTAACCTCCAACCTCATCCAAGAAATACAGGCTTTGTATGTATACTGAAACTTTTTACTGATATACAGTCTTGTGACTTTTCGAGAGAACGCGCAATCAGGCTGT
Source organism: Hecatera dysodea (assembly GCA_905332915.2). NCBI lineage: Eukaryota > Metazoa > Arthropoda > Insecta > Lepidoptera > Noctuidae > Hecatera > Hecatera dysodea. The sequence goes on from HG995304.1 coordinate 650,547, forward strand.
CCGATCTTGCGGAGTCTGGCTTATCGGGAAGTTAGGATGCGTCTTATATCGGATATACGTTATCCAATAAATCTCCGCACAGATGGGTGTGTAGATTTCTAAAGCATTTATCTGACTTGCCTTTGACACTTTTCACAAAACTGTGGGCCACCTAAATAAAAGAAGGCAAAAAAAAAACAACTGCCAAACTGTTCCAAACAATATCACTGGACGTCAAGTCTGCTATTACAATAGTGTCAGAATGGTCTATCATTGATCTCATAATGGTCGATTATGACAAGTTTCGTAATCTACTAATATAAAAGCGTCATTATGACTTTCCAATGGTCAACTACTGACACTCCGTTGAAAGCAATAGGATAGAATGGTAATCTCGTACATAATGACAAATTAATTGACAACGTATGCGGTAATCTGTTAAAATGTTGACAGTTCTTTTGACCTACCATTAGAACGTCGTTATATAATCACTTCTTTTAATAGCTCGGTTACCAAAAAGTATTACGAGACCATTGACTGACCAATGATCGACCATCGTGAATTTAGCAGATTACGAACTTTTAGCAAAATGACAATGGGATCGTGTTGGAATGACAAATTTATAAAAATAGCAGACTTGGGGCCCTGTTATGTTGTTGATGACTTTGACTCTGTAACCGCACAAGATATAACTACCATCGACTGCATTGGACTCTGAAAGACAGTGCCAAGACGAGTCTGAGAGTATCAGATATAATACCTCAGAAAACCTAATGAGGGAATATGTGTTGGCTATGAATGAACTGGTAAGCTCACAAACAACCAACTGTGAGCACTGTCAACCTACTAACATACAGACACCGGACCATTCATTGTCAACATGCAATAACACCATACCGCAGACTTGTGTTGATTTTCCAGGTCCTACTCTTAGTTCTAGAAAGCAGTGCACATCCGTTGTAAATAATGATATAGTTATATTTTGTGATGAGATTGGAAAAGATCTAGGCCACTTGCTGAATTCTGAATATCCTGGACACTCAATTATTAACTATTGTATGCCTGGTTGTTCTCTATATGATATTATGAAGAAAATTATTAGGTATAACTTTCACCAGGATACTACATTATTAGTATTTGTTGGTAATCGAGGTAATGTTAACAAAGGAGAATTGCTCCAATATTATAGGTCCTTAAGCAACCTCAACTTAAGGAAAATTGTTATGTGTACATTTCCATACAGTAGAAGTTTGCCACAGGAAGAAAACTACCTTAGATTTAATATTAATAAGACATTGCATAACATCACTTATAGTAACAATGCATTTCATGTAATAGATATCAACAATTATATTGGTAATAGTTTTCTTTTGAGGAAAGATAGATATCTTGTAGATAGGTACTATCTTTCAAACTATTGTAGGAGACAGATAGCTGTGTCGCTATCATATTATTTTTCTATCACAGCCAAGAACTTGGCTAAACAAATTGCTCATATTGAGCAATGCTATGACTATTTAGATAATTCTGCCAATAAGTTGGCAGCTAATATTGACATTATTAATAATTTAAATTAGAAAATAAGACAACAGAGGTAATCTCTGGCACTAATGTAGTAAACAGCGAAAATATTTCAGATAAAGTATTAAAATCAATAAACACTATCAACTTGGTGCATCAAAATATCCAAGGATTTATGAACAAGGATTTAGAAGTAGAATTATTCCTTAATTTTAATAGTATTGATATTCTTTGTTTAACAGAACATTGGCTTAAAAGCCATCAGTTTATGTGTCACTTTAGTAATCACCAGGTTGGTAGTTCGTTCAGCAGAGAAAATGCTATACATGGTGGCTCATTAATTTTAATAAATAATCACCTTAAATTTAAGGAGCGTAAGGATATAGTAAGCCTCTCTGTTGAGCGGATAATTGAAATGGCCTGTATTGAATTGGAGCAGTTTATTATATTAAGCGTGTACAGACCACCTTCAGGATCATATGATTGTTTTGAGAAAGTAATGGATGAAATTTTACACAAAATTTGCAATTCTAGTAAGTCTGTCATTATTTGTGGAGACTTTAATGTTAATCTGTTAGAAAATTCTGGTTTAAGTACAAAAATTGTTAGTTTGTTTCAATCATATAATCTTGCAAACTTATTTATGGAGCCGACTCGAATAACGCCCACTAGTGCCACATGCCTAGATAATATTTATACAGATATTGTACCTACCCACAAAAAAATTATCAATTTATTGGATTCTGATCATTGCGGACAAGTAATCACTATCTCAAATGTAAACAAAATAAAGCCAAAAAAAGATATCACTGTAAACCCAAAATCTAAATATCGCCTGGAAGCATTCAAAAATAAACTATTAAATAAAATGCCATGTTTGTCAACCAATGATGACCCTAACCAACATTACAATGATTTTTTTAAAATGTATTGCACACAATTTGATACTACATTTATTCCTAAGACTATTTCTGTTTCTAATAATACTTCTTTCAGTGACTGGGGCACCATTGGTATTCATAAGAGCAGGGAACGGCTATATGAGTTGTATGAAGAACGGGCTTACATTAATACAGCAGAATTTAATGTATATGTTAAAAACTACTCTAAATTATACAAAAAAGTTTGTTACATGGCTAAGTCTCGGTATTTGAGTTCAAAAATAAAAAATAGTAGTAATGTGATTAAAATGACATGGAACATTATTAATAGCGAAACGGGAAGATCTTGCAATCGAACCAATGATTATAGCCTTGCTATTAATGACAATGTAATTAATTTAGATTCCGATGTCACCGCGGCTTTTGAAAATTTCTTTGCAGAGATCCCCGTATCAACAACTAAGTTTCTAAATTCATCACCAACCGCTGCAGAAATTTTACTTAAAGAAAACGTTCCACTATGTGATGCTGAGTTTAAATTTCAATATGTCAGTTATAGTGATATAATAAAAACTTTTAATTCTTTAAATTTAAAAAAAACGGCAGATCTATGGGGTAATTCTGTTGATCTGGCAAAGACCATTATACATATTGTGGCACCTACCTTAGCTGTTATTTTTAATAAATGTATCGACCGTGGTGAGTTTCCTGATCTAATGAAATATAGTAAAATAATACCATTATTTAAATCAGGTAGTACGTCAGACCCTAGTAATTATAGACCTATATCAGTGCTACCTACTTTTAGTAAAATTTTTGAGAAAGTTATCCTTAATCAAATGCAAAGATATTTTAATAAACACAAACTGTTACATAATAAACAGTTTGGTTTTACACGGGGTCGTTCAACAGCCGATGCCGGCATTGAACTGTTAGGACATATTTATGATGCATGGGAGGACAAATGCGATGCTTTGGGCATTTTTTGCGATTTGTCCAAGGCATTCGATTGTGTTCTTCATGAGACATTAATCAGGAAGCTGCACTATTACGGAGTCCGGGACGCCTCTCTGGATCTTCTTATTTCTTACCTGAGTGATAGGATTCAAAGAGTTGACGTCAATGGCAAAAGATCTCCTGGATCTGTAGTGAGGATGGGGGTCCCACAGGGCTCGATTTTAGGTCCATTTTTGTTTCTCATTTATATTAATGACTTGCCGTACCTCGTAAAGGATAATCATGATATAGTGTTATTTGCAGACGACACGTCACTTTTATTCAAACTCAAACGTCAGCAGCATAATATAGACGCTGTAAATAGTGCCCTTACGACTGTAGTTAACTGGTTCAATATTAATAATCTTTTACTTAATGAGAAAAAAACGAAATGTGTAAAGTTCACGTTACCTCATGTTAGACAGGTGAACACTAGTGTGTTAATAAAGGGGGAAGAGTTAAAACCCGAAGATAGCACACTGTTCTTAGGCATAACTTTGGATGCGAAGCTACAGTGGGGCCCCCATATAGACAAATTGTCCAAAAAACTTAGCTCTGCAGCATATGCCGTTAGAAAAATTCGTGGCTTAACTGATGTTGAAACAGCACGTTTAGTATACTTTAGTTATTTCCATAGTGTGATGTCATACGGCATTTTGTTGTGGGGAAATGCCGCTGATATTCAAACAGTATTTGTGTTGCAAAAAAGAGCTATCCGTGCGATTTACAAATTAAGTCCTAGACAGTCCCTCAGAGACAAATTTAAAGAGATTAATATAATGACTGTGCCTTCTCAGTATATTTACGAGAATCTTTTGTATGCACATAAAAATATTAATCTATTTAAAAGATACAGTGATATTCATAATGTGAATACCAGGAACAAACATAATTTTGTCATTCCTAAAACTAGGCTCAAGAAAATAGGTGGTTCATTTAGATGTCAATGTATACGTTTTTATAATAAACTCCCTTCCTACATCCAAGACCTTAGTATTAATAAATTCAAATTGATAGTAAAACGTAAGCTATGCCAGAAAGCTTTTTACACAGTTAGAGACTATATTGAAGACCAAAAGGCTTGGGATTGAGATGCTTCAACGATGTACATGGCCTAATATTACGTTTATCTATTGATACTTTTCTCAATTTGACATTTTATATTCTCCTGCATGTAAATTCAATTTTGCAATTTTGACATGAATGTTTACTTTTTAAAGTATTATTTTATTATTGTGACATGAATATTTACTTGTTAAAGTAATATTTTTTTTTTATTATTATTATATTATATTTGACATGTATACTTACTTTGTAAAGTATTATATTTTTACTTAATTTATTTTGTGAATATGAGGACTATATGGGTATTATTTTCTTTTTTCTTTCCTTAAAGTATATATAACGACGACGTCTGGCAGTTTAAGTACTTTTACGGCCTACCCAAATGTCCCTTCTTTGGTATTGTTCGTCGGGTCGTTGAGCTCCTTATTGTTTTTAAGTTGAGCTACTCGACTACTGACAAAGGCTTGCACTGAATGGACAGGCCCACTTAAATCTGTATGGTTCTTTCCTCAAAAGACCATTTCAGACACAGATCTGCATAGTTCTCATATAACATATTATGAATGGGAACTATGTAGATCGCCATATTAGGGTCTTGTTTCAGTTTGTCTGGCAGTTTGAGTAATTCTTGCGGCCTACCCAAATGTCCTTACTTTGGTATTGTTCGTCAAGCCGTTGAGCTCCTTAAAGTTTTAAGTTTGAGCTACACGGTATCTGACAAATGCTTGCACTGTCTGGACAGGTCCACTCAAATCTGTGTGGCACTTTCCTCAAAAGGCTACCTCAGACATTAACCTACATGGTTCTCATATGATTTGACCAGTACGGATTGTATGGACTTTAAAAGAGACTTTGACCTCTGAGTTTGTTTCGGTGTTTCTTCTCAGGGTAGTCAGCTAGGAAACACCGGCTTCATCTAGCTTAAAATGACAAGAAATATTAGACGTGTAAAAGTGTTATGTTTAACCTACTTACAAAATAAATATCATTTATCATTTATCATTTATCAAATAGTTTTTGTCATATCAATGACCCACCGTCTTTGAATTGGTGCAAATTATACACCCAAACTTTCCACGTTTATCAATCTTTCGAATCGTGAAAACTAAATCAAAATCGGTTGCTGTTGTTTAGAATAAGTAAGCGATGAATCAGATTGAAGTAGACTTTGTTTATGAGTATTTAGAGATAGAGAAAAGATCCATCAACGAGCAGTGGTGGCCGAGTGGTAACGGCTTACGAATTGTAGGTTCAAACCCAGCTCGGCGCATTACCTTGTGTAGTTTTTTATTAATTTCATCACCGTTGCTCTTAAAACGGTGAAGGTAAACATCGTGAGGAAGCCGGCATGTCCTAGAACCAAAAATTTGAAGACATGTGACATTCACCAACCCGCGCTGGCCCCGCGTGGTGGATTACGACCCGTTCCCTCTCCTAGAGAGGAGGCCTGTGTCCCAGCAGTGGAAACATTAAAAGGCTGATTATGCTTAAGAGATCCATCAAGCCGGTTATAAATAACGCCCGCTATAGAGGTGTTGTATAAATATAGTATTTTTACAAACACTCAAAAAACTTTGACCTCCATCTAGTATAGCAGTGCGGGACAAAATGCTGAGTACATTACATCCTTCAGTTTCAAATATGAAAATGAAGATATAGACCAAAGAAAATTTCAAACTGCTCACCACAGAGAAGACACAGTATAAAAATATCAAAACTATCATGCAGTTGAGAATAAAACAGAAATTCCGCAAAGTTTTCATTTTCAACGCTTGTTTGCGACGCGCGTAGCAACCGTAGCGGTTCGTAGTATGAAAAAAACTGCTAACAAAATCCCTTGGTACTGTTGCAGACGGCGTAGGCGACGTAGCGCTCCGTAGCGCTATGTCGCGGGTACTATAAAAGTTGTGTGCGGAGTTAAAAATACTGAATGAAGTTTCTTTGGAGGCGTACTTTGTATGCAATTTGGTGGCAGGGTTCTGTATGTGAGTTATGATGTGTTATATTTTATAGGCCTTGGAATGAGGTTTGAAATGATTTAACTGATTGTTTCAAACACGTTTACATTTTTTTGAGATAATAAGGAGGTAATTTGATATTACTGGGCCGAACGCATCTGCCGCATGTTGAACAATTCATGGGCTAATGCAATTAGATTTTGGTTGCCTGGTCTCAGAAAATATCAGGCGGCATGGCGGCAGATCAAGCAAAGAGGACGAGCTTGACGCCTATTGACAAGATTGGTCCATACTAGTCCAGAGTCGGAAAGAATAGAAGGAAAAACGGGAAGGCCTTTGCCCCAGGCGTAAAATAAAATAAAAATGGAATGTCCGTACTGAAAATATCCCAAAATTGTATTTTAAACACTGACAATTTTTGACTTTAGAACTATACCAATTTCCTATGAACTTTAAATAATCATGGGTATGTTTGCATATTTATAACAGTGTCGTCTTCTGAAAATGTTATAGTTTGTACACATAAATAAACGCCAAAAGTGCGTAGCAACTGTCAGTTTCTAAAATTAAGTTTGAAAAACTTACACAGGTAATTTTCATAACGCTGAAAAAATAAACAGCTCCCATCGTTAAACTTTCAACTGTATAAACCTCCGTTTGACAAGGGAACCCTATAAAACGCACACAAACTGGGGGTGCACACACACTGGGGGTGCACACACACTGGGGCTGCACGGACACACGTCGTCCCCAACGTCTCGACACTCCATAGTTGTCGCAAAGTTTCTCCGCAAGAAATGTTTTATTGAGCCTGTATGAGTTTCTACTTAAAATACTATTAAACTGCGGAGAGCAATAAAATGTTTGCTTGAAACTGAATCGTTTGAAGATAAATAAAGTTGCAGTTTACTTTGTTGTATCATTTATGTTTATATCTTTTCTAGTTGACGTTTTATAAGCAAACAAATTTCAGCGATAAACAGACCTGATTTAGAACTAATTCAGTCACTATCTGCCTAGGCTTTTCCCGTCTATGTTGGGGTCGGCTTCCTTTCCGACCGTATGCAGTTGAATACCAGTATCTGATCATGATTGTCTGTCAGACACCAGTGATTGGTTAGCAAGATACTCCTTGGTTACTTTACTTACTTACTTTTGACTTGGCTAGATAGGTGTCAGATTTTCTTGCTTCTGACCGACCGGATCTACAAGACAGCCGAGACCATTGGATTCGACTTTTTAAACGAAATTAATGAAGATACTTTTAGGACATAGCATTTTCTAATAGACAATTTTCTTCTTTAATGATTTATTATACACGAAAGACAACTTATACTATATTAGACATAATAAAGTGCATGTACAAAGACGAGCTTAACTCAAAGTTGATTTTTCTCCCAACGAACCTTTGAGTGATAGAGAGAGATCAGCATAGGATGGATATATGTAAAGATATCAGTAGGATACCTACCCCCTATGCTGATCTCTCTCGTGTACTAAATAATATAGATCAATATATTTGTTATTGATGACCTGAAACACAGGTTTTATAAACCTAGCTCAGGAAAGTCGCTAATTATACATAATAGCTTCTGTCCGCGACTTCGTCCCCGTGGAATCCCCGATTTTAAAACATTCTTTATCGCTGCTCCGCTCCTATTGGCTTAAGCGTGATGATATATAGCCTAAAGCCTTCCTTGATAAATGGTCTATTCAACCCAAAAAGAATTTTTCAATTCGAACCAGTAGTTCCTGAGATTAGCGCGTTCAAACAAACAAACAAACTCTTCAGCTTTATAATATTAGTATAGATTGTAGGTTTAAAATAAATTTGCCATAAGTCCTAAAATATTAATAATTTAGTTATACACATAGTTATTTGTTGGATACTACCATAATTATTTATTTACTAGCTGCTGCCCGCGACTTCGTCCCCGTGGAATCCCCGATTTTAAAACATTCTTCATCGCTGCTCCGCTCCTTTTGGTCTTAGCGTGATGACATATAGCCTATAGCCTTCCTCGATAAATGGGCTATCTAACACTGAAAGATTTTTTCAAATCGGACCAGTAGTTCCTGAGATAAGCGCGTTCAAACAAACAAACAAACAAACTCTTCAGCTTTATAATATTAGTATAGATAAGATTACTTGTGGCTATTAATCTATAACTATATTATGTAAAAAGATTTTTAATAAAGATTATTATTCACATACATAAAAACAAATACATATAATATCTTATGCATAAATGCATATCTACTAATATTATGTCATTGTGAAAGGAAATGCTCTTTTTATACATGTTGAGTGTATTTTGTTACGATAAATTATATTACGATACAATTAATTAAACCTTAAGTCCTATCCAAATGAAAAAATAATTACAATCTATGGCCGTGAATGATTTATTATTTTTGTCGAATTAATAACAGAATCCCATCGAGTGGAGGCTGAAGTGTTTTGTGTTTAATAACGCTCCGTAATGAGACACTCCACAGTACTTGTCGCTATAAAATGTAAGCGAAATTATTATAAAAAATAATCATTTACAACATTTTCTAATAATCTGTTGAGTGAGTGTTATTTAAAGATAATGAACTACAAGATGATAAACCACTTGACATTTAACAACATTATTTCGTTCTTGAAACGTTAATGCGAAATAATTGTTTTAGAGAATCCAGCAAGTTTGAGTTAGCCAAATAAGGAAGAAATAAAAAAAAAACACGAAAACCTGCCCGTTCCGATTTAGATTTTATATTTTAAACCACCATTATAACGATATAATTTATTATGTAGACAATAGAAACCTATTGTCTATATAATAAATTGCCAATATCATAAGTTACAAATCAAACTATTTAATTCCCAAACCAAACACACAAACAATATCCACTGATTGAGCAATTCAACTCGATCCCATCGTTCTATACATACAAATAAAGACCCCATTCATTGACAAAACATCTATTACCTGTATAGAAGACCCCAGGACCCCCGTTATTATACAACCGTCCACCAAGCGAATCGTAGCACCGACGTAATTGGCAAATATTTAAATAAAATAATTAGTCACCAACACAAGGTATTACAGACCATATAATTTCCAACATAAAGTTTAAATTCAAGCGGGACATCAACTCGTTAACGCTGTACCAATATTGAGACAGTGCTTGGAACAGGAATTATTGACGAATCGTGTTTGAACGAAAATCGTCGAATCAGGCCCTGTCGGGAGTAGTGTAGCAAACAGTGTGTAGTGTTCGTTATTTTTGAATCGGATTTCTATAATTTTTGACATGATTTCGATACAATGTTAATGGTAAATTTTTTGCATGAAATTAAATGCAAATAAAATTGACCGATTTCAAAGCTTTTCTATACTAAAATTATTATAAAGAGGAAAGATTTTTTGTAACAAATAAGGTAGGAAACTACTAGACTGATTTTAATCATTTTTTCACCAATGGAAAGCTATATTACCAGCGAGTTACATAAGCTATATTTTATCTCTGTATTTCCACGGGAACGGGAACTACACAGGTAAAATTGTGGGCAGCTGCTAGTGTTTTCTTACATTGATCCTAAGGGTCATCTCTTAATTTTGATAATTAATATTACTTAGTTTGCAGCTCAGCAGGTCTGATCAACAATGCCTCCTCTCCTTGTAGTATGGTAATTATTATTTAGTTATATTTGATTAGACGAGCAGTCGACCCCAATATAGTTGGAAAAAAAACTAAGCGGATGAATAGTTATATTATTTTCCCAACAAACTTGAATCCATGAATCTTTGTGACAACTAGAAGCACTTCAAGAATGAAAGAATTTATTTTTATTTACACAGTTATATATGGTGTAACTATTACATAGAGGAGTAGTTGTGGCCGAGTGATAACGGCCCCGACTTACGAGTTGTAGGTAGCAGGTTCAAACTCAGCCTGGCGCATTACTTTATGTAATTAATTTCATCACCACTGCTCTCAAAACGGTGAAGGAAAACATCTTGAGGAAACCGGCATGTCCTAGAACCAAAAATTCGAAGACATGAGACATTCACCAACCCGCACTGGACCCGCGTGGTGGATTACGGCCCATACCCTCTCCTAGAGAGGAGGCCTGTGTCCCAGCAGTGGGAACGGTAAAAGGCTGATTATGCTTATGCTTAGGCTATATTACATAGAGTTATGTAAAAAAAAAGTAATTTAATGCTTACATAGATTAAACTTTCTTCACATATCTGTTCTTCTAAGTAGCACAAACAATAACAGTCGCACGGGTTAATCATCCAGGTTAAGCAAAGCATACCGAGATCGGTCTGTGAATGGGTCACCTGCCTCATAATGCACGCTAAGCCGTTGGCGTTGGTCCCGGCGATTTTTGGCACAGATGGTCAAAAGCCAAAAAAACTGACACCAATCTTGCCAAGAAGGGTACTTCTTGGCAAGATTGGTGTCAGTTTTTTTTAATTGGGTAACACGGTAGTGTTACCCAATTAATGGGTTGTGGAGGTCTGGTAGGCAGCCGCTCCACGTAAATACTGTATAAGGTTGGGGAAAGACTAGGCAGATGATAATGTTCTGTTCTTCTGTAGCCATTCAAATTTTTCAATGTAAATTTCGATTTATGAAGTTTCTATTTTATTTTATTTTTAATTTATTAATTGTAAACTTACAAAATCACTTCACTTTCGCAAAACATAAAGCCTTTCCCGTAATCTGCATAAAGCGGTAAATATCTCGGAAATAGTTTATCCATTGGCCAGTAAAGCCAGTGTTGACTGGCTACAACCTCGCCGTGGCTGGGTGGTTGGGATTAAATAAACAATTAGCCACGAGCCACATAAATGTCAAACGACCCTTGTAATCGCCTTCCGAGCGATAGTGTGACCGCTGGCTTATGTTGCTGGTGGCCAGAGTTACAGCGGTTTTACATATTTAATAGTTTTTGGGTAGAGAAATGTTACTGATAGTTTTCAGTGATGTTGGAAAAAAGTAAAGGAGCTGAAAGGTAAGAAAAAACTACTACATTTTCCGAAGAAATGTCTTTGCAAGTAGTAGATGCAATTGGTGATATAAAATCTATGATTGAACTGAAGTAAATGCAGTCAACTGTAACAAATTGCTGGAAAGTCTTCGGAATTCTCATTAGTTTTTTTTTTAGATTTTTTTAGATTTTAATTTAAGAAGTTGGTGTTTTTGGTTGTTTCTTCGTTATTTGAACACTGACCTCCGAAATTTAAGTTATTTCATAATTTTTGTTTTTGTTTAGAAGTCGGTTGTTTTTTTTTTTTCCTAAAAAGTTGTAGTGGTTACTACGATTTTCGAAGGCTCCCATCGACTACTCCGGGATGCCATCAGCAGATCCTGGTTTCCTTATCATGGCACTAGTCGCCTCCTCTTTAGATGGGAAATTGTAAATTACTTTTGCTGTTGGCGGGGCAGGGGTTTTAGAGTTTTTGTTCCTTCAAAATGCTCTTCGCATCCTCCGCCTTGATAAATATTTCGACTAATTTTGCAACACTGGCATAGATATAAAGAAAGAAAGAAAGAAAAACTGTTTATTTGCGCCAAGCATGATATCATCCCATCACTGGCACCACACCCCAAAAAACCGCACCGTTATCAATACACACATTGTAATACAACCCCTATTAGGAGATACTATTGATAAATGGATAATACGGCAGATAGCAGTGTTGTTATTAAATTTCCAGTGTAGCCACCGCTCTGCGACCGGCATTAACATTGTTTTGAATAATTGCCGCCTGAGTTAGTGCGAAATTAAATTATTCTATGGTTATTAATGTGGATATCCCTATGTAATTTGTCGTTACAATTTTTTTGGGAATCACTCAGTCTTAAGTATAGACGTATACTATACTGTATAGGTAATAATAATAAATAACTTATAAAAAATTGAATATTGGTTAATTTGATAAATAATATTTTTAAATGATTAATGATATACATTGATTTATATTTTACAGCGTTTTAACATAGATTTTGCATTTAAATTGATAAATATTTTTACTTGAATAATCTCAAACTTCTTTACTATTGAAATTGTTTTACTTTAATCAATTTCTTAACATACAAAATATTTGCACACCATAGTATATGAAAAACGTGCCTGAACCTTTACTTTTTTATGTTATCCTGCATGCATGATTTTTTACTCTTGTCATAATGTTCATAATAAATATTCTCTCGTACAGGAATCGAACCTGCGTAATCAACTAGCGTTAACCAAAGCGACAATAATTACTTTCTGACTCACTATTTGTCTTGTAACCAGAATTGTATCAATAGTTTGTCAATCAACGGCATAGTTATAGTTTGCACGGAGCGATTGTGGTTATATTAATTTAGAAGTGTGATTACTCGAATGCTTTACATTGCAATCCATGCAAATATTCTAAAAGCAAAAGGTAACTCTGTGTCTCTGTAACCCCTTCACGTCTTAACGACTGAACGGATTTGTATGAAACTTGGCATACGGATAGACCATGTTCTAGATTAGGAAAGGTTATGAAGGTTGTATGATCCATGCATATTAAATGCATGCTTATTTAATTGAATATATGTATATGACATTGCTAATTGTAATTGGTAGGGTAACGTAATTTAATGTATTGCTGAATATTTAATTGTAATGTGTGTGTGTGTGTGTGTGTATGTTTAAATTAATTTAATGTTGACAATTTAATTTTTATGTTTTTATTCAATTTCTATTTAATGTATGGACTATTTTTGAATTAAATAAATATTATTATGATTATTATATAATTCATATATTTTAAGTTAAATAAGCAGTTTCGTAATTTACTTTAGTTCACGTTCTGTCTTCACCGCTTGTACTCATTATCATAATATTATAGCATTTCAATATCATAAGTGATGACTGTATCAATTAGTAATAGACTTCTATCAATAAACTTACCTTTGAAAACTATCATTTCTTATCATTTATAACTGTCCCGTGCAAACGTATTATTTTCACTTGGTATAATGTCTGACTGTTTTCTTCTAGTGATTCAATAGTTACATTTTTGAGGTACGAGAATGTACCTTTATGCAACTCCCAGTCGTTTTATAAAAAGAAAAGAAAGAAAACTCTTTTATTCCGCCAGAAATAACGCACAAAACAATACAAATAAATAAATAAGCAAACCTAAAAAAAAGAAAAACTATTTATCGACTAAAACTAAAAAACTGTGTCAGGACCAGACATCAACTACCACGATTCTCTGATCACACCACAGACAAAGCAGGACGCAATCATTTTTTTTAACCGACTTCTAAAAAAGGAGGAGGTTCTCAATTCGGATGTTTGTATGTTTTTTTTTAATTTTTTTTTTTATTGTTTGTTCGCGCATAACTCCGTCGCTTGTCAACCGATTTGAAAAATTCTTTTTTTGTTGGAAAGGGTATACTTCCCAAATGGTCCCATGAAAATTTTATCGAAATCAACCAAGCGGTTTTCGAAAAATCTAAAAAAAATATGTACTTTGTCTACTTTGACGACCTCTTAGTTTACTCTGCAAAGGAGCAGTACGTTTTTTTACACCAATGTGATTGGTTCGTTTAGGTGGGGGAGGGGAGGGGGTGTAGTTACCACTAAAAAGTGAAAAATAAAAAAAACTTTTTACAAAAAATAAAACCGACTTCTAAACAAAAAAACCCAAAAAGTATAAAATAACTTTAATTTCGGAAGTCGGTGTGTTCAACAACAAAAAGCAACCAAAAACACCGAGTTTTATTTTTTGTAAAAAGTTTTTTTTTGCCTATGGCGTGATTTTCATTAGTCCATCAGAAAAAAAGCATAAAGAAGAATGGATGACATAGAATGCAAATAACTGAAAGCCTCATAACTCCAGTACAAAATCCAACTGAACCAAACACAAACGAAATAAAATCATGAAAAATAAACGTATTCTCATAATAAATTGTAGCAGGGACTCAATAAAACCGCTTGTGACCCATCCCATAGGTTATAGACCAGTAATATGGGTTATAGACCCGTTATATGGGTTATAGACCCGTTATATGGGTTTATTGAGTATAGGAAGCAATGACCACTGTCCCGTCCGTGCGAGTTTAGTGGGCAGTAAACATGAGTCCGGTATTTTGGTCGTAAAAGTCTTTGAGACTTCTTGAATGATCTGAAAGCATTTGGAAGGGAGAATAAACGTATACAGGGTTATTTGAAAAACACCAACAAACTCTTAAGAGGTCATTGTACTCATCATTATGCACAACTTTTACTATGGGAACAAACTTGAAATCGCGAAAAAATGTCAGCTGTTCCCTACATTTTGATGAGTTATACAAACATAAATGTAGGGAATAGCTGATTTTTTTGAGAGGTCGTTGGTGTTTATCAAATAACCCAATAAAGAGGGAGATATCTTATAGGAGAGCTAGATCTTCTAAATTGGATGTAAATTGAGAGGTTTTTTGGTCTAATAGCAGGTACCTACTTTAAATTAATGCAAACGTTAGATCGATTGAAATATTGAGGATGGTGTGATTTTTGTTTTAGAATATTAGCTGATAAAAATACTCCTTTAAATTAAATTGATTGAGTCAGGCGTTACTTTGAGGAAATCCATTTCAAATTTGAAAATGAAAACAAAAACTAAAAACTAAAATAAAAACTAGATATTTTGTTTTCATTTTCAAACTCCTTTAAATGAACAAAAAATATCAAATGTTCACATTTATCCGATTGCGATAAAACTTTGTCAACTTGCTGCTTGCGCTCATACTTTTTTGCTTTAATTCCATTTTTTTATACATATATTTGATATCAACGCGCAGGTAATTAACTAGTTACATTTTAACATATAACAAACTTAGTTTAAGCCGATATGTAGAGGTCATAATGATAGGCAATTGTTCCGACAGAAATACGAATATCGGAACTTAAAATACATCCGGTTAGACTTAAAACCTACCACAACTTAGATAGGAAAAACTAGGCAGATTGTAATACTGCTGCTTATTTAAGACGCTGCACCCAATCAATCAATATTTTCCAGTAGCATTATCATTTCATGAATATAAAATAGTTTTAAAACTTAAATAAAAATTGTGACCCAGCGGTGCCGTATCGTCAAATCATCGTGGTAATATGCAGTTTACAACTAATTTAACGTCAATTTTACAAGAATGTATCATCATAAAATAAATAATCGCCCTGTATATACATAACCCTGCCGGTATATTGCTGTGATATAACCGTTAACGACACAATAATATACTGCGCCCGACCGCGGCCATCAAAACTGACTGAACTTTCATTATAATGCCTTGCCTTATTTATATATAATAACTAGATTTACTGTCGCGAAAAGTATGAAACTGAGAGATGATTAGGTTAATATTAGTTATATAAGTGACTGTATAATCAGCCTTTTAATGTTCCCATCGCTGGGACACAGGCCTCCTCTCTAGGAGAGGGAATGGGCCGTAATCCACCACGCGGACCCAGCGCGGGTTGGTGAATGTCTCTTGTTCTAGGACATGCCGGTTTCCTCACAATGGTTTCCTTCATCATTTTGAGAGCAGTGGTGATGAAATTAATTACACAAAGTAATGCGCCTGGCTGGGTTTGAACCCGTGACTTACAATTCGTAAGTCGGGGCCGTTGCCACTCGCCCACCACTGCTTTCTCGGGTTGCAAAGTGACTGAGATGGCATGTTTATGAGAGGTTTAGCTCCCACACGGATGACGTTGATTCATATTACTTCTATCTTTAAAACTAGACCACTACAGTATAAATCATAGTAGCATTTATTTCAATTAAACCGTTTATATACATTTGAACTTGTACATTTGAACTGTCAAAATTTACTTAGAGAATAGTGCCGGCGGAGACTGTATATTGCTCTGACGGCTCTTTTCTGCAAAGCAAAAATGGACTCAATGTCTGCAGCCCATCCCCATAATAAGATACCGTAAGACATGATACTATGAAAGTAACTAAAATAGACTAGTCTTGCGTCATCGACCTCGGTAAATTAACGATTTTTTTCTAACAGCATATACTACGGAACTTATCCGTCTTGCAAGTGATATCAAATGAGTACTAATCACAAGGAAAATTGCTCTATCGATTAATTCACGGTTTTTGACATTCGATAACGCAAATCTTATGCATTTCGTTTTCTTTTCATCTAAAGTCAATTTATTGGCAGTGAACCAATTTTGGACTTGCATAACAGGATTATTTATGGCATAAAAATTATTAGTCCGTCTGGCCGCACAAACACTTACCTACTTTCGTATATCAATTCAACATTACTTTCATGCCAATGATACCCATTAAGCAGCAGATATTAATTTTATTTTGATTGATCGAGGGATGCCGGCGTGCCTATAGGGAACGTGCATGGCGTAGACTACGCCATCTAGTGTTGCAAATCAGAAACTTTTACTTTTTTGATATTTGTCTGTGCTGCCACCTGTACTTCCTGCATCCTCCGTTTAGGGGAACGTGCACGAAGTAGACTGTACCATCTAGCGTTGCAAATTTGAAACTTATAAGTAAAATATACTTGACATTAACGCGGCTGTGCTGCCATCTATAGTTTCTACATGTTTCCTATATGACCATGTGTGAAATATGGCGTTCCATAGTTTTTGCTTACCCTTATGAGAAGAAATCGTGAGTTTATGCAAATATATTTGTATGACTGATAGATTGGCTAGCAAACAGGTTGACTATTTTTGTTTTCTGTCACAATTTATAAATGTTCAAATCATCAATGCGACGTCAAACAATAGGATTTATAACAACGCGTACTACACCCAATTTCAATCCCTATAACCAGCGATAAGTAGCACCGATCGCTATAGAGAAGCTAGATATTTGTAATACTAACTGCAACATAGTTCCCCCGCTAACAAGTCGGTATAAAGACCGCGCGCACTCAATCACGCCTGTCCGGTACACTGTCTTCACGCCACAACGTTTGTCTTGCAATGTTACAGTGACACCGCACGGAAATAGACGCGTGGTTTAGGAATTAATTTTTATCAATCGACTTCCAAAAAAGGAAGAGGTTCTCAATTCGACTGTATTTTTTTTTTCTTGATGCGTGTTGCCTCATAACTTTGTACTAGGTGTACCGATTTTGATGATTATTTTTATATAATTCGAAAGCTGGTGCTTGTCGTGTGGTCCCTTTTTTAATTTGATTGAGATCTGACGACTAGTATTTGATTTATCTATACTAATATTATAAAGCTGAAGAGTTTGTTTGCTTGTTTGAACGCGCTAATCTCAGGAACTACTGATTCGAATTGAAAAATTCTTTTTGGGTTGAATAGACCATTTATCGAGGAAGGCTTTAGGCTATATATCATCACGCTTTAGCCAATAGGAGCGGACCAGCGATAAAGAATGTTTTAAAATCCGGGATTCCACGGGGACGAAGTCGCGGGCAGCAGCTAGTCGCTAATAATGCATGGCTTAGTTTACATTGATGACGTTCTCATTCCCTCTTGTCGATGTAAAAAAATAAATAATTTAAAATAAATAAATAAGTATTTCAACGTTGTCCCTTTCTAGTTTGGTGAAGATCTGATGAAGAACAGAGATAGGAAACGGAATTCTTCAATAAATGATAGTAAATGTTTCGGGATTGCTGAAATCGCAATCTGACGTAGCCTTGGAAGGCATCCCACTCGGTAGACCAATGATCTCGTAAGCCACTGCATGCAAGATGCACAAGACCCGTCGATGTGGCAACTCTTGATGGAGACCTTTATACTGAAGTGATGTGTGATGATGATATAAAACTAGGCAGCTTTCGAGCAACCTTGCAGAATTTTTACACGACTGTGATAAAAGCGGATGTTTCAGGGTTCATGTATGTATGTATGTGAGTTTCTTTATACCACCATAACTTCTAAAGGGCTTAACCGATATCAATGTATGTATCGTTAGAAACGTTGAGTTATATCGGGTAAAATAGACTAATGAACATTTAAAAAAATGGTTAATAACTAATTAATTCACAATTATAACTACTAAATAAAACAATTTCTTGAAAAATCACCACAATCATCGTCTAAAACTTGCTTAGTACATATAAATTCGTTGCACATTGTGCGTTTGCAAAAATACTTTTTTATGACTAACCTTTTAGTGATAAAATGATGAAACAAATTAACAAAAAAACACTCCTGCCATGTCTCGGGGGTAGTTCTTTGCAGGTTCCATGAAAAGATTGATTATTTTGTTTTTAATTTTTTAATTTACTTTTTGTCATGGCAAGCATGGTTCTTATAATTTTTTTATTTTTTGTTTTATTCTCTCTATAGAAATAAACTAAAATTAATAATCGATACAATACAATATGTACTAACACGCCAAACCTAAAGAGCTCAATCACACCTGTCCAGTGCACTGTCTTCAAGCCACAATGTTTGTCTCGGAATGTTAGAGCAATGCCAGACTAACAGTTACAGCGTCGCGCGGTTTTCTTCGATTAATGTGTTGAACCTTGTTATCAAATTATATAGTACGAGTAATATTGAATTATCGATTAGCTAAAGTTAAAAATACTTTTTGTTGCTATCACTACTTTGGGATCAACTTCCAGTCTAACCGGACCTTCACACCTCAGTAACTAGGTGTCACCAGTCTTGCCATGATACCCCTGGCAAGATTGGTGACAGTAAATTTAATTACCAAAACAAAACTGACTGATTTTTATATTACTGTCATTATTCCGTTCCACTTAAAGCTGTCATTTTATTATATCATTATAAACTTTCAACATCACGAAAACTGTTAATTTCCATCCGGGTCCCGACCGCCGCAGGCGATCAGTCGTTCCTACAATGTTAACTCAAGTTGTAGCGCCGGCAGCAATCAGTTGCGGTGTGGCCCCCGACACTCCCGACACCGCCGACACCTCGTACACCGAGTGTACTGAGTGTACGGACCGGCTAGAGCTCTTTCATAGTTAGCACGCGAATTTGTACAGGTAACGCTAAGTGGGTTTAACGGCCAATTTAAGTTGAAGTTAAGAGCTCAATAACCTACGAGCTCTTCCATGCATAATGTTTTTATGAATACACTAAAAAATTACTTGAACAGTGATTTACTGTTGGGAGATAAAAATAGGTACTTATAGAAAATTATATAATTTTTTTATTGTTTGGGTTGCCAGCACTAAAAACTTTTTACAAAAAACCACTATTAAGTACAATATAGCTTTAATTTTGTCGTAAGTCGGTGTCAAAAAACGAAACACCAATATTCAAAATTTAAGTTATTCATTATTATGTATGTAAGTTATATATACACTTAACATAAAAATAAACTAAAATTCTCCTAACTACAAAATGGCATCAAAAAACTCGTCCGCATCGCTATCGACTGGAAGTGAACCCAATAGACTGGCGGCATTGCCACGTTGTATGGCAATGCTTATCCTTTGACCGAAGTAAAATCCAGCCCTTGGGTCACGCGAAGTGTCAACCAAACGTTTAGCAAGTTCTTTAAATAACGCATGAGCACTCGGACCCCACGGTCCGAGAGTTTCAACCCCAAACGGCTCAAACATATAATTGCCGACTAGGTTATTATATTTCCGCCGTTTGAGGTTCTCAGCAGCCGCAGCTGTAGCACCAGCACAACACGACGAGTTAGGAAGATGGGATGGCGCAAGAGTATCGACACAAGTAGCGTCCCACACTAAAGGCCAACCCATCTTCCATGGAAACAAGAGCACGTCGGATAATGTCGTTGTTTGCGTGCCGTGCTATGCGACCCGCACTACGGCTGCATGACAGGCCGTGGTGCCCGAGGCTGTTGACAGCTTCGCCACAGTGACAGCTATGAGGAGAGCAACAAGAAGCGCCTAAACGAAGGGAAGCAGCGAGGCGGAAAGTAGTATCGTCGAACAAGGTGCCTATGTTCGACGACGGTAGTGCGTGAAGCCAGAGGCCCGACTCCCACTCGCCCACAGCCAGCAGGCGCGCACGCTCCACAGGAGTAGCAGAAGTAGCAATAAGCTTTTTCTGAACTTCTCTGCAAAGCGGCTCATCCCACCGTCTCTGGTTTGATGGGTTGTCGGGAGGATTTGCATTCGGGCAAGCGAGTCTCCATGCATTCACGGCCTCGGAGAAGTACGGCACTTCAAAATCAACCAGTGTGGGAGCTAGACTATTCCTGATTAATTTATCAGTGCCGTGAACCGAGGATATGAAAGCCGGTAAACTAATACTGGAAATTTTGCGGACGCCGAGACCTCCCATACGGATGGGAAGAGTAGCTTGTGCCCAAACTCGGTCGTCCATGGTCACATTCAAAATTGAAGACAGTGTATGTTTGATAATTTGGTCCATTTTGTCTAAAAGGTGAGGGTAATTCCATAGATGGGAAGCACGAAGGAAATAAGTTAATTTAGAGCCGAAAGTATTTGTATGTTAGTATAAAACATTTACAGTAAAGTCAAAAACTACGCTAACTTTATTTGAAACTACTTTATCTTATAAATCACAATCAAAATTGAGCCTAATTACAAGAAAACACGACACAATTCACCTTTTTTTCTCCTAGGTGGTATATACCTTAGCAATTTGAGAGTGTAAAACTATTCATTGGAAATACTAATCCATTTGTATGGAGAAGGTTCGGCGATACATTCAGTTTGTTTATAAACAAAGCCGAGGGGCGACGTTTGTTAAATTGTCTGTCTGTTGTCCTAACCACGATTCTGCGGTTGTTACCTTGAACAATGAATTACTTCCGTCTGTTTTCTAATCTGATTTGAATACGAAAAGGAAAACCGGTATTTACGTATAGTCAGTGAGTTATTTGGCATATTTATGCATTTTTACGATCAATCAGCTATACTTTTTTCCAACTTATTATGTTTAAAAAAATTGTAGCAATCGATTTTTTTTAAGTATAAGAGAGTTTGTGTTACGGCAATATAAAATCCAACAATCAAGTATCATAATTAATTTAGAATAAGATTAAAATAAATAAAGATATTAACAAAAAATCAAATAAAATGAAAAAGCGTGGGGTTCTTAATTATATTTTTAAAATAATTTTGATATTGTAAACAGTAATTAATAAAATGATCCTTACATTCGATATCAAGCACCCCACGCTTTTTATACCCCTGTGTAAATTATAGAAGAAGGTGAAAATGAAATTAAAAGGTTCCGTTACATACTTACATACATACAGATCAAGTTAATAAGAGCGTGTTAGTTAAAAAGTAAAAGTTGACTAAATAACTCGCATAGCTTTTAGTGTTACCGAATGCAGCTGAATGAATACTAAGCAACTGTTTATCTCCATAACCCTGTAAACTGTTTTATCCATCTGTAAGTCTGTTTGCGAAAATTTCTGACTAGACTTAACGAATTTTCAAATATTTGAATAAAATCTGATTATTTTATTGCTTTCTGAAAAACAATTTTCGAATTTGCACCGCACAGTTGTCAACCGGCCATAGTACCTACCTATAATATCCCAACAGACGTCAGATCAATGTGATATCAGATCAATGTCAAGAGACATTGATTGAGCTTGACATAATATTACGTCTCAAATTTGAACGCTTTTTAAGTTTATACGAAAATTGGTATTTTGATTATAAATCCGATGCTAAAACAGCTGCAACATCTCCATAATCTGTTAAACAAATAGAAATCGCTTTAAAATGTAAAACGCACGTAAAAGTATTGTCAGATTCCGGCGCGCGCCGCATATTGGCGAAGTTTGCGCTCCAAGGCGGATACGTATCTACATAAGTTGCGGATATTGAAAATATTTTGCGGATAATCCGCGGATAGTGCGGCGCGCGGATCCCGCCGCCTTTACTTCGGGAAAATGTTTTGTAACGCTGCAAGTGTCCAGTGAGTTGAATTTTTTAAAAGTTTTCTTCGCTTGTCTGTGGGATTCTGGTTTTAAAATTCAGGAATTTAGCTTGTATTGGCTGGTTAAGGGAGAAATATTTCCTTTGTTATATGAGTGTCTTGTTGGTTTTTGTAATAAGCTGAAAGTGGGCAAACAGAATATGAGAACTGAGGGAGTTATCTTGAGAGACTTTCCAGCGCTCGCAAAAACTAGCAAATATGTAAAGATACACTGTTTTAAAAGATAAAATATTTTTAAAGCTTACACTAATAAGAAACGCCCAGTAACTACTACGCTAGCTGAAGGCAGCTAAACGATTTCAACCCAAGTTTCCTCACGATGTTCAAAAGAAACTAGTTTAAAATTTAATTTCCCATAATTCACACAATCAGAGCAGCTCAACTCACAAATCACAACTACGAACACCACTCCGCAATCGAAGTATAGAGTAGATAGGGGCAATATGGAGCACACGAACTATTGTCGAGGTAATAACGAGCCGCCATCTGTCGGCCCCCGGTGCTAATTGTCACTCGATAATCAAGTATTTGGTTAGGGTTATTAGGATTAGGTTAGGGAAAAGTCATTTGATGATTTCCCATCCAGAAAAAAAAAACGGTTATTAGGATCGGTAAAAACATTCTGAATAATCTGGATACAAAAGAAATTACCAAGATGAAAAATTAAAGAAGAAAAAAGGAAATAATATTTACTGTGGCAGAACTGCCGTACATACAAAAAATCCTTAAATGAAATCTAAACTACATAAAACACGTAATAAGCTGCCATGAACATCAATGATCAGTTGTTCACCCAGTGACTGGGTTGTAGCGGCCCGGTGGGCAGCCCCTACACCTAAAATACTGGTATTCAATTGAATCCGGTTTGACTGGAAACCAACCCCAATATAGTTGGAAAAATACTGGTATTCATCTGAATCCGATTGAACTGGAAACCAACCCCAATATAGTTGGAAAAATACTGGTATTCAGCAGAATCCGGTTGGACAGGAAATCAACTCCAATATAGTTGGGAAAACGCTAAGGCAGATGTGTTGTTCCTAGTAGTAGATGTTTGCCTAGTATTACACTTGACAAGATCGGGGGTACTCAAAAGACCATAAGTCGAAAGTCAAAGTATTTTAGTCACGGAATCTCTTCTTTATAATACTGGTACCTATTCATCCTGATAAACCTAACGTCTAGCGGCCAAACCCAATAACCGATCTATCACATACTGGAGATAGAAAAACAAATGAAACAACAGAAAAACTATATAATTTTTCTTGATTTTTCTGTTGTTTCATTTGTTTTTCTATCTCCAGTATGTGATAGATCGGTTATTGGGTTTGGCCGTAAGTAGATAATGTCGATTATAAATGATTGCTCGTTATTACACTCACTTACCAGTATATTTTTAAAATTTTAAACATTGATTCAAAAACAAACTTTTTTGTTTTAGTTTTATTTATAATAGTGCCGATACCGAGCATCATAAAAAATATACCCATGTTTTCATACAAGTGCTGCGACAATTATAAAATATGGTCGAACGCTCACCTCCACAGTAAAAAAATATTCCTAACGGAGTGGTACAGTTGTGTTGCATTTTATTTATATTCTCACTGTTCAAATAATATTTTACTAGGATTGCAAAAATGTATATTTTTCGAGATAAAAATTGAGGAGCTCGTGGCTAAAGTAAAACTGCTGCACGGGTCGATCTTCAAGGTTAGGCAACGCTTGCCGAGGTCAGTCTGTGGATGGGTGACCATTTTAACATACCGACATTCCTCCGTGGCTCGAAAAGCACGTTAAGCCGTTGGTCCCGGCTGCCATTTGAAGATCTTTGGCGTGAGACTAAAAGTATACATTGCACTGTAGCCGTAAGATAAAAGCTTATCAAAGACAATCTTTGGTAAACGAATTTCGGCGACTGATAGAACATTTGGAGTTAATGAGCTAAATACGTACCTAAGTACCTGAGCATCGTGGTCAACTGTTGTCTACAAACTAATATTAGTTTGCAGGCAATACGGTAAAATACTATTAGAAAGTAAAAATAAAATATTATACATTTACATATTATAAAAATATATATCATACATTTAAATATTATAAAAATATTTTTTTTTTCTAATAGTATTTTATCGAGGCTTAGCTTACCTAAATATTACCTTTTACAAATATATTGAAAAAACAGTCATTTTCACCTTTTTTCTAAAACATAACGCGTGCAGATTAATTAATTTTATTCAAAGACAATTTTGTATTAGTCAGATAACCTGCAACAGAGTATGTATTGAAATTCGTAGTTTCACAGTTTTGAATACTTTGAAAATATGTCAAACACTCATATTTTATAGTAGAGTTAAAAATAATCAGACTTTTAAAAAATATGGCCTTAATATTTCCATGTTGACAACCCTGGGCACGTCATGTGTGCATCGTTATGTTAGTTGCTTCGTCATTGGCTTATTGAGCCTGGCTTCATTATTGTGTGATTTATGATTGGCTGTTACTGGCACGTTGCATCTCGTAAGTAACAGGGGTGGGTGTCAAGGACAGTCTGCGTCTATTTATGTGGTTTTCATTTTATATGTGTATATATTAATTACTAATATATTAACTAGCAGCGCCCCGCGGTTTTACCCGCATAGTTCCCGTTTCCGTGGGAATATGGGTATAAAATATAACCTATGTTACTCAAGGTGAATGTAGCTTTCTAGTGGTGAAAGAATTTTTGAAATCGGTCCAGTAGTTTTTAAGTTTATTCGTTACATACAAAAATACAAATCTTTCCTCTTTTTAACCGACTTCTAAAAAAGGAGGAGGTTCTCAATTCGGATGTTTGTATGTTATTTTTTTTTATTTTTTTTTTAAATGTTTGTTCGCGCATAACTCCGTCGCTAGCCAACCGATTTGAAAAATTCTTTTTTTGTTGGAAATAGTCCCATGAAAATTTTATCGAAATCGAACAAGCGGTTTTTGAAAAATCAACAAAAATCTAAAAAAAATATCTACATTGTCTACATTGACGACCTTTTAGTTTACTCTGCATTGGAGCAGTGCGTTTTTTTACACCAATGTAATTGGTGTTTTAATTAATGAAACAATGTAATAATTAAAGTTATTTTGTACTTTTTTGATTTTTTGTGGAAAAGTCGGTTGTATTTTTTTGTAAAAAGTTTTTTATAAATATTAGTATAGAAGTAGATACATACAACTTTTGTTAGGATAACAAAAGTTTAGGTTCAGGATTCCAGAGTCGAGTGTAGAGGATGTTTTTATGTACTGAAACTATTCTGTGCCTTGAAAAGCAAGTTAAACTGTTGGTTTCATCTGTCATTTGTAAATCAACCGTTAGAAGCCAGAGAACGTAACTTAAATGTTACCCAGATTTGTGGAGGTGGCAGTAGCTTCATGTAAAATACCGGTGCTCAGTTCCATCCGGTTTTACTGGAAACCGACTTCTATATTTCAATTTTCAATATTCCCATATTACAATATTACTTCTCCTGCCTGCCCTTGGCTTGTGTCAAAACATTTAAAAGGTTTGGGTTTGCATTCTGCATTTAAGCAGAACTGAACTGTAAAATATGATCTATAGAGTCACAAAAATTGATTTATCTTACGTAGATGACGGAACAGTCTTCTGGCAATCTAACCTACAGAACTTAAAATAATATCAACCTAAAAAAAGTCCCTGCCTTCCGTTCCAACTTTCAACCACACTAAAATTCCCACCAAAAACTCCCAAAACATTCGCCCACAACTCTCGTGTTATCAAAACAAACGTATCAACTGCCATCAAGTCACATGGCGGGCATTAATAGGCGCTAACAACACAGTATTGGTACTAACAATACAATATTGGTACCAACAATACAATATTGTGCAGATAACAGGCCGCATCGCTGGCGTGCCGCAGTCAATCGATGCGCCTTATTGCAACGCGGTATGTTGCATGTACATATGTAGCGGTTAAAAGTGCTATGTGCACATAGGATGGTTGGACAAACCATGCCTGGAAATCTGCAGATGACAACTGTGTTTGATAAAGTCTTAGTGTCAAATCTATACTAATATACAGGGTGGCCAAAAAGTCGTGGATCAAACACAACTAGGAGTTAGATTGGTTCATCAGCTGTAAAAAATTGTTCTAGGGGAGGTCTTTAAGGTCAGTCCTTGCAGAGTTATAATTTATTATGTGTTTTTTATGAGAAAATTAACTTTTATTACTAATTCTCATTAAAATTTGAAAAAATATACATTCTGTAACTTTTTTATAATTTTAACTAGATTGGTACTGATTAGTTCTTTCATTTGACATGCTATTTATGGTTGTTTATTGGGTGTGTTGATAGATAATATTAAGTTTTACGAAAAAAAAAAAAACTTTTCATTTGCTTCGGACCCCACTGTGAAAAAAAAATACTGTACTGAAAAGTTACAGGGTCACTTTTCGGTAGAGTATTTTTTTTTGCTTGTTCGGAACTTTTTGTCATTTCTGAAGTCACTTAGTTTTTTTTCTTAATGTATACAATCAGCTACTCAAAATCACTCCTAAATATCACCAAGCACTTCTTGAACACACTGTAATACATATGTACGTAAATTCTAAAATCATCACAAATAACAATCACAAAGTCAAATACAAACTGATATCATACACACACGATGATACGTGGTTCTTCCACCGCCATATTGTATCATAATTATCGTCTCAGCGCCTACCCGTGCGGCGGCGCCCGTAAATCGAGCACTTCCATAAATGAATACGTTTAATTTCATGTTATTTACACTGATTCGTTATTTGTGTTTCATTTGTTACATAAATTGTTACGTTCGGAATGATAATTAAAATAATTGTTATGGAAAATGTTTTGTTTATTTTTGCATTTGTATCATTTGGCTGATTTTATTTCATAGGTTGTTAAAAAAGAGGTAGTGTGTATCTACACTAATATTATAAAGAGGAAAGATTTGATTGCTTTTTTTTTGTTTGTTTGTTTGCATTGAATAGGCTCCGAAACTACTTGACCGATTTGAAAACATCTTTCACTGTTGGGAAGCTACACTATCTCTGGTGAATGTAGGCTATATTATATATTCCCACGGGAACGGGACAACGCGGGTGAAACCGCGGAGCGATGCTAGTGTAAAAATAATAATGCAAAAACAACGACATGGTTCCATTTTTTGGGAAGGTACATGTGTATATCAGAAAAACTATAGAGTGTATTTCACGAAATGATTATGTCCTTGACTCAACGTTTTTTTTTAAAAATAAGGTATCAGAATACCTCATGGAGAATCATCGGGTAGATGTTTTAATTAGACCGCCAGATATATTTTCAAAAAATGTTGGGCAAGTATTTTTTCACATACTTATATAAAAAATATTAAAACGATACAGTGTATTGAAAACTTGTGTGACGTCATATTGGAGTACGCTTTTTACCACGACGCTAACGTGACATCATAAGCGCCCACTCCTGATCTTTAATGCTTTTTATCATCATCATTCTTATTGATTTTAAAAATCTGCAAACAGGCTAAATACAATCTATATTTTTACTCAGGAATTATTCTTAACCTCTAAAAAATAGATCCATTTCTAGAAGAATTTCCAAAACCAGCAGAGCTTGATGTCAAACAATCACTTTTTTTCATTCTACTCCAATATCAGGAAAGCAATATTTTCCTAGAGCAGTAAACTTTTTGTTCTGCCGCAGCAGTAACAAAAGGTGTAAACCCTCCTATAAACAGTCAGTTATAACCGAGGTAGTTAAAACACCATTAAAGCGCGGATTGTTATGGTTATTTAAAGAAAAACTATGATCTTAATCGGTTCCTTCCCTTCTATAAAAAAACTTGTTATTTTTTATCGTATGATCCTCGTAACTAGCACTCTCTTTATTAACTGTTGTTTAAAGCGATGATAAAATACCTCTTAAATTAGTTTTCTGAATAAAAGAAGATTTTGTTAAGACGAGGTACTAACCGAAGCAAAACAATTATACAAAAACTGACAATGAAAGTGCTTAAAGACTTTTATTAATAAGATGTATGAATTAAATCCCAAAAATACTAAGGATTAAGAATGCTCAGTTTTTTACTTTACATTCGCAGATTGTAATCTTTACTTAATATTATAAAGCTGAAGAGTTTGTTTGTTTGTTTGAACGCGCTAATCTCAGGAACTGCTGGTTCGAATTGAAAAATTCTTTTTGGGTTGAATAGACCATTTATCGAGGAAGGCTTTAGGCTATATATCATCACGCTTAAGCCAATAGGAGCGGAGCAGCGACAAAGAATGTTTTAAAATCGGGGATTCCACAGGGACGAAGTCGCGGGCAGCAGCTAGTCTTATTAGAAAACTACCTGACCCGCGCAACTTAGCCTGCGTCATTTTTCATTAATGCTCCGCTCCTATTGGGGTGGTAAGCCTTACTTGATAAATGGGCTATCTAATACTAAAAGAAAATTTCAAATCGGACCAGTAGTTCCTGAGATTAGCACGTTCAAGCAAACAAACTCTTCAGCTCTACATTATACTAGCTGCTGCCCGCGACTTCGTCCCCGTGGAATCCCCGATTAAAAAACATTCTTTATCGCTGCTCCGCTCCTATTGGCTTAAGCGTGATGTTATATAGCCAAAAGCCTTCCTCGATAAATGGTCTATTCAACCCAAAAAGAATTTTTCAATTCGAACCAGTAGTTCCTGAGATTAGCGAGTTCAAACAAACAAACAAACAAACTCTTCAGCTTTATAATATTAGTATAGATATAAAATTCTCGTGTCACAATGTCAGCTACCATACTCCTCCGAAACGGCTTGACCGATTACCCCTAAATGTTAAGGGTGGTCCACCCCCAAATTTTTCATTTTATTTTATGTGGCAAAACGACGTTTGCCGGGTCAGCTTGTATATTAGTATAGATATGATATCATCACACGAAATCCGAGGAAATAGTTCCATCTATAATGTACGTTTTGCTATTTACCCACTGTACAGGTAGGGTATACACATACATACATTTCTTTACATACAGGCCATCGGCCTATTGTCAACTACTACATTTCCTGAAATCCTGAATCAACAAACAACCAGAAAAGAGTCATGCTCGACCAATTCCTGATAAATTATACAGCTGTCTTAGAATCCGCATCAAAATCAATCAGAATAGAGCATTATCATTTATGCTACTAATAACAAGAGTTTGACCCAAAATAATTTTGACAGCAATTAATTACGCACCCAAGACTACTTATACCATTCAAAGTACCCTACTATAACTATTTATCACACAAATCAAACGCACACCACTCTAAAGTTAAACACAAGTACTACAAGCTTGATAATTATTTTTCTAATATTTACGATTTAATTTCCCCTCCGGACCCGAGGTGCGTTTCCTGGTGACCGTGGGTCCGTGGCTCCACGGCTACCAGGCCTGCATAAATAAAATCTACGCAACCATTCATTATGTATTCGTTCACAAATGAAAATTAAATGTCTTGCGTTAATTTGAATTATGGCGGGACATTTCTGTGTGGTGGTTTAAGTTTGAAATTAGTTTGCGTTTATAATGTACGAGCATGAATGCATGCTATCGTGATATCAATACCTGTAGGTACTATGTAGTATATAATGAAAACTTTTTCTGATTCGGCGGGAGGACACACCAGGGTGTCACCACTTGCTGGTGAGTTTGTTGCGCCACTTCTTCATCCCAGCTAAAACACTAGGAAGTAGTGACGGGTGGGCGTTTTGGGGGACTGTCTTTATGTAAAATTTGACGTTCAAAAAGTGCTGCCTCTCAGCCTAGTTTGAATAAATGACTTTTGATTGATTGATTGCGGGTCACCCGGAAGACACGGTGGAGCATACGGTCGAGGTCTGCCATAAACTAAAGAATTGGTCGTTTTTCTAAAGACATTGTAGAACGAGCGGCCGACTCAGGCGCGTCAACATGGCTACCAACTAATCGTTTTCTACAGTTGCTGACACCGAGGCGTTACCGATTGAAGAACGGAATTCGACACGAAACAGTTGTAGTCTTGGCTAGGGGGGCAGGTTCCATTTCAAATTGATGAAGATCTAATGAAAAACTTTGAAGATAGGCAACTTCCGTTACCTATCTTCAATCTCTTCAATAAATAACAGAAAATGCGCCGCGATTTCTGAAATCTCAAAAGATGTAAACATGAGATTATTTGAGAACATAAATAGATATGAAAATAGAACATAAACTTTATTATTGTTCTCGCTGATATTATGTCACTTTGTATAGAGCTTCTTCTTATATACGTATAGAAACAAGACAAAGGATTTTTGTAACGAGTTTTTTAATTAAAAGTTTTAGTATTTTGTCTATGTACATACACACAACACTGTTTTACTATTTATTTATTTATTTTTATTAATTGCTTACTATACAAACAGTTTGCACCAAACCAAAGCAAGCCAACAACATTATATTATTCTTAAGTACTAATAAAGTTTACACAATTTTTGATCATCGATCTTTGAGTGCACGTAAATACATCGACATCCAGTTCCTGAGCAATCAGGGCGTTCAGCAAACGGATCGCTTGCGGCGTTGGTCATACCGAGTCGTGAGGGTACGTGACGGCGGGGCAGCGAACAGGCACAACTAAGTCACTTATTAAAATTATGCGGTCAGTATAGGTCAGCACCACACATGTAAGTCAACACGAGATGAGAGTAGTCGGGTGATAACAGCAGTCGTGTTCATGACTCACATAATAATAATGTTTATTCATAATTTATGTGTTCCATGGTGAGTGAGTCATGGTGCCATGAGATGAGAGGTTTTACGACTGTATTAGAAAATCTTTAAGAATTATTATGACACATTTTTCTGGTGGTGCGAACACTTTAGATAATAAAGTACACGATTCACTGTTCAAATGTTGACGGTCCCCTCAAAAGTTCGCCCATAACGACAATCCCTGGACTGTCGTTATGGACGATCCAAAAGTGCTGGCTCTCAGCCTAGTTTGAATAAATGACTTGTGATTTTATTTGATTAAATCTATATACATATATAAAAAAATTCCAGTACTGAGTGACTGACAGACAACGCACAACTGAAACAAAATTAATACATCAAGATATTGACAGTCACGGACTTTTTTTCGGTATCTGCATTAGAAATTTTAAGAAATTTTAATTAACATTTAGAAGTCTTATCTACGAAATAATTTAGTTTAATTAACTCATTCTCTCTTATTTCTCTACTTTCTGCATGCATAATAATATGTTTGAGTGCACTATTAACTACTTTCATGTTTTATCAACTTAGAACAGTGCACAGTTAGACATTTTTATTATGTTATGGAAAATGACATCTATAACTCTTGTATAGTTATAACTTTGTTTGAGATTTAAATGTTCTCGTAATGCGCCAAATAGCTTCTTAGCACGATGGGTTGTACTGAGGCCACAACCGCTCCAGTACAACGTTGTTTGTTTTGTAGAAAGTTTTTTTTTACTGTCACGAACTCCAAGCTCGTAGCACTATCGTATCTAGCAGTTCCTTAAACAACCCAGCTTTACACAATTCATCCTAAAAGCGTGCCTCAAACAACAATAAACACTTAAGCGACCAGCGGGCGTACCATGACGTCTTAAAAGGTGAGTCTTCCGAGCGAGAAAAAGGGATGGAGCTATATAGGGTGTATAACTCTATCCCTCTTTCTCGCTCGAAAGACTCACGTTTTAACACCTCATGGTAGGCCCGCAGTTCTCATGGCCACACCGCTAGCTGGGCAGCCCGGCGCCACTCGACGACACTCCAGTCACTTGCCAGTGACTCAGTACCAACAGTCTACTATATTATGGATAGTGTTTGTCTGTACCACTTAATCATGCTGAGAGGGTGTAAGTTAAAGGAGAGATGTTTTAAGAAACTGTGTCCTGCTGGGTGAGTTTGAAAGTTATGGAGTAAAATATTTTTGTGAGAGAGAGTTTGTTTATAAAACGGTGGGGTGTCTGAATTGACTCAATGGATAGATAACTGTTTGAAACAAGTACTGATTTCATCAGGTGAGATTGTGGTCGAATCTATCAATAATAAAAAAACGAAATATATCTTCAATTATATAAAAATTGTATGATTTCTCATCGTTTAACAACATGAACGCAATACCTGAAAAGAGGGCATTGTGCTCTTAATTATGAACTACTATGGGACTAACAATACAATCGCGAAAAAAATATCGACTGCCCGATACATTAATGAGCGCATAACTTGACAAAATATACTGAACAGCCGATTTCGTATGTTTTTCCAGTCACACGTTGTAAACATGGTTAGAATTTGTTAATTTTTCTCTCAGTAATACCAGAAAAATTCAAGAATTCATTCTGAATTACATATATCTGGCCTGAAAATAAAACACCCTCCCCAAAAATAGTGAATTTGTGGACAAAACCGCAACCCTCCACTTGCGACTTGCACTTGAACCGCTGCTTACCCTTCAAAACGAGCGTGAAGCACATGATAATCTAAAACAATCAGTTTCCCGCGCGCTGACTCCACTCGTGAGTTCATTGCGATGTGTGTTCAACGTGTATAGTGACGTCACTGTACATGTTAAGTGTGTCGCCGTGTCGAACATGAATGTCAGTTTTATGCTTGGAAACAAAGAAGTGTGTGTTTTTCGAGGTATTCGATTTTAACAGTGAAATGACAAAACATTTTTTATATATTTTTTTATATTTTAGTTTTGTGATCAATGTTATTCTTAATTTAAAATACTTATGTAATTTTGAAATCATATTATATCATTAATTTTAACTAAAGATATGCGAGATACCGAGGATTGGGAGCAAGCTGTGTTAAGAACCATGCTTGTTCAAAACCCGCTCACCGATTTTTGTAACTAGATGGCGTTGGCGTCGAATTAGAAGTCGGTGTTAAGATTCTCCGCCGTTTAGTTAGGCTCATGTCAATAAAGTTCAAAATGAGACCAGTATATAGTATCAGGTTGTTTTATTTACACTCCACCTTACTTAAATACACATTAAGATCTTTAAATTACATTACTGAGCGATCAATCAACCCCGGCGTCCGGTAGTAAACAAGCTGTGAAACGCTATGTAGTTGAGCGGTGCGAGGATATGTTTTGGCACTTTTCACCTTCAACTTTAAGATCAATAGCAGTTGCACTGACATAACTCTTAGCATTGTTTAGATACTTTTCAGACTATCTTCCCCCATAACCCATGTTTACCAACCAACATCATAAAAAACCCGTAAGCAAGAACTTTCCATGAACAGCGGGTGATTATGTAAAACAATCAGAATCCACCGTCCATCCCTCAGTTGAGTCGCTGTTGACGCACCTCGAATGAGATGACTCGATGACGTCACAACATGCTGTGTTTGTTTGCTCGCGCAGTTTGTGCGCTGTGTGTGCTGATTTTAGTCGATGGGGAATACGTGAGTTATGTTGATTTTCATTGGAGGAAAATCAGTATTTAGCGGATTTTTATCATACTAAACTCTTAAGTACTCGTAAGCTGCAAATAAAACTCTGTACAGAACTAGGTTCTGTCAGTGGCTTCGTCCACATGTATGTATGTCTGAAATTATTTCAAAGAAACCTAATCTTGAGACATAAAGTAGTGTGGACATAATCTGTGCGTTCCGTATGCAAAGTTTCACGCAATTCCGTTCAGAAGTGAAGACGTAACAGACAGAAAGAGTTACTTTTGCACTTTTACTTTTGAGTTTGTTTTGTAAGCTAGGATTTATAAACAGAAACTAGGAACTGTTACAGCCTAAAATTCATCGCACTATCTTTTAGTTAAAAAGACATTCGTATAAGTACCGTATAAACCGTCCTGTTACAGTTCGTTTAATAAGTGTCGAAAGTTTTGACAGTATATTAAAAAGCCATTACCTCCCTCTCATTACGAGGCCGAAATATTTCAAAATTCCCGGTTAATTTCCTATGTAACGCGACCGCGAAATTCAACAAGGACGATTTAAATCACCCACGGCCCAGTGGTCGCGTTGTCCGTTCATAAATATCCGAGAGTATCCGCACTAACTGCACGCAGCGGATACGCGGATACGGCAGGCGCAGTGCGGCGACGCATTGCCAACATTCCCAGCGATTTTGCGCCACACCGACGCGATGGAGGAGCGCAGGGAAAAATGCAAAGATGTGTCGACGATACGGATTTAAATCTTTTTGTGGCGGAGCGATTTTTTGTCTGGGCTGTGCTTTTCAAGCTAGATGATGTACCTAAGTATGTTTGAGTGTTGACATTGAAAATACAGGATAAGGCTGGACTTAAGATTACCCATGCCATAATAAAATACATTTGTAACCTGTGTTATGGGATGATTAACAGCGCCAACAAGTTTACAGTTTATTGAACACTAGCAGCGCCCCGCGGTTTTACCCGCATAGTTCCCGTTCCTGTGGAAATATGGGGATAAAATAAAGCCTATGTTTACTCAAGGTAGATGTAGCTTTCTAATGGTGAAAGAATTTTTGAAATCGGTCTAGTAGTTTTTGAGTTTATTTGTTACATACAAAAATACAAATCTTTCCTCTTTATAATAGTAGTATATATTATTATTGATTTGTACATATTTTAATAACAAAATATGATGTAGTTTTAAATTAAGATCGAAAAAGTGATCAAAGTGTTCCTACCTAAACTTCTACTATTTGTTTTGTTTTAAGTTTTATTACTTGACCCAACAAATTAAATTTGATTTTTGAGATTTGAATTAATAAGATTTTTTTTTACATTCATGGCTTGCATTCATGCAAGACACAACTTTTACTTGTTTCAGATTTAAACGTCAGCTTATAAAATTAATGAGTATCATTTTGTCCGAGCATAAAATTGTATTAAACCCGAAATCTGACAGTTAGCGGATATTGTCACTTCATACGTCATCGCGTGGGATTTACATTATAAACACCGTGAAATGTTTCACTCTTCGGATATTTTGCGAATAAATATTTTACTGGTGTTGTTAAAATTTATTTTAAGAGTTTATTTCACATGTTTTCATCAGTGGGCAATGTTTTTGTGACGGATTGTGTTTTAAATAAACTTTATTCGGTTGACTCACATTTCGCAAGTATTGTTCTCATTTCAATGATTGATGTTAAATGTGATATTCTCGAACAATTGCTACATTGCCAAGTTAATATTTTAATACATGATAATACTGAAATTTTGAGACCTTTTCATAAACTTTATTTGGTGTACGGGAATAGCATAATTTGTTAACTCGTGCTCACAATTTCATTATTATCTAACCTACTAGGAAATAAGGCCAAAACATATAAAACCCATTCTGTCAACAATACGATCATTCTAAATCAAAAGACAACGATGTTTCTCTAAATCGCTTCCAGCCAAACTTCAACTGATTCATAAAAATCCAACAAAACGAGAAATAGTTTCAGAGCGCTCCGTCGTCGGATATTTTTATTTATCCCGGATCCGCACGACATGTTTCTAAACGTTCGCGGTTATTTCTACGTCCCTATCGGACAAGTACTTGATGCAGTAATTGAGTTTTCCTATTCAATATTTATTGTGATTATTTTTCTATTGTAGAAGAGAGACGAACTTTATTTTTGCTTCGTATTTTTATAAATGTTTAAGATTTTAATAGGCTTGAAATTCAGATTCGAATACTGATTGAGTTAAAGGATTTGAGTTTGGCTGCATACTGATCCTAACATATTTAGTCAATAGGCTAGTCTAATTATTATTTATGTTTATCTAAATATCTAAAACAACCTGCGTAGTTGTGAGCGAGCGTCGCGTTATCTATAGTAATATTATAAAGAGGAAAGACAATATTGTTTGTTTACATTCAATAGGCTCCAAAACTATTATTACTGTTGGGAAGCCACACTATCCCCGGGTGACGTATTTTATTCCCATTTTCCCACGGGAACGGGAACTCGGCTGCTAGTATGAAATAAAACTAGTTCAGTAAAACAACAAATTTTGAACATAATTTTGAATTTTGCTTAAAAAAAATAAAACTACATTGTCACACTTGGGCATACAATTAGCATTCCTTATAAAATTGCAACTGCAACTAACCTCAGAGACATTGTCTTTGCGATAGTCTCGAGACCATGAAAAATGTCTATTACGTTTATATAGACTGCGCTACTGCCAGCCTTTACGGCTACATTGTCACACAACTATAAAATGTTGAAAAGATTAGGTTAAAAAACCTCAGCAGGTCATCGGTCCACCTTGTGAGAAACTTTCCAACACTGCGTCTTCCGGTACCTACCTGTACATATAGCAGTATAATATGTATTTTTTTATTTTATTTATGTTGCACAAGCACATGTCATATTTTGTTTCAGCACAAACTTGTCAAGGTAGAAATTGCTTGAGACATTAAGTCCACCTTTTTTAATTTTTTCTACACTAATATTATACTTAATTTTTTCTACACTAATATTATACTTAAAGAGGAAAGATTTGATTGCGTTGAATAGGCTTCGAAACTACTTGACCGATTTGAAAAATTATTTCACTGTTGGGAAGCTACTCTATCTCCGGTGAACAAAAGCTATATTAAATCGTAACAAAAAGAAAAAGGCGAGGAAAAGGTGGTGAGACGACCAAGACGCTTACTGCCTGGGTTAGTTCGAGGTAGCTTGGGACTAAAATATCTAACCAAAAATGCTGAAAAAAATGTAACCAAATCAAAGCCTACGTACTTAAGCCTAATTGCCAGCTACTAACAGAAGTCTATCTAGCTCAACCATTGCTTAGAACGCAATATTTTGAGAGCTGACTTTGTCGGATATTTTATTTATCCCGGTATCCGCACGACAAGTTACTAAACGGTCCCGGGATACGTGGTGACATCCCTAGTCCGGACAACTACTTGGTGACTTACTATAATAATATTTTTCCTCTTCAGTAGTTATTGTTATCTTATATTGTAGCAAGGAGGAGAGTTCTTTAGCTTTTTGAGGTAATAAGCAATCCAATGCAAGATGGCAATTCTATTTGATTTTGAGATAAGTATCGCAGTTGGTCTATGGATAATGGAATTTACAATATTTTTGAAATGATTCAGCTACAAATTCTAAAATAGGTATTACAAACACTTTTCAATTTTTGAGATTTTCCCTTGTGGACCGATAAGAAGGAACAAATAAATACTTTTTCGCACGTGTTAACTCGCATTGACGTACAGTCGTAGAGGAACTCTTCCTAAAGCGGCTCATTTGGCAATCCGTCTATATCTGAAGCACATGAACACAACTATTGTGTTTATTACACAACACATAAGGTGGGTGTACTATGGAAGGCCACACTTACAAATAAACAGTTATTATTCGTTTATTTATTGTATAAATGAAATTAGCAAATGTTTAAGTAATACTTTGTTTTATTACGTAACATATAAACCACTTTTTTAAATTGCAGATTTAATGAATATTGATTGAACTTAAAATCTTCAAATGGCCTTGCTAGGAGCAAGGCTTCTTTAGAAGGTCAGTAAAATAAATCAGTCATTTAACACTAAATTTCAATAAATAGCGATTAAATCTACAATAACAAGAAATGGTTTATATGTGTAATAAAACAAAGTATTACTTAAATATTTGTAAGTTTCATTTACTCTGTAAATAAACGAATAATAAACGTTCATTTTTAAAGTGGCCTTCCATGATACACCTACCTTATTTTAACGTCATCGATTCCCGAAATCAATGAAACGAGGGAACGTACTGCCAAAATAGTAGCGCAAGCAATTCGCTGTCGCGCCTGTGATTTTCATTACGATGGGTGTTTGTGTAAGTAGAAGGAATTTGTCATCACATGATAATATAGTTTTTACCGTGTGATGACAAATTCCTTCTGAAAATATCGTAGTCGATATTTTAATAATTGGCCTTCGAAGGAGCATGGCCTTCCATGGTCCACCCACCTTAACCATCAAGGCCCATATTCCAAAACGTAAATTCTAACTCATCTCGAACTCCATCTCCTTCGGAGCATCAAACTGTCAATAAAGTTTGTCATAAATTGAAGTTTTCGTGCTCGAGAGATGAGCGAGCAAATGTATAAACGCGCTTTACCAGGTAAAACCATTGAAGTGTTAATGCTCATGCTGTGTTGGAGTTCACGTTCTGGAATATAGACCTATGTACCTGACGCCTCAAGAACGCTCAACTACTAAAAAACTTTAATTCAATTCCAATTAAATGAAGAGAATGCCAATACTGTCTTCTTCGTTCGTTCGCAAATTGGATTCTTACTGACTATCTTTTCTGAATACTTTGAGTTTCTACTGGCCTTGCATACTCGACCTCTTTCTACTTTTATATGATTTAAATGCGATTTTTATTTGATTGAAGGGCTTGGGAAGTGGTTGTCTCGTTCATCTTTAGAAAAAGCTGTTCTTAACCATCAGTTTAAAATTTAAAATTACGCAAAGTACCTTGCTACTGACATTCCCTAAGAGTATGTATAAACTAAAACTAAATATTTAAATCAAATTTATTTCACATAATATACTTGAAAAAATACGTACTTAATTAATTAAAAAAAACATATTAATAAATACTTTAACGTTACGTTACGTACGTTTAAATACTTTATATTTAGTAAAATATTTTGTTTTAATTCAAACATTCCTCATATTTTGAATGATTTAAATTATTAACAGTGAAATATCGGATTACCTAAACAAACTAAATGAGACAACTCAGGTTTTTCAAATCAAGAACGATATAAATTGATTTAATATTATTTTAATCGTTGCACCACTCTCTAACTCATTTTTCGTTTTATAAATTTCATGTATACGTTTATAATCATGTCTAAACCTAAGTCAAGATTGCCCCTAATCAAACAAGTTACATAATGAACCTTCGCAATAAACTACTAAAAATATCTTGAAAACAAAACTGCTTATAACAAGACATACATTACCAAATTGAATAATATTATATAGGTTTATTATTGTTTACCTCCCTAAAAGAGCGGAAATAGAACCATCACTCACATAAAATATACACGGAATTAAACAGAACTCGTCTCTCCTTGTACATTGAAACTTTCCGGGTTGTGTACTGTATAATTGTGTATAATTTGTGTACAATTTGTGTACCGTGAGAAACACAAGGTGCAGGGAGGTGTTCGATTCAACGACACATTTAATTACTTTTTGTTGAAATTCTCTTTTCGTGGGGTATAATTTAAGGCGGTGGCGACAGGGAAGGGAAGATCAAAGACTATGTAGTGGCTTTTTTTTTGTGGTTGTACTTTTGTTTGTGGCTTTTTATTTGTTACTAGCAACGTCCCGCGATTTCACCCGCGTATTTCTTGTTTCCTTAGGAATACCGGTATAAAATATGGCCTATGTTACTTGCTGATAATGTAACTTTCCATTGGTGAAATAATTGTTAAAATTGGTCCAGTAGTTTGAGAGCTTATTCAATACAGATAAACAAAAAAAATCTTGCCTCTTTATAATATTAGTATAGATAAATAAAAGTTTCAGAAGATTTTTTAAGAAACTATTTTATATATTAAAAAGTAGTTCCATTAGAGATAAAAATATTTGGCTAGCTAATATAAAAAAATAGGTACGGCCAGTTTCGGTAAAACAAATCGAAAATAAACTGAACTATGTAATTCCAGACCAATTCATGATACAACGTTCACTATTGACACTAACTCAAATATTCTAGTCCAAGTTAATAGAGAACATGCAATATTTTCATCTCGCTTTCATTTAAAAGAATTCCGTGTAAAATGGACCAAACAAAAATTTAAAAAATAATACGCTTTAATGCGCCAAAATTGCGATTTTAAACTGACTGTATTTCTTTTCCCGCGAAAACGAATGATGAAGTCACTCCTGTCTGCCAGAGATCATGAACTGTCATGTATTAAAATTTAAGTTCATCTTTTCGTTGTAATAACACCAGTGACGTCACTAGACGCTGATTGTTTACGTTCCGTTTCACGTTATATTAATTCGTAATAGTTGTTAAAAATCAACTACAATAAAAAACATTGCAGTGGCCCTTCTTTTATGCTATTTTATCATTTCAATAACAAAATGTTTATGAATTCTGTAATTGTATCTTCCATATTGTAAATACCTAACAATTACATACGGTAGGGTCCGCCTAGGGGCTAGGGGGTACAGATTTCTAGTACGACGTTAACTTCGTGAATAATTCCGAGGAAAGCAATTTGACCTGCCATCGATTTGTGTTGGAACTTGTTATTTTGAGCTCTATTTAATTCATCAGTTACTTTGTCTTTCACTTTTGTTAGTTATTTTAAAGTCGTGTCAATGTTTACTTTATGTGTTATTAGTAGTTTACGTTCAGTGTAATTAGGTTTAGTAAGTCGTGTTGGTGGGTTGTTAATGTAGGTGTATAGTTGAGTGATGAATAGATGCATCGTGTTCACTTATATGAAATAAATTTTTCGTATACCAAATATTGTACTTAAAACATTTTTATTTGAAAAGAGTACCTATGGAGTTTCA
Organism: Hecatera dysodea; assembly: GCA_905332915.2. Classification (NCBI taxonomy): domain Eukaryota; kingdom Metazoa; phylum Arthropoda; class Insecta; order Lepidoptera; family Noctuidae; genus Hecatera; species Hecatera dysodea. The sequence goes on from HG995304.1 coordinate 691,406, forward strand.
TGTCCGTTTGTCCACTGTCCGTTGATACTCCATAAGAAACCTTTGAGAATGGACATTAGTCACTTTATTATTTTAACGTAAAAACGATGACGTTCAAAAGTGCCGAATAGTGGCCTAATTGAAATAAACGTATTGACTTTTAATTTGAATTATCTGGGAATAGCGATAATATTCATAGCAACATAGCAACACGTAGATTTTTACTTTTTTTCTAATTACACAATCAAATCTTTACGTACCTATGTAAATACATGTTCTTAACTTAATGAAGTTTCATTTTAAAAGATTCAGTACTAGAAAACGAAAGCCTTCTATTTTACAATCTTTTATCTGTTAAATATGACATACTTCCCGTTTCCGATTGAGCTGATTTTTTACATAGTCTAATTTAAATCCGCCATCTTGCGTATACTGACATCTTTTTAGAGTACAAGCCGAAGCAACTATGATAGGAAAGAGTTTCATCTCCACAAATAAATAAGGCTTACAGTATCAATTCATGTAACACTAGCTTTATATCTATCTTAACGACGTCCTCAAAGTATCCAGACTCCTGTATCTACAACCGAAACTTAGTACCAACACATCAATAAAATAATCCATGACAAACGGCATTCAAACAACCACACCGCGGCCATAACTTTGGCAAACTAACAGACGCACACACACAAGCATGTAAACATACAAACAAACAAACATACGAGCGACGAGTTGCATACGTCCGCAGATTATATCCGCAGTAATGTTGGCACACCATCTGCTTTATCTGTTGGCTAGTTGACTCTCCCATGATTGTGTTTTGGGTTTTGTACTTTTGATTGTGGTTTTGTGGAAAGTTAGGTATCTACATATATTTTAATATGGCATCAGAAATACACGGGCCTGTAGTCCTTTTTGAATTTTTCAGATCAGAACAATAAAATCAGCAGTTCAGTGTGGCTTCGACGACGTTGATAATGTTCTCATTACCTCTTGTCGATTTAAAATAAAAATAAAACTGTATACAATGGTTTGGAAGAGGACCTCAGTACTTCACCTTTTCTAGTTTGATGAAGATCTGATGAAGAACGGGAATAGGAAACGGAAGATTTGCTATTATTTATTGGAGAGTTCTCCAATAAATAATAGCAAATCTCCCGGGATTGCTAAAATCGCATACCTATCTGTTTATTGTTTACCTACACCAGTTTATAACACGCTGTGATGGTTACGTTTAGGTAAAAAAAAAAGTTTTAACAAAAAATTACAACCATCGATGGTTTTGGTTGTTTCTTCGTTTTTTGAACACCGACTTCCGGAATTAAAGTTATTTTATAGTTTTTATTAGTTAGTTGTTTGTTAGAAGTCAGTTATATTTCTTTTTTGTATAAAGTTTCGTTTTTCGACGACATTTAAGTCGCTCACAATTTACTCAGAAACCCTACTACCACAGCGCCCAAACCTCGATGGTTTCCAACGAAACAAAGCATGAACATATTGAATGTAGTATTACAACTAAATCCCGAGCACTTCGATCAGAACTAACCCAATATAAGCTAGACCCCGGCTTAGGATGAATTATGAGAGTGATTACGCCAAGTTTGAACCTCTTATGTCATCTTGGAACATGTTCCCAAGTATACTTGTATGTTAGTTTGTAGTCGCGGGTTTAGCAAGTCGAGTTTGTATTGATTTTCAAACTGATTGGCTTTGGATTTGAATTATTAATAGGAAACGGGGTCATTTTCGTTTGGTTACTGTTTCTGTAAATGTAGTATAAGTGTAATTCAAGTTTTTCGTTATAGGTAAGAAAAAAAATGTAGGAAAATCTTCCATATTTATTACTTCTCTTCTACTTCGCACCTTCCTACAATTTGTCAGTTTGGCTAACCGATGTCAATTGTTTTATTCTTAAAAGCAAAAATATATGTAAGCTTGAGTATTTCATTTGAATGATGAGTATAAGTTATATTAAAGTAAGTAGCTACATTTTAGCAAAGAGTTAGTCAGTGTTTTTATTAAACTGGCTTTAGATTTTGTATAACTCTAAAGGCTGAGGAGTATTTATAAGAATAAGTATGATCTATAGGTACTAATATTACAAATACGTAACGTTTGTGAGGTTGTGAGTTTGTGACGTTGTAAGGGGTAATCTCTGATTTTCAAAATTACCTATTTCACCAATAGAAACCTACGTTATTGAGGAGTGTCATAGGCTATATTTTATCCCCGTATTGCCACGGGAACGGGAACAACGCGGGTGAAACCGCGGGGCGCTGCTAGTGAAATGTACATATATGGCATAATTATTATGTCATTTGGAGATCGATGGCAGTTGTTACGGATTGTCAGAACCCAGAAAATCTGACACCAGTCTTGCCAAGAAGTGCCGTGTTCCCCAGTTAATGGGTTGTGAAAGTCTGGTAGGTAGCCGCTCCACGTAAAATACTGGTATTCAGCTGAATCCAGCTTGTCTGGGAACCGAATTAACAAAACACTTGGGAAAAGGCTAGGCAGATGAATTATTACTCCTTCTCGTAACGTCTCTGCCATTAATCAAAAAGTACTAAAATCTCTCTAAGTTGAATATCCGTTACTCCTAAGCACCCAACCGATGATGACATCTAAACAGCTTAATCACAGCACACACGATCAATCCGCTCAACAAACTAGTAACTCAGGTAGCAACGTATACGTTCTGGCATTAGTGACGTCATAACTGGCAGGCAGAGGCGAGGCCAGTGCTACCGGCACGGCTTACTGGCGCGTAGTCTGATTAATGGCGCGTGGGCCGGGTGATATGATTCTGTGACGGACGAGTAATAGTTAGGGTGTCTTGATTATGTTGATGTACTTATAGTACTGGTGAGAAATTGGGTGAGGAGGCTGTGTTATGGTGCTATATTAATACAAGTAATTTTTTCACGACAGGGTATAGGTGCTGGTTGCGGAATTTGTTCGAAAGAGTCACCGCAGCCCTGGGCCTCAAGTCTGCTATTACAATAGTGTCAAAATGGTCTATCATTGATCTCATAATGGTCGATTTTGACAAGTTTGGTAATCTCCTAACATAATAGCGTCATTATGGCTTTCCAATGGTCAACCACTGCCTCAATCAATCTATGCCGATTCTTTCAATGGAGTGCCATTGAAAGAATCGGCATAGAATGGTAATCTCGTACATAATGACAAATGAATGACAGACGTACGCGATAATCTGCTAAAATTTTGAGAGTTCCTTTGATCAGTGACCTACCTACTATTAGAACGTCGTTTTGCAGTCATTTCTTTTAATAGCTCGGTTATCAAAAAGTATTACGAGATCATTGACCGACCAATGATCGACCATTATGAATTTAGCAGATTACGAACTTTTAATAAAATGACAATGGGATCGTGTTGGAATGACAAATTTATAAAAATAGCAGACTTGGGGCACTGGAACGCGGCGGGCACAAGAAGGATCACGGGTGGGTTTTAGTCAGTAACAGTCTGATACTCCCTCCCGCTCCGCCCAGAGCGGCAGAAGTCATTGTTAGGATTCAAAGAGAAATGTGATTTTAGTGACGGTACATTTTCATTTTTTTGGCTTCTGAAAAGTTCGTATGAAAGCCGAACCCTTATAGGATCACTCGTGTATCTGTTGGGATGGTAGGTTTTGTTTGTCTGTTTATTCGTCTGACACAGGCAATTTGCGACGTATTCACTCGTCCGGAAAAAAAGGTTTTTTAACTGTACCGAGCATATTTATTTATTTAAACTTTATGTACAATAGTGGTACATAGGCGGACTTAATGCTACAAGGCATCAACAACAACATACAACAACAATAACAACATATATTTTATTTTTCGACGGAGGCTTACTTCGAAATGGGCCCATTTAAATTTCTTAAACCTAGATCTGATGAAGAACTTCAGAGAAAGGCAGCTAACCACACTCAATAGTCCATAATCCATATCTATTTAGCTGACTTTGCTGTGTCACAAAACGAAGAAACCTCACGAGAAACAACGTCTTCCATAAATTAAAGTTATTTTGTACTTTGTAATAGTTTTTATTAGGAAGCTTTTGTAATTTGTAATATTTTATATTAGGAAGCTTTTGTAATTTGTAATAGTTTATATTAGGAAGCAGGTTGTACATTTTGAAAAAAAAAAATTTTTTTTAGACCTCTCTGTAACAGCAAACTACATTTGACTGCATCTACGTATCCAGTTCCACGGTAGGAACGTAGGAACTTATATATCATTCCCTCGTTCATCATACACAGTCACAGGACGTAATATAAAATTTTACTGCAGATATATTTATTTTATTACTCACCAAGTTCTACATCTAACATACCAAAATAATACGTAAAAAAACACATTTGCACCCGCAGAATACTAATAAAATCGTGCACAATACGGCATGGTATACATTCCTGTACAAATGTTACTGCGTACACTGCCGTGCCAAAAAAATGGGCGAAGACATAGCGTAGCAACGAGACGAATTTCGTGTCATTGCGAGAATTATGCGCCTATGGCATTCTTGGGTAGTATATGCAAAGTTTGCCGACAGCAGAAATATTTTTTTTGTTGATTCTTTTCGTAACTAATTTGTTTATTCTGTTTGCGGACATGTAAGTAAAGCCTTTGGTTTTTTTTTATTTATATCGAGCTTGTTTTATTGTCAATAACAAGTGTGATCTGCTGTTCCAAAATTCAACGAAGAAATTAGATGTACTCGTAAATACCTATTTCAATAAGAATGCCACTTAAACAGATTTTTATCACAGCTAAATAATACTAAAATAAATATAAAAAATACATGTGAGCGTGACAAATGTAATCTATGACAAAAAAAAATGTTTTCTCCAAATAAAAAATAACTAGATAACAATTTCAGGCACCATCGTAACACACACAGTATATTATTAAAGATTGCCGGAAAAAATAGCCTTTTAATCTGCCGGTTTAAAAAACCAAAACAAAACACATATGTACCTTCCTCTTCTGATATACTAAATAGTACTTAGAACATAAGAAGTTCAACAAAAAAAACGAACTGTATTCACTGTTCATAAACATGACATCTATTATTTTACATATACTGTGAAATAAAGTAATCACAGCGGCACAAGATGACTCGAGAGTCGTAATTCCTGTTACGATTATGACAGCAGCTGTGACCGCGTGTGTTTACCTAACTGTGTGGTAATCATTTGCGTCTGTTTATGAAACATGTGTTCAGTAATTAGTATTGTATTAATATGTGTAAACCGGTTCGTTGATTTTAGATCGTGTAGTAAAATCAATAATAACAACTCCTGTATCGTGGGTGCGTTCACAAATATGCAAAACCACATTCACAAGACACCCAGACCCGGAACAATTATAATTATGTAGGCCATACAAACATTTGTTCCGTACGGGGATCGAACCCGCGACACGCAGCGCTGCAGCAGTAAGCTCAACCACTGCGCCAACTGTGTCGTCAAAAATATAAAGGAAGTGTTTATATTTTTTACTCTGTACCTAACACAGTGTTTTATATTTTACCTTATTTGGGTAACACCGCAGCGTCTTAATTGCTAAACTGCTCAGAATGACGAGTAAAATTTGCTAGTTGCTCGTTTCACATACCTGTAACAAAGAAAAATATTTTGTTAATGCAATGATAATAAAGTTCCAAACATCCCATCAAAACAAAGGCACCAAGCTCAAAGATTCAAGTTATTCTTGAAATTTAAAAGGCCACATTTCTCTCACATCTTGCGAAACAAAAATTCAAAAAGCAAAGGTCCACACAACAATTTAAACAAAACACATTACCGAAGGAACGTCTCAAGTATGAAAACAAAAGGCATTATCAGTTAATAAAATAAAATTTATCGCGTTCCAGTAGTGTTTCGTCTTGATGCTGCAGTTTGCATGCGAGCAGAGCGGCGAGCGCGGTACATGGTGCGTGAAACTAGATGAGAACTTTACTACACGTCAGGTCGGGAGAAATGGACTGTGTTTTATTTGGCAGTTTTATTATTTTGAAAGTATTATTTGTAGCATGGCAACGAGACGATTGCATGTCTTGATTTTATTATTCTATACTTAATATTATAAAGCTGAAGAGTTTGTTTGTTTGAACGCGCTAATCTCAGGAACTACTGGTCTGATTTGAAAAAATCTTTCAGTGTTAGATAGCCCATTTATCGAGGAAGGCTATAGGCTATATATCATCACGTTAAGACCAATAGGAGCGGAGCAGTCATGAAAAATGTGACACAAACGAAGTTGTGCGGACAGCTAGTTTTTAGTAAGAATGCGAATGAAAATGATTATAATGAAAGTCACTTTTATACTATTAAAACTATATTTGAGTAATATCAAATGGACAAATACAATAATATCAACTCGAAGAAATAACGAGCACAACTTTATATAATCGACACAACTTTTACGTAACTCTACTATAGAACGTCTTATCAGGTCGACTGCCGTCTCCCAACTGACCGAGCGACTCCCGTGTGGCCTTAGTCTCCATTTTTTCCCCACCATGCTATGATTTTAAATGGCATGGCAGTTGGCTGTGTTGCCAGTTGAAATAAATAAAGTCCCAGAATACGGAATCATGACATTCGGCCATCCGAAACCGTGCTACTCCCGGAGCACAACTCCCACTTGAACTCGCTCAATCAGTTCTTATTTCAAATTACAAAATAATAATATTAATATAACAAAGTACTAAATCATGACATTCGGAATACTTCTGTAGGTAAGTACTTAACTATCACATTTACTAAATGAACCTTACAAAATTATTATTTTTAAATATAATTACACTTAAGAAATACTTAGGTACTAATTTCCTCATCTGAACTAGTATTAACATTTTCATCAAGCTCGAGAGCCTTAAGGTGGATCCAGGGTCTAAGTCTATCTGTAGATACAACACTTTCATAATGATTATTCCTTTTTCTATCAAAACCAGGTACATCACTTATTCTATATCTATCGTTACCCAATACTTCTACAACTTTATAAGGGCCAATAAACTTTGACAGAAGCTTTGTACTCTTGCCTTCATTATTATAATTGGTCCGAGTTAGTTTAACTAGATCTCCAACTTTATACGCAGGAGCGGAAGTACGACCAATGTCATATTTACGTTTTTGTTCATCTTGGCTTTTCTTAATAGATTCGCTAATATTCTGGCGTAATGCTGACAAATCTTTGTTTCGCGACTGTTGTGGAAAATCAAACTTATTTGACAAACTATCGCGCATTTTCAATCCAAACAAAGCTTCTGTAGCAGTTTTTTGAGTGGTCGCATTAACAGTATTGTTAATGCCCCACTGAACTTTACGTAGACACTTGTCCCAGTCACGCTCATTTTTATTAAAATTTTGAGCAGATAATGAATTTAAAATAGTTTGATTAAACCTTTCGGCTTGTCCATTGGATCTGGGACACGCAACTGCATTAAGTACATGTTTTATACCAAGGCCATCGCAAAAGGTTTCGAAAGCTGTTGATGTGAATGAAGTGCCACGATCAGAAATGATTCTAGCTGGTGTACCAAAGTCCGTGAAAATATTTTCCAAGATTTTAATGGTGCTCTTTGTTTTCGTATCTTTCACTGCTCTGACGAATACGTATTTAGTGAACCCATCCACAATCGTAAGTATGTAAGAGTTGCCGTTTCTGCTTCTTATGAAAGGACCTAAATGGTCAATATGTATCGTGTGAAACGGTATACTAATTTTTTCTATTGGAAAAAGCAGACCCTGCTTCTTTTTAGCCGCATTATCCTTGCTATAAGCGCACTCTATGCAGGAACCTACATATTTCTTAACAAATCGTCGTAATTTTGCGAACCAGAACTGATCCTTTATTCTCTCTAACGTTTTTGCGTAGCCTAAATGCCCGATGTCATCGTGATTAGCTTTGCAAACCTGCCAGCGAGCGCTTCGTGGTACTACAAGACACAAACGGTCATTAACTTTGCGATAGAGTGCATTGTTTTTGACAGTATATTTTTGTTTTAGATCTTCGAACTCAGGATCAGCTTCAGGTTTAAGAACTCTCACAATTCGAGACGTTTCGGGATCACCCATTTGTAGAGTTAAGAGCCAGTTACCCGATTCAATATTAAGGACATTAACAGAACTAACATCTCCTTCCACGTTTAGGCAAGTGTTTCTGCTTAAGGCGTCTACATGCGCCATATTAACACCCGGGCGGTATTCAATTTCAAAGTTAAATTCGCTTATTTGCAACCACCACCTAGCTATCCGTGGGACGAGATCTCTCTTTGTCAGTGTTGTCCTAAGCGCCGCACAGTCAGTAAATACCTTAAACGAAACTCCTAACAAGTACACCCTAAACTTTTTCAGCGAATAGACAACAGCCAAAGTTTCTAATTCATAAGAATGAAAATGTTTTTCATCCACCGTGGTCTGTCTGCTGAAATAAGCAACAGGTTTTAAAGCGCGGGGTGATATTTGCCATTGCATAAGAATTCCCCCAATACCAAGAGCACTAGCATCCGTATGTAACTCTGTTTCTAACTGCGGGTCATACAATGCTAAAACTTGCCTGGTTGAAAGACTTTCCTTTAAGGAATTGAACGCAGTTTGTTGATCACTACCCCAGTGCCATGCAACATTTTTCTTTAGTAAGTTCGTCAGTGGTTGCGCTATCTCTCCGTATCCTCTTATAAACTTACGGAAATATCCCGTAAGTCCCAAAAATTGCCGAACTTCGTGCATGTTACTAGGGCAAGGGAATTCTTTGACGGCCAAAACTTTTGCCTCCCCGGGTCTTACTCCCTTTGCAGATATCTCGTAACCTAAATAGCTGATCGTAGTATCGAAAAATCGGCACTTAGTTAGTTTTAATGTGAGTCCGAATTCACGGAGTAATTTTAAAATTTCTTCTAAGCGTTCAAACCCTTGCTCTATAGTTATAGACGGTATAAGTAAGTCATCTAAATATGCAAGGGCATAATCAAATCGTCTATTCCCAAGAATTTTATTAATCACTCGCTGGAATACAGCGGGGGCATTGGCCAATCCAAACGGCATCCTCTTAAATTCATAGTGGCCGTCAGGAGTTACAAAGGCAGTAAGATGCCGACTTTCACACGACACAGGTATCTGATAGTACCCAGATGCAAGATCTAAAGTAGTAAAAAACTGATTACCGCTTAAATTAGTTAGCTGGTCTTCGATAAGCGGAAGAGGAAACCTGTCTTTAATGGTTTTGTTATTTAGGGCTCTAAAATCTACACAAAGTCTTTGCTCACCCGATTTCTTACGGACCATTAATATAGGGCTTGCGTAATCCGAACTAGATTCTTGTATAATGTTTGTATCTAATAGTTCATCAACAATTTCACGCACTTGCACTCGTTCTGAAAATGATAACCTATACGGCCTGTACACAACGGGTCGATTATCCGTAAGATTTATTTTCATTTCAAAATCTTTAACACAACCTACTTCTTTCATATTGGTGGCAAAGCAATCGCGATACTTTTGTAACAACGTATACAGCCTATCCTTGTCGCTATTTATTACGTTATCACCGACTTGAATATGCGTCCTGTCTAATGGTTCTAGAGAAAGAGCACGATTTTCTGAAATGCGATTAACCTGACAATTCCTGGCCTCAGTTACTGGGGAGGACCGCGCAATTAATGTTTCCAATTTGAATAAAAGAGGTGTCCGTGATAAGTTCGTTACAGCTATTTCTCCAGTGCCATTCGAGATGCCATAAGTCCCCTGTAATAAACGAAATTCTCTACCAGGTTCTAATGAGTTATAACCTTTGACAAAGACATCACCGGAAAAGGCAGTATCCCTAACTGTTATTGGTACCATACCGGTATTGGTAATGTTAACGGGCTTCGAGGTAAACATTTTAAGAGATATTTCGATTGGGAAGAGATTTTCTCCTGGAGTTCTGTAAAATACTAATTGATGGCAGTCTTTCAAGACTGTAATAAAAGGTAGTTCAGTGAAGTTCTGTCCAATTAAGAGACTGTTTGCCATGAACTCATCACTAACTATTAGGACATCTAACTGGGTCTCAATATCATCAAGTTTCATGTTTAGAGTAGACTTGTACAAAGGTGAAATGCATGAATTGCCAAATCCTCTAATTACTGGAACATTACCGGGACTTTGTGTCAGCTGAAGATCTCGTGCAAGGCTCTCTCGCAGTAAGCTACATTCACTCCCGAAGTCTATGTACGCCATATAGGGTCGACCGTTTACCAAGACGGTTTTGAAAAACTTATCATTGGGTGCTGTTACAGAGTTTGACGCATTCGACATATCGACAAGTTTAGGGCTTTTCTGATCATTAGAGGCGACAATATTTAATATTTTTTTCTCGGCGGTACTCCGAGTATCATCAACTTTGGCTCTGGAGATGAAGTTTTCAGCGATAGGCCGTAATTTACAGTTTACATTATCATGACCTATTCTGTTACATTGCTTACACTTTATCACAGGGTTCGGACAATTGTGATAAGGATGACCTTTGTTACGACAATTAAAGCAGATTATAGAACCTTCGTTAGGCCCAGAATTATTAGTTGTACTAGAATTAGGTTTCTGCCTATTTCGGTCCCTGTTAAAAGAATATGTAATACGTTGAGCACAAAGAAAGTTAAGTAAGTCTTCGGGTTCCTCGCAGTTAAGTGCCTGTGCACCGCTCCTAACAGACCTATCGGTGATTCCGTGTATTATACAATCAACAGCTCTCTTCCCCTTTATTTCACAACGGTTTAATAAATTCAATTTGTCATAAAAATACTCTCGTAAACCTTCATCGGCACGAGTGGAACGAGCCAGCATTTCCTCCAAAAGTTTACCATAATTTTCTTCACTAGGGAACGCCCTTTTTAACTTGGCTTGCCACTCGTCCCATGAAAATACGACTGTAGGAAGAGACTCAAACCATCTCTTCGCAAGTCCAACCAGTTTTTGGAGAGAGAAGTGAATCGTTTGCTTCTGATCCCAGTTATAAATTTGTGAACATTCATTAACCTTCCGTATCGAAGCCTCGATACTTTGCGACCTATTGGCCGGGTCAAACTCGGGTATCACGTTATGAAGTTGGCTACTTTGTATGGAATTGGTACTCTTACTTGCTTCAGCCTTCCAGGAAGTCAGGATGTTCAGCACATCCTCCGTGGTCAAACCCTTCGAGTGTTTTCGAGACCGTCGTCGAATCCTTTCTTCAGGTGTAGACGAGGACGAGGATGATGACGACCGTCTTCGTTTTTCTCTGCGTCTACTACGTCCACGTGGAGGAGTATGCGATTCATCAACGGCTTCCGCATTCATCATGATAGCTGAAAGGTCCCATATCATTCGATCACGTACTACTCAACTTATCAAGGTTTTCGACTAGAGATATATACCTCGTCACGCTGTATGAGCGTGGCGGTGTCACACCTAACACCATCACACCCACACAACACGACGAATCCACACACATATTTATACACCTACAAATATGTGTGCAGATTGAAAATGTTTGTTGTTGTTGCTATTAAGTATTTTAAAAAAAATATGAAACCAAGATTCACACGACACTTGGTCTGGAAACAATTACTTGGTATTTAATTCTAAATATTAGATATATAGTAGAGTTGAGTCGGGTATATTTCGGCAATAGCCTCCAAGGTCAAGTGGCAATAGCCTCCAAGGTCAAGTGGCAATAGCCTCCAAGGTCAAGTGGCAATAGCCTCCAAGGTCAAGTGGCAATAGCCTCCAAGGTCAAGCGGCAATAGCCTCCAAGGTCAAGTGGCAATAGCCTCCAAGGTCAAGTGGCAATAGCCTCCAAGGTCAAGTGGCAATAGCCTCCAAGGTCAAGCGGCAATAGCCTCCAAGGTCAAGCGGCAATAGCCTCCAAGGTCAAGCGGCAATAGCCTCCAAGGTCAAGTGGCAATAGCCTCCAAAGTCAAGTGGCAATAGCCTCCAAGGTCAAATGGCAATAGCCTCCAAGGTCAAGAACTGGCAGAGCTTGTTACGCTATATAATAATGTTTAATTACTACAGGAGCAACTATTTTCAGAAGATATAACGACACTATCCGCGAGTGTCCCAACCACGTGTCAAAATCGTTCCCAATAACCAGCATATGAGCACAATATACCCCGGCCAAAATACTAGCGAAGAGTAGCCTCGCTCAAATATTAAAGCCGAACGCATAGCGCACTCCTATTTGTGAATTTTAGTACAATATGTCAAAATTACCAGCATACAGACGCACTACACCTCAACAAAAATACTGACGAAGAGTAGCCTCGCCCATGTATTAAAGATAGAAGTGCAGTGCATTCTTCAAGCCTGGCAATTTTAAATCTTAATCAAGCATGGGAATATTAACCTCAAAAATAAAATAAAAAAACAAGCATATTACACTATTATTAAATCACACCATACTTCAACCAAAATACTGACGAAGAGTAGCCTCGCCCATGTATTTAAGGGAAAAGTGCAGTGCATTCTTTTAGATTGGTGTTTTAACCTTAACCAAGCACTAAAATCATAACCTTTTAAAAATAAAAATGAACATATTACTCTACTATTAAAGCGCACCATACTTCAACCAAAATACTGACGAAGAGTAGCCTCGCCCATGTATTCAAGACAAAAGTACAATGCACCCCAGGACTCGATAACACTATCAAGGAGTACCCTGATCAAGTCTTATCGGATCCAAAGTAGAATAAGATGCCATATATAATTCATATATAATATATAATAAATAACTACACAAGCTTTGCCAGTTAATAATCGTTATTTTAAATGTTATTTAGTGGGTACATACCTTTTAAATAAGTCTTAGCGAAAGTGGGCGCGTACTGTTGGACGTGTCACTTCTGATATATAATGAAAGTCACTTTTATACTATTAAAACTATATTTGAGTAATATCAAATGGACAAATACAATAATATCAACTCGAAGAAATAACGAGCACAACTTTATATAATCGACACAACTTTTACGTAACTCTACTATAGAACGTCTTATCAGGTCGACTGCCGTCTCCCAACTGACCGAGCGACTCCCGTGTGGCCTTAGTCTCCATTTTTTCCCCACCATGCTATGATTTTAAATGGCATGGCAGTTGGCTGTGTTGCCAGTTGAAATAAATAAAGTCCCAGAATACGGAATCATGACATGATGAAGTTTTTTTTTTTTGTTAAAGCGTTAGCAGATTATGTCATGCAAATACCGTTTTTTTTATTACGGGTAGGTTTTATTTGAACAACTGGTTAACAAAATCACTTCAAAAGAATCCTCTGCAATAAAGAAGTTAATAGGATATTTAGACACCAGCTCAAGCTGCAGTGTATGTTCGTTTGACGTTTAAGAACACAGTTAAATCAAATGTTAACGGTCAATAAAATTCAAACTATTCTACGTCAAAAGACACGCCAGAAGAGTGCGGAACTATAAAGTGAAGTTGTCTGGCTGCTATAATTCTGATTACCTATTTCTTTCAAACCGATATTGCTTCAAAGGGGCGATAAACCGTCAATAAAGGTAAGCTAAACATAAAATTTTATATTTTTGAAACGTCCAAAACGATCGTTTCGGGTTCTGAACTGGCTATCTGCGTTCAAATCGTTTTAAATGCAATTGAAGGTGAATATTATGCACATAGCTGCCAAAGAAAAGATTACGAGAAATACTGACAGACATTACAGTTCTAATTTGTGAAATCACTTTACATTTTACTAATTTGTGAAATCACTTTACATTTTACGTGCAACTTAAACACTTTGATATAAAGTTGGAAGAACCAAAAGTTCTCAGCTTATTTATTTAATTCGTTTCTATTTCCAGCTAAACCGTAAGAATATCCATCACTGAAGATATATTTCCATCTCTTAGTTTTCAAACAAAGAAACTAATAAAACTAAAAACACTTTTCATGAAACAAATAAATGCAATGAATCATGCGAGAACACTGTCCGCCAGTGTACGTCTGTGGCTCGCTCGACTGATATATTGTTATTGTTGTAAGAAAACAATGGACTTGAGTGAAAAATGCGCTTTTTACTAGCACAGTTTATAAACTAAATGGACTACTATTCAAATATGTTAGTTTTATTCACAAATGTTTATTTCATCTCGATTTTCTTAAGGATTTTAAATATTGTGTTTTTAGTCCGTATTCTGATTATATAGCCCGATAGAAAACTCAACAAGAAGTCATTTGATGATTTCCCATCAATAAAAAAGATATCATAGATAAAAGTAATTTTGTCTCGAACCCAAGGCATCCCAAAAGACAAAGAAGGTTCACATTTATCATCTACATTACTAACTTCCACATTCGTATCCACTACACGTTCATACTAGAACACTTAACCTATCCTACATACCCACACTTACATAGTATAGTTACCTAGTGGCGGCCATCTTGTGTTAAATTTTTAATTCTAAAGGAAAAGCTAACGGCCTCCTAACGCGGGCGCGATACCCTTATGTGGAACAGAAACGGTGTAATAATTCTACTTTTACTGTTATTGTTTGTATGGTGTTAATTGAGTTTTTATGTAAGCAAAGAGGTAAGATTGTGAGGTCTTGAGTTTAGTTTGGTACCTTGTAAATATCTGGCGTTAAATACGGAAATTATTTTACAATATTTATTTACTAATTATTACGACACAGAATAAGGTAAGAGATCTTGATCGGAAAGAGATATTGATTCTAATCATCGATTACAAATAAATACAAAAGAATTTAAGGTAAAAATCAACATTAAATATAAATAATTAGTGCAGTGGTGGCCGAGTGGTAACGGCCTCGACTTACGAATTGTAGGTCGCGGGTTCAAACCCAGCCAGGTGCATTACTTTGTGTAATTAACTTCATCACCACTGCTCTCTAAACGGTGAAGAAAAACATCGTGAGGAAACCGGCATGTCCTGGAACCAAAAATTCGAAGACATTTGACGTTCACCAACCCGCACTGGGGCCGCTTGGTGGATTACGGACCATTCCCTCTCCTAGAGAGGAGGCCTGAGTCTCAGCAGTGGGAACATTAAAAGGCTAATTATGCTATATATTATTATGTTAATTAAAGAAAGAGTAATGTTTATCCGGGACTCGCACAAGACAAACAAAAAAAAACTACAAGTCAAAATAAAGTAACAAAAGTTATCAATATCAGTTTAAACTTGTGAGACCAAAAAGGTTCCTATCTCAGCATATACTGCGATATTTAAAAAATAATTAGTAAAGTTTCAACGCAGATGTTTTAAAAGAACATGCATTTTACAGAATTCGTCACAACATTTTTCCTTAAAAATATAGTAATATACAGTAAAAAGTGGGTTGTTTTTTTTGCAACACACTACACGTTCCCTTTTTCACCTCGCAGCGATAAAACAAGCAATAGAATCCGAGTGAGAACATGTCAGCTGCACGCCAGTGCACGCAACGCTATAAGTATGCAAATTTTGATAGTCTTAACATATCAAGAGGGACTCAGTTGAGATGAGGCAGGGATGCTGTTGCATTTTTTATTTTTGGTCCTAAGGAGGGTTGAGTGGTATAATTTTATTTTTGGGGACATGACGAAGGATTTCTGGCTGCTCATATTAATGAAGGGTGAATAGCAGACTACAGATTTAACTAATGATCTCTAACTTTCATAGACTGAGTTGTAATGCATCAAAAGCGAACCGAAGCGCTCCACAAATCTATCCCAAAAACGAAAGACCTGAAATGTTGTTCTTTTGTTGAAATGTTGCATTCACTAACATCTGTCTAAAATACTCATTTCTACCTACATTATTAACAAGTTTTCAGCGTTGAACTCTGTCGCTGAGATTTAGAATTACAAGTTAAAATTGAACAATCTAATTAGCCTCTATAACTAGTATACTTGGTGCATCATCCTCACATATATGAAGTATTTTTTGCATTACCAAATATAGTATAACATTTATTTGAAAAGATTAACTATGGAGTTTCTTGTCCGTTTTGCTCCATAAGAATCTACCTTTGCGAATGGACGCTAGTCACAGAATTATGATAAATTTGATTGATGACGTTCAAAAGTGCCGTTAATGGCCTAATTGAAATAAACATTTTGACTTTTTAGGAGAATGGGTCTTAAGTACGCTCTGCTACCTTTGGCATCTGTATATACACGTAACTAATGCCTCCAGGCCATATGCTTTATGCCTACACCATGCATATTTAATAATCACGTCAAATTCAATGACCGACAGCCAACAAAATTATTAATAGAATCACTAAACTGGGCATTAGCCACATAACTGCAACTAAAATGTTGGGCAACAACATCGGTTGATTGCACCTAATCCGACACTCGCTAAACAGAGGTTAAATAATGGACAGATTAATCGGAAATTAGCCGAGCTGCTGCTCGCTCACAATACAGTCATGAGATAACCATCGACAGGCCGGGAGCAAGACATTTTCTGGTTAGTTTAAAATTGGTTGGTGATTTTGGAAAGAAACAAATTGGTCGCCTTATTTGGATGTATATTTTATTATAGTGGTGAATTTTTAAGCATATTTATTTTTTATTTAAAACGTTGCCCCACACTAGGATATACTTCCGTATCGTGGGTGTATTCACAAACATGAAAACTCACATAAACGAGACACCCAGACCCGGAACAATTATCTGTAGGTCATACAAACATTTGTTCCATGCGGGGATCGAACCCGCGACACGCAGCGCAGCAGCCGAACGCTCAACCACTGCGCCAACCGTGTCGTCGTGTGTGTTATTTATAATAAATTTGAAAATCTAACTATCAATGAAATGGACAATGACAGACTGAAAACAGTTGCAAAAGTTTTCACTGGCGCAGAACTCACAATAGTAAAATTATTATAATTACCAGCCCAACTAGCCGTTCATATCCCACCGATCACAATAACTTGACACATCACATAATTGCAGACTCCTGCACAAGCACAACACTCGCGGTCGCGGCGCGCGGTGTCAGACCCGACGGGCTGCGATAACGCGGACGCGTCGTTAATTAATACGCGTCAAACTGTTTTGAATTTTGATATTTAGATTTTCAAATAATATATTCATATTTGGTACTATCATCTAATTTGAATGCGGTTTGGGTGAAGCCGCGGTTTTGCATTAGATATTTAGGTTATTATTGGATAATATTCGGAAGCGCCGCGGTTGTGCGGCATTATTGCACATGAATTGAACATAATTGCGGCAAACACTGTTAAATTTCATTAGTTATTATCTATTTCTATTTAGATACTTATATCATATATTTAGATATTCAACTGAACGTAATCTGGTCTAAACATATAAAAGCCGTTGTCTCGAGCAATATACAAGACAAGATAAATATTCTACAAAGACCCCATTATAGCCATTATAAAATTGTTTAATAGTTTATTCAATGGTTGAGAAAAGTTCTAGTTATCTAGTTAAGGCATATACAAACTTCATTTAACAAAAAACAATTTTGCTATAGAGTTGCATTGCACCAAAACCGGTAGGTATTACAATAGAATCTGACAAGAAATTCTATTAAGTTTAGTTTCCATTATATGTAAAACAGAATACAATGCAAAATATAAAACAAAAAGCGTTGAGGTTGTGCATTTGTGTCAGTATCTATACCTACTAATATTATAAAGAGGAAAGATTTGTATTTTTGTATGTAACGAATAAATTCAAAAACTACTGAACCGATTTCAAAAATTCTATCACCATTAGAAAGCTACATTCGCTCTGAGTAACATAGGCTATATTTTATCCCCATATTCCAACGGGAACGGGAACAACGCGAGTGAAACCGGGGGCGCTGCTAGTATTTTATAATGTGTATCTGTTTTGTGACTCACCAGAGGTAGGTTCATTTCTATAGGCATTTTCAATATAGATTTCAGATATATTTTTGAGGTTCACCCATTGTAATTTTGTATATTTGCTTCGATATACACTAAACTTCCAGCTCATAAATTCTGCGTAGCCTTTTTCCAGCTATATTGGGTTCGGCTTCTTGCCGAACTTCCGAAACGGATTTAGCTGATAGCAGTATTTTACGTCTACCTATTTGACCTCCTCAACCCAATAACTAAGTAACACGATACATCTTGGTAAGAATGGATTACGTATCGACGTAGTGACTGCTTAAGATATAAACATAAGCATAATCAGCCTTTTAATGTTCCCACTGCTGGGACTCAGGTCTCCTCTCAAGGAGAGGGAATGGGCCATAATCCACCACGCGGGCCCAGTGCGGGTTGGTGAATGTCACATGTCTTCGATTTTTTGGTTCCAGGACATGCCGATTTCCTCATGATCTTTTCATTCACCGTTGAGAGACCAGTGGTAATGAAATTAATTACACATAGTAATGCGCCTGGCTGGGTTTGAACTCGCGACCTATAATTCGTAAGTCGGGGCCATTACCATTCGGCCACCACTGCTCTAATTATTTCTGATTAATATTGATTTTTACCTTAAATAGGGTAGTTGACTAAAAAAATCTAATTAGTCCGTCACCGCAGCCCTGGAATGCAAAGGGCACAAGAAGGATCACGGGTGGGTTTTAGTCAGTAAGAGCACAGTAAAAATATGGAACAGTATGGAAACTAAGCCCATTTGTTGAAATAATTACCTACGCTCCAGTAGAGAGTTAGGGTTGTCACTTTTAATGTTTGCAATAAGTGTTTTATTGGAACGAAGTTCTTTAACACGACTTGCGGTAGGAGTTGACTGGGAGAAATAGTCACGCGAAAATGCGTTAGTGCATATTATTCCATGCGACTTTCTTCTTTGGTCAAAATGTAAATAATGCCATTGTAAAAAAAAAAATACAAACTGAATATTGTTTATCATTTCTATGCCATTTTATTCCACTTCAATTATACCTAATATCTGCCCTAAAATTTTGATGAAGGATTTCTGTGTATGTTGAATAAAAAAACTATTTACAAAAAATACAACCGACTTCTAAAAAAAAAAAAAACCAAATAGTACAAAATAACTTTAATTTCGGAACTCGGTGTTTTTGATTGCTTTTTTGTTTTGAACACACCGACTTCCGAAAATAAAGTTATTTTGTACTTTTTGGTTTTTTTTGTTTAAAAGTCGGTTGTATTTTTTAAAACAAAAAAGCAATAAAAACACCCGAGTTCCGAAATTAAAGTTATTTTGTACTTTTTGGTTTTTTTTGTTTATAAGTCGGTTGTATTTTTTGTAAAAAGTTTTTTTATTTTTCACTTTTTAGTGGTTCACTCCCAGCTAAACATACCCATCACAGCGTACGTGGTATAAATTGGTGTAAACAATAAACAAACATGCGATTTCAGCTATCCCGACAGATTTGCTATCATTTATTGAAATTGACAAAAACCCGCTTGTTCGATTTCGATAAAATTTTCATGGGACCACTTGGGAAGTTATACCCTTTCCAACAAAAAAAGAATTTTTCAAATCGGTTGGCAAGCGACGGAGTTATGCCCGAACAAACATTAAAACGACTAGAATATAATGTTGTCGTAAAATTATGGTCATTTATTTTTTCATACTCATAAGGATTAATTTATTCCATATGTTATATAAATTATAATACAATATAAATTAAAATTAGTCTTCGGTATAAGGATTTAATACTAGTATTAAAAATCTGTGCTTGGGTACACAGTTTTTGCAAAACGAAAACCTGAGTGGTCCACCTATAGCCATTATAATAAGCGTAGGTATTATCTATGAACACGGCACCCGCCACTAAGCGCACCGCGAAAGTCCCTTAGGGGCCTCGTAGATGTGCGCGTCTGTGTGAGTGTGCCGTTTCGACCGTTTGTTCGTAGTTTCTGTACTGTTCCATATTTCTACTGTGGTAAGAGTCTGACACTCCCTTCCGCTCCGCCCAGGGCGGGAGGGGTCATTTGATGATTTCCCATCCAGAAAAAAAAAAAAAAAGGACATGCCGGTTTTCTTCTAACCTTCTAACCCTCACGATACAAAGGTATAATTTAATTTAATTCGAGTAACAAGACTCATAGTGTTAGCAACAATGTACTTAAAAACTATGTTCTTGAAAAGCAGCCAAGACCAACGGCTGAACGTGGCACGGAGGAATTTCGGTAGGTATATTAAGATGCTCAACAATTATTTATAGACTGTGACCTCAGCAAGATCGACCCGTGCGGCCGCTATTATTATTAATGCACCCAAGTGCTTTGTCAATACACATAAAAATGCAAATACGGGTGCTACTCAAAGAAATGCCATTTTCATCCCCTTACTTAAAACGCCACTTGTCGACCTGTCAGCAAGACGGCTATTCCTCGATTACAAACCGACGGAAAATATTCATAAAATATAAATGTATGATAAAGTATTCATTCGACCCCCAACTCGATATGCGACTTACCGTCTTGTTGCTTGCACACCACGCCGTTGCAAATATGATGGGTTACAAAAGTTGATGTTACCGCTTTTGACTTTTTTTTTTTGGCCGATGCTAAACAGAACAGTTTTAGTATAGTAAATCGGTCATGTGCATATATATAGGAACGTATTACGGTTAACAGCCGCACGGGTCGGTTTTCGAGGTTAAAAAACACTTGCCGAGGTTGGTCTGTGGATTGGTAACTGATCTTAACACAATGAGACTTCTCCGTGACTCGGAAAGCACGATAAGCCGTTGGCCCCGGCTGTCATTTTAGAAATCTTTGGCAGTCATTACAGATTGTCAGAAGCCAGAAAATCTGACACCAGTCTTGCCAAGATGTACTGTGTTCCCCAGTTAATGGGTTGTGGAGGTCTAGTAGGCAGCCGCTCCACGTAAAATACTGGTA
The DNA here is from genome assembly GCA_905332915.2 of Hecatera dysodea. Taxonomy (NCBI): domain Eukaryota; kingdom Metazoa; phylum Arthropoda; class Insecta; order Lepidoptera; family Noctuidae; genus Hecatera; species Hecatera dysodea. Next base: position 712,229 of record HG995304.1, read on the forward strand.
GGCAGCTGAATCCGGCTTGTCTGGGAGCCGACACCAATATAGTTGGGAAAATGATGATAATGAATCTACTTTCAAATTACTAAATTAAGTCACTAAAAATACGTGGACAGAAGTTTCTAAATGAGCTGATTTTCTGAATTTATCATTCATGATTTTTCAACTACACTTCAAAACTTTTCATAAACACTATACCTGTATTCCTGAAGTGCTATGCAGAGCTGAACCATCACAGAAAACCGGTTTTAAAAAAATCTGGGAGGTCCTCGATTTGTAAACCGTGGTACCTACAATATTTTGAGTGAATACTTCTCATGTTTGAAAAGTGAGGGCATGTCTTTAGCCAGTCACGTCGTGAGTCTGATGGCTAGCTTCTTTATATGTACGACTAGTTAGAGTGTAATCCTTGGTTTCAAAATTTATTTTTACAGATTGGTATTTACTTACGCGAAAATGCATGGTTTGATAACACTGGTACAAAAAAAAAACACGTTTTGTGTGCCACAAAAAAACTTTTTGCAAACTATGTTTAGAACATAGAATGATTCAGATACCCACTGCTTTCCTGTAATATTATTATGAATTGGAGCTTTGGGGCTAAAGTCATCTATTTAAAGGGTAGATTATGTAACAAATGGCACGGCAGGATACACAACTATCTTTGTTACACGTTCGTTTTATCATCACTGCATGGTATAAAACAAAGTCGCTTACCGCTGTCTGTTTATATACCTGTGCTTGGATCTTTAAAATTTCGCAGCAGATTTTGATTCGTTTTTTTTTTAAATAGAAAGAGTGATTGATAATACATGCATAATATAGTAGTTAAACGCTGATCATTTTAGAGGTTTCTAATGTGATGTCGTAAATAAACATATTTTATCGCTAACTTTGCAAACGGTGGCTTTTAACACTACGGGATAGATCAAAATAATATACTACAATATTGTACACCTTAAAAAGGGCTACAAAAAAGTCCGCGATGGTATATGTCTCTTAGGGATAACCCACAACAACCATTTGTAGTCCTTAACTTTTTAGAAACTGACTTATTTACAAAGCTATTTTAAACAATACATTATCCTTATCCAATCAAGTACTTTTGCATTGAATATAGATTGCACCCGTGCGAAGCCGGGGCGGGTCGCTAGTTTTGTATGAAGGAAACCAACTAAAACACTGATGAAAGTATGAAGTACTTATGAAACATAATTTCGAAAAACTGGGCAAAAATATTATATAATTCAACACCGCGGCATTTACCACAGTTCAATGATATTTTTATTTTGTGGAATATAATAGGAATTTTAGAAGACGAAAAAAAAAGTCTCGAAACACGCACCCTAAATCGCCGTATAACATCCCTAAAACATTTGCATTGCATTACAAATAGTCGTGTCCACCCCCAGAGGGAGATGTCTTGATGCGTTTAAAATATTTGCCTTAGACTTCAAGCGTCATTCCTGGAGCCTCAAGTTATACACTTGTTTATCTACAACTTCAAAGGAGGACAACTTAAGTGGTATTTAAGTTACTTTTGTCTTCGAGGGAATATTTCATGTTATTTTTTTAAATATAGCTTGGAGCTGTTGTCATTTTAAATGTAGACTATATTGATGTTCTATAGTAGGCGGAGCTTCGTGGAATGAAAATGGTTTGTTATTTTGTGTTGTTTATTTTTTGATAAAATGGAGTAAAGGGGTTGGTTTGGACATCTGCTGAATTTCTCATGTTATAAATGTATTTTTTTTATGTCAGTTGGAGATGCTCTTGACTCTAGTCTAGGTCGCAGGTGATAGAGACAAAGTCGACGATGGAATGAGCATACCCGGAAGAAGCCTGTTCATTCTAACTTTGAAGAGATCAGGGTTAAATGCGTTCGAAAACACATATCTAATAATATGAGTATATGAGTCCTTTTCAGGCATTTTAGTTGCGTATTTAAATAAAATAAATATTCATAGCATAAGCTGCACAAGTAACATAACTAGTTTTTGCCGTCAAAAAAGCCTTTGTTCCACTCGGCACTGGTACTCTCCTACTAGCAAATAAATAGGATACAGCACCCAAGCACTTTATTTACACAACACTAGTGGCCGGATTTACAGATTTATTACAATCATTACGCTCCTAATTATCCTACTAATCACTTTCATTAAACAACATCTAAACCCGCGGGCGACCATGAGCCCTCAGACCGCAACAACGATTCAGTAGAACACCATAAAGGCCCCAAACCCGAACAAACTGCCCCCACACAACAGGTGGTCGGGAAATTAAATAATAACATTAAAGACTAAAAATTAAACACTTTATCAAAGTTTTAATGTGTCCGCTGTCGGATAAATCTCTGTTTTAACGTGAAATTTTCCAGTTTAAATTGATCGCCATTAAGTAAAGTTCCGGGGCGATTGCTTAATTACGGGCCTGTCACTCAGAATTACTTTTTGATGGAAGAGGTTCGCGTAAGTAAGAGGTGTGCCGCAGGGAGGTGTTCTAGGGCCTCTGTTGAAACGTTACTTGAGGAATTCGATTCATATTTAAGTTTTAGTGCTTTTGTTTTAGAATCTGAAGGATAAATTAGGCTCACAAACATGTCTCACAGAACGCAGCAAAATACCTATGTCACAAAAAATGCAATGATGACTCGAAATTTTTCTACGTTTTTTAAGTTTTTAGTTTTCCTCTAACGTTTGTCTAATTTTCTTTTTCGTTCGTCCATATTGTTGCTAAACAGTATTAATCAATAATAGCAACTCTTTTGTCGGTGGAGGTCCTAGTGATGTGTATCTAACATAGGTTTTGAAAGCAACCAATAACATTATGAAGAGAGTTTAATGAGGAGTGTAGCTAATAACTTTCTCTACAGAAAAAGCTGCTAGAACTGAGACTTTCTTATGGATGGGAAATCATCAAATGACCTCTTCCGTTCTGGACGGAACGGAAGAGATTGTCAGACTCTTACTGACCAAACCCACCTATATTCCAGGACCACGGTAACTGTATCGAACAAATTTCGCAACCCTAGCAAGCTCTGCTATGCCCCTATAAGGCCCAGTCATTTTTGCAGACATCTCCTTGAAGCGTTCTCTTGATTTTGCACAACATTTTCTGTTTTAAGTATCTTGTGTGAACATAAATAAATGAATCTATTCTAATATTATAGTTAAAGACACCTATATATTTATACTAACAACACATTATTAAACTATTCCAATATTAACGCTCTCCTAATATAAACGTATAGACAGACTGTGTACATACATATTTATCTCGGCGTCGCTAATTACATTGTTTAGAGGAATTACCGGCGGCCATCTGTCTTCATTTGCGGATCTGCGGGGATGCTGGCCGGCGCAGCCTGATGTCTGAGTGTTACCAATGATTGTGTAGCGTGAATCTATTTTTAGATTTATTTAGTTTCTTATACAAGATAGAAATGACAAATGGAATGAACTTTTTTTTTCTTTTTTTTTGGATGAACTTTTGTGACGTGTCACGATATTTTTTTTTAATGCTTGTTGAATTACTCAGATTTTGTTTAGACTCAAAATCAAAATCAAAAGTCATTTATTCAAACTAGGCTGAGAGGCAGCACTTTTTGAACGTCAAATTTTACATAAAGACAGTCCCCCAAAACGCCCGCACGTCACCACTTCCTAGTGTTTTAGCTGGGAAGAACTAAAGAAAAAAAGACATCCTACATTATTTTTTTTGGTCCTAAAGTATACGTAAAATTCTAGAATCCTCTAGAGGTTTTAATATGATGTGTTCTAAAGTGTAGATTCTGTTGAAGTCTTTGAACACTATAAACCAGATTAGTAGTCCAACAAAGATCGCAATGTGGTTAACAAGAAATACCTGCCATTTAAGTATTTTGGTTAAAATACAATCCTTATAATTTGTAGATGTTTATGTCGGCTTTTGTTATCTACAACAGCTGACATAAAGACCTACAAATTGCAATTTCTTTATTATTTTAAATCGGAAATTAAACGTGTATTTTTGTAAAATATTGTCACATGTATGTATGTACATCGCTAATATTTTGTGAAAATTAAAAATTGATTGAAGCCTCTTTCCTGTTGTTTGCACGATACAGTAAAAAATGGGCCCTTGCATGTACTGTGAAGAGGGGAGAGGCAACTCAATCAAATAATTAGCAAATATTTGTACTATGTAATTGGCTTACACGAGTGGGAGTGAGCACAGAGGGTGGTCATGAAAAAAAAAGAATAGTTCACTTTTTGAGGTTTATTGTGATTGTTAAATTATTTAAGTAGGTAATCAATAAGGGTTGCGACGAGATTATATGAGTGGCAAACAAAGTAAGTAGGCAATATAAAATTACAATCTGCTTTATATACTTTATATACAAAAGTCGAAGATTATTTGACAATGCTACCACTAAATCATCCATCAAATTTGTAAAGCAATAAAGATGGCAATGGCAAAAGCATTAATGAATATTCTTGTTTTTTTTTGTCTGATTATGTATTTTTCTCCCTATGTTTTTCCATAGATTTTGTAACTGATAGTAAATGCCATCTCTTCGAAATATTCTCATGAAATATTTACAAAACATGAAACATCAATACAAAATAACACGTCCAAAAAACGAACACATCCTCTTTGAATTTCAAATCACTTTTTGAAGAGCCGTTCCGGAGATTACAACCGATTCTCATAAACATATACCACTTAATATGTAAGTCGGTACGCTAGTAATAAAATCGAGGCCCGAACTCATTATACTGCGGCGTTATGTACAGAACCCAGTTCTTGATACGCAAGCTTCGCACCTGACCGGAATGGAGATGGTATCTTCAAAGCCATCGATGTGTAATGCTATTGCAATTTTGATAATGTACATCGAACGAGATACTCGGGATTTTTTTCTAAGGAGTCAATGTGCGTAAAGGTTGTCTAACGGCTGGGGAAAACATTCAAAACCATGTTTAGTAACTGCTCTTGGCTTGGGATACCATTCTGAAAGTAATCGTGTTGCGGCAGCCTTATAGCGTTCGGTGCTTGTTAAGAGCGTATACGCCGCCAAACCGCATTTCATAAAAATTTTCAAGACCTTATTTTCCGAAATGACTAAACCGATTTTAATGAAATATCACACATATAAGCAGGATACTAAGGTCTAAAAAGGTAGTTAAAACATTTTCGTAATATCTTATCTAAAAAAAGATAACTGGTAATTTATGTTTGTATGGAAAATTTAAAATGGGTCTAATTTAACTGTAACGCTGTTTATCGAAAATGTTTTCAACTAACTTTTTAGACCTATGTATCCTACTTATATGTGTGAAGTTTCATTAAAATCTGTTCAGTCATTTCGCAAAATAGTGACTTGAAAATTTGTATGAAATGCCATACGGCGTAGACGCTCTTAAATACTAATCAACACTAAACTAAACTATATTCTGTAAGCTATCTACAGTTTTTGTTTCTGGGATTATGGTTAAAGGAATTGGATTACGAGTTTTTTACTCATGAATACTCAAGACTTTATTGCATTCCATAGATAGTATAATAAGGTAAAATATCAATGTGGACTCTATCGGGCACAGCAAAGTAAGGAGGGAGGAAGAAGGCTGAGTGGCAATTCATGGAATTCAATATTTCCTACTTAAAATTAATTAGATTTATGTTTAATTGGGAGTATAAGAATGTACATATGTTTATATATTTATTGTAAAGGCCTCAATTAGCTTCGCCCTTGTGATTTTCGGAACGTATCCCAAGGGAACATTTTCTCCAAATAAAAATTAGTCTTACACTCCGTTCTACAATCCGTTCAGCACTTCTGGATTGATTGGACGACAAACATCCATCTATCCAAACTTTCGCATTTAGAATATTAGTAAAATAATATATACAGCTGCAGTTGCCGAAAACTAATTATAAAAACGAATATCATTCGGTTTACTATAGTGCAATTAAAAAAAAAAAACGATCCAATAAGGAGTATTTTTTTCAACTCACGTACATTTTGCAAGGAACGCACACGAAGTATCGATGCTTTAAACCAGTATGTAGCCACACGCATCACATAATAAGAAAAGCTGCTTTGAAATGTTATTCATAACACTCTTTGAAAGTCAACAGTGGGGTATGTTCCGGCTGCGTGGGGCCACGCAATACGACCGTTTGGAGAAACGAAAAACATACATAGGTATCACTGTGTGTTGCGGAATTTGTTCGAAAGAGTCACCGCAGCCCTGGAACGTAAAGGGCACAAGAAGGAACACGGGTGGGTTTTAATCAGTAAGAGTCTGACACTCTCTTCCGCTCCGCCCAGAGCGGGAGAAGTCATTTGATGATTTCCCATCCAAAAAAAAAGGTATCACTGTGTCCTCAAGTATCTTAATCTGATTTGATTTGATTTCGTTTTTGGTTGAGAATCGATACTTTTTAACGACTTCCAAGAAAGGAGGGGTTTTCTTTTTTTGTTTGTGTGTTACCTCTTAACTTTTAACTGGGTGTTCCCATTTTGATGTTTCTTTTTGTATTCGAAAGTTGGTACTTGTCGTGTGGTCCCATTTAAATTTGAGTGAGATCTGATGACGAGTATTTGTGTAATCGCTAATGATATATGGATTTGACTAATAATTGTGTTTTTTGTTTTGAACTCGGTTATATTTTTTTGTTCTAAAAGTTTTTTGTACTACAGCAGACCTTGTGTTTGAGCTGAAAATAAAATTATTTTTCAATCCTATTAAATATATATATATATATTTATTCAAATTAGACTGAGAATCAGAATTTTTTAATTCCCTCTGTACTCAGTATCCCGGCCTGGCAATTATTGCTATTTTTTATTATCGCCGATTATTCTTATTTTATTTAAAATAGCCTGCAGTTTGCTTAATGCTGAGTTACTATGATATCTTATTCTTTGGATATCTCACCTCATTGTCAAATATTATATACTGATCGCCTCCGCTTATAAGAACGCTAATTCCCTAGCCGTCCCGGGGTCTTAACGCTGTTTTCTCAGGCACTCTGCGACGCCTTATTGGCCGATACAAATTTTGTTTAGCTTAGCTCCTGCAGACAGAAACTCACGACTGTTATCATTCCGCGCAGCTGATAATTTAACCGTTGATTAAAGAAAAATAGGAACGGTTCGGAAGTTGGAACTTTGAATGATGATTTAAATATGGTGGATATATTTCAATTTAATTTAAAGTTTGAAATTGTAAACGGTTGCAGGAGAGATATTGAGTAAAAAAAAAACTGAGAAAGTTTCAAAAGGGATCGCTTTTACACATTATTTATGAAGTAAAAATCATTTATTGAAATCATGCTAACAATAAACACTTTTTGCACATAAAATATTAACAATCACGCTAATATCTCATATTTAAATTCCGAAACGAGTTTATTCATCAAAAATCAATTAAATACTCTATGCCAGAAATATTTTTTTAAAAGTTTTAAAATTTATTAAGTATCAAAGTAAAGAATCTAATCAGAAAACTGATACACATTTTTATACTGCAACCGTACCTATACCCCATTCACGATAAGATTAGATATTGAAATACATCTTTTTTACAGTCCGTTCAACCGATTTTGACTTCTATTGCGTTGGTTGCATGACACATAGCAGCTGCAGTAAACAGTTGGTATTATAATCACGTTTTTGCTTTTAATGCCATCCTTATGCCTACGGAATAGAAGTAAAAATCGGTTGAACGGACTGTAAACAATTTTGTTCCAATGTCTAATCTTATTGTGAATGGAGTATAGGCGCAGCTAGGTCTCCTAACCCGGAAAGATTCAACCCTGATCTCGCCAAAGTTAGAGTGAACAGGCTTCTTCTGGGTAAACTCATGCCATCATAGACTTTGTCTCTGTCACCTGTGATCTAGACTAGAGTCAGAAAAATACAAGAATTGTAGCCTTCGCTATCGTGACTACAATTCGTGTATATCAATATGTGTTGTTAGTTTGATGTACAATATTAACTTATTAGTATAGAAATGACAGTTCCAGGACTTTATAAACTTAGCGAAAATTTAACTGGTCCACCTACTTAAACAACTTCACGCCCGTAACTCTTCCTTACCTGAGACTTTAAAGAACACCCCACATACGTGTGGAACATATTACACGTACAATCTAACTTTATCCAACACGGAACACATTCTCCATTTTTATTACAGTTTAACCACCCACTATAAAATATATTAGAGGAAAAATTACACGAAATTAGGCACGTAAAAGTCCGGACCGACTTTTACGGGATCCAAACTTGCCGGACATAAAAATCCTTTGGAATTACTCAAGTTCCGTAGAATTTTGACATCTTTTTAAGCACGAGCGTTTAAGGAAACCGCTCGCGGCTACGAGGCGTCGTAGACATCTGTTTCGTAGCACTGCTACGCGATTTCGTAGACATCTCGTAGCTTTGCGTTTAAATTATCACGGTATTGTTAAGTTTTTTGGGTCAAATTATTTCTATTGTTTTTTTTACGTTCGTGCGTTTTCTGCTTCTGTGCTAATTATATGTTATATTATTTTACTCTTCTTTTAGAATTTCGTAGGAAGCAAAGTAAATTACAGGGGCGTTTATCGACACCTCCCAGTAATTTACGTTTCATTAAAAGTTACAAAATACGAGTTTTCTATTCTTTTGTTCAGACCACGTGGCTTAACGTTGAGATAACGTCATTTCAACACGTTCAATTAGTTTTCTAATAGCGTTATCGATTGTAAATTGTCAACTTGGCTAAGTCTGCTGCCCAGTCATTTTCATAAGAATATAGGTGTCATGTTATAAACAAAATAAGAATACCATATAAAAATCCATAGTTAGAGCCAGAAATACGTAATATCATACTTATTTAGAGACTTCGATATTCGGTTGGTGGATTCCGCTTTTCAATATTACTCACCACCGTTATCCTTTTCTACAATCCCATGTGCTTAATATGTATGTTCATCCAGTATGTTACTATCACCACTAACTTACCGTCAAATAATAACTTGGATTTAAACTTTAAAGTTATGCATAAGCAACTTCGCACCCACTTCTGAAGTCGGATGGGGTATCCCACTTCCGACATCCCAGCTCGCAGTATTTTAATACATATCAAATATTTAATCTCGCGTATGGTCACATCTATTACAAATTTACGAGCGAAACCGACGGACAAGCTAGGGGAGATAAACCTTATGTACATAAGAAAATTGCATTTAGTATTATGTCTTGAATGGCTGCGTTGCTATGAATTTATTTTTGTATTCAATAGGGGAAAATATGTGGTTATATCATAAAAGAAAAGCAATTTTTAAAACCAATTTATAGAGCTAATAAGTGTCATGGCACGGAGTTTGGGGGTGGATTTTTATTTAAGTTTGTCCAGCATACAGTAAGCAAGTTATAATAGAATAAGTTATAATACCAAATACCTCTTATTTAGTTTTTTGTTCTTAGTGATCTCAAATGGAAATAATAGATCTCCATATAATATAATTGTTATAATTAAGTTAATAAATACTAAGATTACGTTTAATTTTTTTATAAGAATATCTATTAATTTTACTTCGACTATTAATTTTATTTCGACTATTAATTTTATACTTTTTGCTGTGCCCCACAGGGTCCATAATTGTACTTAGCTTTAAGCACATTGTAAGATCTTCAGACATTACGGAATGCAAATAAAGATATGAATATGAAAAGTTCCGCAGGCACCAGTAGTCCAATAGCGCTGGCTGGTTTATCAGAATTATATTTTTGTCTTGTTCGTGCTGTTTTTGGAATAAAGAAGTAATTGATGGACCATAGTTTTGAATTTTATCAGCGATCTACTTGGAGTGATTGCTATTCATACGTTTAGAGGAAATATCAGTTAAAAATTAGCATCATGCAACCTCAAGCTGATATTGTTCTGGATAGAACCTTATGGGCGTACCCGCGTACACGTGGTTTGCATAATTTTATTGTTTTAAATGAAATCTCTTTATATTTGTTCCTACACTGTGTATGTCGCCTTGAGAAATCGCAAAAGAATCATTCTTAGAATATTTACAAAGCAATAACACTTTGTGAGACACAGACCAGGGAACGCGTTACAATGGTTAACTATTATTACGTACCTTACTTTACCTTTAAAAGTGTCTGGTAATTTCTTAATAATTCACAATTGGAATACTTACACATTCTCAAGCCAAAAAAAAACAGTCCTTGTTCTATTAATTATTTGCTATGATGCTTCCCAAGAAACAACTTCGGCCTTGGCCTATGTAACAAAAAATTTGGAAGCCAAATTTTTCCACCAATTTGCCAGTCAATAAAAAAAAACTACCGCCAATTTGAGGCTACATTTGCCCACTTACACCACAATGAACAGCTTTCATTCTTTCCTTATGAAACCGGCCCACAATCCCATTCTACCTGCACTACTCAGTTATTAATGAGATTTCTTGTTTCCACACCGATTTAAATATTTTATAAAGCCACGTGCAGCCGGGGGAAGACATATGTATGTTTTATACAGCAATAACCCGAAGTTAGGGGTGAATTTGTTCGAATACATGTGTAGTTTTTCAAAAATGTCTGGTGCGATGAAATATTTTTTTCCATCGTTCGTCTTTTGTTTTTATGTGGGGTTGTTTGTCTATGTTGTAATTTTTCTGTGTTGAGCTATTAAAAGTCTACGACATTTAAACAGTAGTGTTTTTGGAAAATATAAGGTACTTATACGTGCATGTTTTGGACATTTTTTTATTACAAGAATGCTTTTTCCCTTTCGAGTATTTTATAGCGGAAATAAAAAGAAAAAAATGGACAAGTGAGAGTCTGACTGGCTCACCGAGGGTTCTGGTCGAGTCTACATTTTTTTCGAGTATATATTACTTACGAAAGTTTCTAAACTGTGAAGGCATACTCATTACTAAGACAAGAATATAGCAAGATTGAAGGACAAACATAACTTAGGTAATAAAAAATGTTAAATGATATTATTATTTGTAAAAACAACCATCAATGTGCCAACATCACGGTCAATTCTTCATCCGAAAATAAAAGTTTGTAATCGCAAAAAGAAAAAATATAATAATACGAAAAATTCCCAATTTATTTTAATACACTTTGCTATTTACTTGTACTGTAAGAACTCTCTTCATGCCAAATGTCATGATTCTAGGTCAACGGGAAGTTCCCTATAAGTTTTGATTCCCTTGCGAGCGTCAAAACATACGCCATAAACAGAGCATAAAAGACCTTTATATATATGAAAAAAAGGGTCTTGATAGACGGACAACAAAGTGATACTATTTATTATTATTTATTTTTATCAATTGCTTACTATACTAACAGTTTGCACCAAAGCGTATAGCAAGCCAACAACATTATATTATACTTAAGAACTAAAAAAGTTTACACAATTTTTGATCATCGATCTTTGAGTACACGTAAATACATCGACATCCGGTTCCTGAGCAATCAGGGCAACTGAGGTACGCAACCCTAGCCCGGTCATAAGGCCGGCTCGTGCGAGGCCACGCCGCACTGCGTTGCATGTGCGGCTGTTGGCAAGCCGGCCGAGCACTGGGCTGGGGGAAGGGCCTGCGCGCCATCCGCCCCGACCAGGGGCAAGAGGTCCGCCGCCGCCGCCGCCTCTGCCGCCGCCGCGGCTTCCGTCGCCGCCACTGCCGCTTCTGCTGCGGGTGCTGCGACTCCCGGTACTCGGGAGGGGGCTGAAATGGAGTGCCAGTAATGGTCCCATTTCGGCCTCCTCCAGAGACAAGTCGGCCGCTGTGCTATTGCGCAGTGGCTGATGCCTGGGGACGGTGAGCGTTGGTGGCTCGCCGTCCGATACCAGGTTGAGTCAATGACGCGTTGTGTTCCACGAGCGCCTCAAGGAGCCGTCAGCACCGAGGACGGGGCCCCATAGGGTCGGTGCCTGCTAGGGTTGCGGAATTTGTTCGAAAGAGTTACCGCGGCCCTGGAACGCATAGGGCACAAGAAGGATCACGGGTGGGTTTTAGTCAGTAAAAGTCTGACACTCCCTACCGCCCTATCTTGCCCTATCTTGCTTTTACTTTTAATAAATGCGTGGATTTAGGAACTTTTCCTGATCTCATGAAGAGTAGTAAAGTCATACCTTTATTTAAATCAGGTAATAAAAATGACATTGGCAACTTCCGGCCTATCTCCATCTTACCTGCTTTTAGCAAAATATTTGAAAAGTTAATACTGAAGCAGTTGTTAAAATATTTTAATTTAAATAAACTACTTCATAACGAACAGTACGGCTTTACAAAAGGACGTTCGACTACAGATGCGGGTGTTGCTCTCCTGAAACATATATTTAATGCATGGGAGAACTCGAAAAATGCAATTGGAGTTTTCTGTGATCTCTCCAAAGCCTTTGATTGCGTGCACCATGACACGCTTTTGCGTAAACTACGTTATTACGGTCTCCAAAGCGAAGCTCTTAACGTAATTGATTCATATTTACATAATAGGTTGCAATGTGTGGATATCAATGGCGTGAAATCTTCCGGACTACCAGTGCATTTAGGCGTGCCTCAAGGCTCAATACTGGGTCCATTCTTGTTTCTAGTGTACATAAACGATTTACCATTTTTCTTAAAGGGTATCTGTGACGTAGTATTGTTCGCGGATGATACCTCTCTTATCTTTAAAGTTGATAGGAATAGACAAGATTTCAGTAACGTAAACAGTGCTCTCTCAATGGTTACGGATTGGTTTACGACCAATAATCTAGTTTTAAATGCCAAGAAAACGAAATGTATAAAGTTTGCTTTACCAAATGTTAGAAATCTAGGACCCAATGTCACCTTAAGTGGCGAGGTACTTGAAACTGTGGATTCGGCAGTTTTTTTGGGAATAACTGTTGATTCCAAACTACAATGGGGCCCACATATATCAAGTTTATCGGGAAGGCTCAGCTCTGCCGCATACGCTGTCAGGAAAGTGAGACAGTATACTGACGTTGAAACAGCTCGGTTAGTCTATTTTAGTTATTTCCATAGCGTTATGTCCTACGGTATTCTATTGTGGGGAAAAGCTGCTGACATACAAAATATATTTGTCCTACAAAAGCGTGCTGTGCGAGCAATATATCAGCTAGGGCCTAGAGTTTCATTAAGAGAACTTTTTAAAACCATTGGAATTCTTACAGTAGCATCTCAATTCATCTTTGCAAACATTTTATATATTAGGCAAAATATACATTTGTACTGTAAAACGAGCGACATCCACAACTTTAACACCAGAAACAAGCACAAGCTACATGCTCCTTCCCACCGACTTCGTAAGGTCCATGACTCATTTGTGGGGCTCGGTATCCGTTTTTACAATAAACTTCCACTTTCTTTTCTTGACCTGCCTTTTAACTCATTTAAAGATAAAGTTAAATCTAACCTTTGTTTGAAGGCATACTATTCTATTAATGACTATTTAGACGATAAGAATAGTTGGTCGCTGTGTTGAACGCAAGACAATATCTTATTTAATTTTATCATGTTCTTTCTCTATAAGTTAGCTTATGACGGGTTATATGAGTTCATATAATATTGTTTTGAATTTAGTGAATTGATTTATGATTTCCATGTTGGATAATTATTTTTTTTTTTTTTTACCTTTGTCATGTATGTACTTTGCATACTATTGTATAAATTCAAGTTCTTAAAACGCAATAGACAGATGTGTTGCTGGGGAGTTTGTTGCGCCACTTCTTCTTCCCAGCTAAAACACTAGGAAGTGGTGACGGGTGGGCGTTTTGGGGGACTGTCTTTATGTAAAATTTGACGTTCAAAAAGTGCTGTCTATCAGCCTAGTTTGAATAAATGACTTTTGAATTTTGAATTTTGCTCCACCCAGGGCGGGAGGGGTCATTTGATGATTTCCCATCAAAAAAAAAAGGTACGCAACCCTAAAAATAATTAAAGAAAACATAGATATGAAAGTAATTGTAGCATCGTGTGCTTAGTACAACTAAATAACTTATACACTAACAAATTCACTCAACTATGTATCCTCAAACTCAACTAATCAAATCACACATCAACAACTTAAGACAACGCCATCTCTTGCCGAAATTCAGCAACTCTTCCACAGAACTAAGCAAAGCAGGATTAGAACAATATATGCAAGTGCGGCTAAGATAAGATGTAGCTACTCTAAGATATCTCGGCTGTGCAGTAAAGGATTTGTGTACGTGCATGCTTGACGCCAGTCGTGGTGTTGACGCAAGTTAAAGGAGAATGGGACTTTTGTATGGTATCTTGTTTTAGTATTTCGTGAGTTTGGTAGATTCGTGAGTCCATGCGATGTGAGATAAGAGTAACAGTTTGGTGCTATACCTACATACATTTTGGAGCAGTGGTGACCGAGTGGTAGCGGCCCCGACTTACGAATAGGGTAGTTAAATAAAAAATTCTGATTAGTACGTCAGATAGATTTCCAAAAAATTTTGGAGACGTATTTTTTCTTTTTTCACATAAACAAAAAATGAAGACGATACAGTGCGTTGAAAACTCGTGTGACGTCACTACTCGCTACAATTTTTAGCGAGCCGTGACGTCACAAGCCCCCACTCCTGATCTTTAATGCTTTGTATCTTCGTCAGTTTTTATAGATTTGATAAAGGAAAAAATACGTGTCCAAAATTTTACTATAATCTAACTGACGGACTAAACTTAATCATGTATTTTTTACACAGGAAACATCCCTATTGTTGGTCGCGGGTTCAAACCCAGCCAGGCGCATTACTTTTTATAATTAATATTATTATATAATTAATTAAGTCCTGTGTCTCAGCAGTGGGAACGTTAAAAGGCTGATTATGCTTATGCTACATAAAATGAGCAGTTGATTCTGTATGGATCGTACTACGTGTCTAGATCATTTTTATGCATATTTTATTAGGCTGTACCAATATGGGGCAAAGCTGATATTCGATTACATACCTCATATTGAATTGTCTCAGGTCCATGTAATTATAATAACTCCTTTTTAAGCCTGAACAAAGAAAGTTAAAATATGGTAGAAGTGTGAATTTTTTTGTAACTAAAAACTAAACTGTAATTAAATAACAACGCAACCGGGGAATATTAATGTGGATGGATGGAAAGGGAGAGGTAGGTCAAAGAAACAATGGATGGATTGTGTGAGGATTGATATGAAAGAAAAAGGAGTTAGTGATAGCGTGACGGCTGACAGGACAGAATGGAAGAAAAAAATATGTTGCGCCGACCCCAAGTAACATGGGATAAGGGCAGGAAGATGATGATGAACCGGGGATATAGTTCTGTTTTATCTGACTGTGTTACCTACAAATATATGTATAATAATATATGGTAAATCGCTCATCACTTATAACTGGGCAGTTGGCAGCTAGTTTCTGAGATGCAGGAGTTGAGTATACCATGAGAGGACTTGCAGACTTGCCTCTTTGGACCTCTCACTTTGATGGTGCACACACTAGGGAACTATCATGTTTCAATAGACATCTGAGACCAAATTTCTAATTACCAAATTGTAATATAGTACTTGTATTTTTCTTGCGGCCATCACTCAGAAATTGTGCATTTTTTTGTATAAAAGTAGCTTGTGACACTCAGACTTTGTGTTTCTTATTCTCATATTTTTTGAGGTAATTCGGGAAAAGATTTTTGTAGGACTAAACATCACATTTGTACTTTTTTCTGTACTTAAATTTATCAACATGAATTGTTAACTAAATAAATACGTCCGTCATAAATTTATGTTAGATCAGTGCGTCCGGAGATTACTTCCGACGAATAATAAGCATACAAAAAATAAATTGATCTCTTTATTAACATGAATTTAGATACAATTATGATACAACTGGCAAAATAGAAAATGGTTTATCTTCTAGTTTAGGCAAAATTTCCTAAAATAAAACTACTAAAGGAGTACCTACATAATGCCCCAAGGATATGTCATATATGTGAAGTTCTGTTTCAATATTTACGTTGTTTCTAACGCACAGTACAGGTGTTTGTTCTACCCATCCCCCATAATCCCCTTGTCGCTTCATACAACACTCCCGAGGAAACCATGGTGTGAGCTATTGACAACTATGGGGTCGTATTTTGAGTGGTGGAACTATGCTTTACATACAATAACGAGGTACCGCTAAGGACCGGCCTCATCACAAAAAGAGATGAAAAGACAAAAAAAGATTGACGTGTAAAAGTGTTTTTACAGCCTACTTATAAAATAAATATCATAATTATATTATCATGTGTTTATTCTTCCGCACTGCAAGGAAAAGAGATTTTCGAATGCAATAAGGCCAGCGTTGACCTACAGTTAATTAGAAGGTTAAAAACCCCGCCAGAAGAAGTAACAATGCTAAGTTTGAAAAACTATCCAAGGACAATCGTTGTATAAGCCATGGGTTCAATTAAAATTATTCAGTTTTGGAGAATACGACCACTCACTGGATTTTAGATCTCAAAAGGCAGAGTTTATGTCTAAATTCAACCGCATCTGATAAGTCTGGAGCCACATATTACCACCACACTATAGTCTAGGCTACGAAGACGACTATGAACTAGTAGACTAAAATATGGCCGTTTTAAATTGTCCCACAATCCCTTCCACACACAATAAACAAGCTAGAGAATACTAGTGTACGCGGTCCCGCAGTCTTGGAGAATATTGCGCCATAACTCGGCCGGTTGGAACTGGATTTATCCGGTTTCGTATGCGCCTCTACTTCATAAAGGCAGTTACGGGATAATCCGTAGTATAAACGCGCTTTCTGGCTCTGTTTGTGTTTTGAATGCTAATATTTGGTAGTACAAAATTGCCGGTGTTTTTAAATCGAAAGGAGTAAGCTACCTGCTAGTTTTCGTTTTAATTTTAGCGTTCTTTTTAGCTGGTTCGAGTAAGTGCTTCGCTTGATTAAACTTTCGAATTATTTTGCCTTTGGTAAGTAATAGTAAACTGAGGCGGTGTTTTTAAAATTGGCTACGATGTTCAGTATGCTAAGGTGTTTTAGTAGCACCGTACAGTAGTTTAATCAAACAATACATTTAACGACAATACTATTATTTATGGATGAATTATAGGGTAAGCTCTACTCTACTTCAATTTACAGTTTCCACACATTGCAAAGGTGATATCTCAACATAAACTTGAGAAGCTATCTTAAAAAGATGGCATTATAATTTACGCACATCAAGACACAAGTCCACAACAATCATTACGAATTCTCATACAACACAACACACAAAATTGATTATAAAGTACTCAGCATTATTCGTCTCAATAATTCGCTGGAAAAAATAAATTACCCCAAAATTGGAATAACAAGATAGACACGGGAATAATTCCTATTGTCAAGGGACTTGAACTTATTGAGGGAAACCAATTTACTCCAGAAAATTTCAGTTTTTTCCGGTTCGCGCCGGATAGAAGTCGATCTATCTGGTCGGGACCGGTAACAACAAAGATTTAGATACGACTGTGTCGATGTTGTTTTGTTTTTATTGTAAAATGTAAATGGATTATCTTAACGATATTTTGGGGGAATTATTGTTTTATATTTGTAAGGGGTGGGAGACGTGGCAAAAATATGATTGCCTTTTTTACTCGACTGTTTGTAACTTTATCTTCATCTCATTTTTAGAAGATTTTAGTAATAGAATAGGTACACATATAAGTAATATATAATTATGTTACGCTCATGAAGCAAAAAACAACTCACAACGCGTGAGGTAAGTATATTGCAAAAGGCTTTAACTCGACTTTCGCGTAGTGGAAATGAAGAAATACCATGTCGTGTACTGAGTCCATACTGCCCTAATTTGAGGGAACTTAGGGCACCCGATACAGATAGTTTAGAATGGGATGATGGGACCTAGAGTGGGCCAGCGAAGCAAGCGCTCTTAGCTCCCGTTATACCATTCAACTTAGGTTCCATTTTTAACCCTGCAGACAGAATATAAGTACTTGACTAACGAAATAAAAATGGTCGGTAAACTTCACAACATACCTATTTTACATAAACATATCGAAATGAAACTCCAAGTCCAAAGTACCAAAACTTAAATAAAAAAATTTGAACACATCAAAGACTTTCAAAACTTCTCACACAAAAACCATATTTCTAAACTTATTCGTACGTGTCCAGATCGCAGACGAACTCTCAAAGGGACGATACCAATATATATTAACATACGATGGTTTTCTTTAGCCCATTCCTCCCCACCCGTGGCGCCCTCACGCGGCCGTATCGCGAACTATCGGTGCCAACTTTGCTCTATGCAAATTTAAACGCCTGCATTTTATAGCTGAGATTTGTCGTAAGTTATGAGCTGTTATTATAGTTTTTAGGGTTGGATGTTTCTCTTATTATGATTATGGGGTGCAGGAGGGGGAATTTTATTATGTATAGAAATTAAATATGGATGAAGTTAGCCCCTAGCACAATCATAAGTCGTAATTCTGTACAAAATTCAGTCTTAAGCTAAGTCATGTTTCAAGTAGGTATTTCCGCTAAACTTCCAATGGCTTCCAACACTTAAGATTTTGAGTTTAAGAAAGACACATTCAAATCGTTCCATCTCCTTCGCGATAAAGAAACATGGATAAATAAAACTGTTTTCAAGTTATTTCAACAAGAATGAAGGGGAGAGTAAGTAAGGGTGGAACATCCACTCCACTTCATTCAAAAATCAGTATAGAAATAACAGGTTAACATTTTAAATATTCAGAGCGAGATATAAAGTTATCTGTGTAAACGAGAAACTGGGTGTACAAAATAAAATCATAAACACCAATTTCACGCCACAGTGTAGCAGAGTAAGTGAGATAATGTTACATAAAATGCCAGTGCGATTGTAACTAACTGCTTTCTCCGCTGGATAGTCGATGAGATTCGATTATGCTGTGGCACTAAGATATGGGATTGTGCGGCAGAGTATTAAGGATTTCAGATATATGTAAGTTTATTTGCTTGATATTTTGTAAGGAAAAAGCTTTTAAATGGGTGAAAATAAAATTATTTTATGCTGACGACGGTAGACTGTTGAGTTATTTCATTTTATTCATAATTTTGATTAGATACTACACGAAGTTACCAGTCCAAACAAAAAAAAAAATGCCAATGACAGCTTTATAGGTAGAAAGTTCAAATAAATAAAGCAAGAAAAACAATTCATACTACCAGAAAATACGGACAAATTAAGCTAGTCTACACTTAACTAGCAAGGCACATAAAGTAGCTTCTTAACGATAAACAGCGCTATCACTAAGTATGGGAATAAAATAAATTTAATTGTGGGGGAAATAGTATCAACACTAAAAAGTAAAACATATCAACTTGTAAATGAAACAAGTCTCCGACATATACACCACCCAACACTAAATAAAACACTAAACATTTTCACAAAATAAAGTTAACGACTTAAAACTACCATCAGGAGGCAAACAAAAAAACCTTAAAAAATTAAATATTAACTCCGACCATGAATATTCTATTCGCACACGGATCTTTTTACTCTGTGGCAGTTTTAAGATGGTAGTCCACACACTGCAGGTTGGGTAAAATTTTAATTAGCTCCACGTTTTAGTCTTTTTTGTTGGCATTTTTAATAGGTAGGTAAGCTAAATGAAAGTTATTATTGCACTGTGCTTAGCTTAAGGTGGGATGCACCTGCCCTCGAGCTATAAAAGTCTAGGAAAATTATAAGATGGTACGTTATAATGGGAAAATGTTATGTGTATGTAAATACAAACAGGTGGGTTCACCCATCCTACAAAGTACAATACCATACAATAGGGATTTTTTAAACGGCCCCGACTTACGAATTGTAAGTCGCGGGTTCAAACCCAGGCGCATTACTTTGTGTAATTAATTTCATCACCAAGGCTCTCAAAATGGTGAAACAAAACATCGTGAGGAAACCGGCATGTCCTAGAACCAAAAATTCGAAGACATGTGACCTTCACCAACCCGCACTGGGCCCGCGTGCTGGATTACGGCCCATTCCCTCTCCTAGAGGCCTCCTGGCCTGGTTCCAGCATTGGGATCATTAAAAGGCTGATTATAATCTATACTTATAATAAATCTGTAGAGAGGTCAATTCTGTACAAGGAATATATTTTCAAAATAACTATCGGGGGGTGATTAGTGATCGATACTGGTGCCGAAAACGCAATCAGTAAAATTTTTGTCTGTCTGTCTGTCTGTCTGTCTGTCTGTCTGTCTGTCTGTCTGTCTGTCTGTCTGTCTGTCTGTCTGTATGTTCTTTATAGAAACAAAAATTACTCGACCGATTTTAACGAAACTTGGTGCAATTATTCTTCATACTCCTGGGCAGGTTATAGTATACTTTTCATCACGCTACAATCAATAGGAGCAGAGCAGTGAAGGAAAATGTTGGGAAAACGGGAGAAGTTACTCCATTTTTTAAGCTTCCGTCGCGTGTGTAGCCTTAATGGTTAAAGTTACATAGAAATCATGTATGACGGAAATGTTTTAAGTACATAAAATTATCTAAAAAATGTCCTAAACAGCATATGTCTATATTTTATGGTTGACTCACAATAACACGTGTAACTCCCGATAGCTTAGCAGTTCGGCGCTTTCTGATTATTTGTATGAAACTTTGTCAATTTTAAACCGATCGGGCTGAGAGTTTCAAAATCAGGGGTAAAGTAACTATTCCACGCGGACGAAGTCGCTGGCAGAAGCTAGTATAAAAATATAATATAAAAATACCCTATAATTATATTATAATTATAGGGTAATTTAATGAAAAATCTGCGTGCGTTACTGCAGCGGAATGATGTCGCTTTTCGGGATTTCAGCTTGACAGATAATTAGTACCCCATCTCGTGTAAATGTGCCCGAAATTTAGAATTTGTGCGTCCAGCCGATCCAAAGATATTCACGAAAAACAGATTCCGCTGGAGTAACGTTACCCCAGCGGCATGTTTTTTAACCGGTGGTCGTAGCTGAGTACAAACTAGCTGCTTAGATAGATCACATTTGTGCCTAATTGTGCCCAAAAAATGAAATTTGTGCGTCTTGAGGTTTCAGAGTTATTCAAGATGCCGCTGGGGTAACGTTTAGCAAATTGCTGTACCTCTCAAACGGCATGACATATAACCACGATATTTTTTACTAAGGTGGGTCTTAATTTGTGCTTATGCTGTGTAACTTTATTTCTTCTAAAATCGACACCATTGGAAAATAAGAAATTATTTTCAAATACCCTAAAATCGATCCTGGCGCTTCAATGAGAAACTCTAGAAACTTACCAATTATGGTGGCTTGTACCTTTTATGACCTCAAAGCATCATGCGAAATTAGATGTTTCTATTCCAACTCCTCATGGAGATATTCCATTTTAATTAAAATCTGGCTTGGCTAAAATGTAACACTCCAATACATGAGTTATTATTGAGTGATGGTAATTATGATTCGACAAATAATTAGTACCTTTATTCAATTGCTTATCCTTAAAGTTTCAGCTGAAAAATCCTTGTAACTACAAAGATATAAGCAGAAAATCATAGGAAAAGAAATTTCACGATTAACCGAACAAATTAGAATGACTGTTTAAAAGCGGCCGTGCAGTACATGGAGCCAACCTTCTTAGATTTGTTGTAAAAAATTTGATTTTTAGAAACAGTCTCGCACAAACGTGTTACATACAATTATTTATTGGTTTGTTAAACACGTACGTACATACGCACAGTATGTAAGCCATATTATATTGAGGACTAGCAAGTCTATAACTTTATTTATTATATTATAAACACACCTACAGCAATTCAATAAAGACTTTACTACCTTTGCATATTTGTCAGTAAATGGTATTTTAATTGCTAGAAAAGATAATCACGACATAACAATAAAATAAAAATATTTATCCCACACAATTCCTCCTAAATTGATCCTTATTACATGCATCGGTTCTTATGGCTATAAACCGAACTATAACACACACGTGCACAATAATATTAGACACTACTGCATACTAGAATTATCTCTACAAAGTTAAGTTAGTACCTACCTCATTGCATTTATTTAACAACAAAGAGGTTTTATGCCGCTGAAAAACCATTCAGATTTTTGGAATCAATAAATGTGTCCCTAATTAAAACGAAAAAACATTTAATATTATAGAATTATTTATAATTCACAATAATTTGTTATAATATATTTGCATTTTCTTACTCAAATTATAATATTGAAGGAGGCTGTGTGGCTATAAGTAGTCAATCAAATTATATTCGGCATTTAAAGAAAAACTTGCGCGCCATTTCGCGTGTGTGAGCATTGTTTTTTTTTCCCGTAAGTAATTCAAGCCATTGTGTGTATAATCACGACTCGTGTACTTTCTGATTTTAAGGTAAGTTTTTAATTATTTTTTCATACCACTTGCTCAAAAAAGTGACATTCTATGCCACAAAAAGCGAACATAACAATAGTCATTTTTAATCTGTTAAAAACAGGGAAAGAAAATTGTACTGAATTTCATTCATCCTCTAGGGGGAGAATGTGATTTAAATTTGGAATACTTACCGAAATGTATACTGAACTACACCTGTGTTTACAACATTGAGTTTGTATATAAAGCATTATACATCTTTTTGAAAAAGGAATACGCATTTATTACAACAGAAGTTACCCCTTCAAATAGCCAATTATTATTAGTGAATAATAACAAGGTATCTTCTGGCAATTTAGTTAATTGTAAGAATCCTAAAGGAGGGCAACATATTTTAAAGTTATTTAATCAGAATATTCAAGGTTGTTCTTCCAAATTACTTGAAATAGAATTGTTTTTAGAAAAAACCAAGTATGATGTAGTTTGCCTAACTGAACATTGGTTAAAAGATCACCAAATAGGATCCATTAATTTTGAAAATTATTGTGTAGTTAGCTATTACAGCCGACAATGTATGATACACGGAGGATCATTAATTTTAATTAAAAGTCATATCAAATCTAAAGAAAGAAAAGATATTGTGAAACTGTCAGTTGAACACACCATTGAATTGTCCTGTGTTGAGCTAGATAGGCATGTTGTAGTATGTGTTTACAGACCTCCAAGTTACCAGAATCTATCTGTGTTTGATTCGGTCATGGAAGATGTGTTAAAAAAAGTCAGTACTAGTAATAAATCAATAATTATATGTGGGGACTTTAATATTAACTTGTTAGAAACTAACTCGAATAGCATCGGATTATTGAGCCTATTTAAATCATTCAATTTGTCAAATGTTTTTATTGAACCTACCCGAGTAACAGATTCTTCTGCAACTTGCATAGACAACATATTTTGTAATTGTGATTACTTACATAAAGATATTATAAACAAGTTGCCATCTGATCACAGTGGTCAAACAATAACATTCTGCACCTATATACCATTACAAAAAATTCAAATTAATTTTAGACCAATAACAGATAAAATTAGAGAAATATAATAATACTTTGGCCAGTCAATTATGCGTTCAAAGCTTTAATAACCTAAATGATGTAAATGAGTTTTACACCGAGTTTTTTTCTATAATTAACACTCAATTTGAAGAGACCTTTCCAATAAAGTCAAAAAGTATTTACACTAAGTTTATATTTAGTGATTGGGCGACACAAGGCATTCGTATAAGTAGAGAAAAGTTATACGAACTATATGGCCTAAAGCAACATGTGAATAATACAAGCTTTCATAATTACGTTGCGAAATATTCTAAAACATTTAAAAGTGTATGCAAAACTGCTAAAGCTTTATTTATTAGCAATAAAATAAAATCAGCGGATGACAAAATAAAAACTACCTGGAAAATAATAAATAATGAAACAGGTAGGAAGAAAAAGCGTGATATTGAATTTAATTTAAATACTGTACATGGCCCCATAAACTCAAATGCAGAGGTAGCTCAGGAATTTGAAAACTTCTTTGCTGATATTCCTCGTAAAACTACAGATGCTCTTAACTCGTCACCCGCACTCTCTGCTGCCTTACTCAGAAAGAATGTCAAGGTGTGCCCATCAGAATTCAAGTTTCGACATACAGACCCCCTGGCTGTTATAAAAGCCTTTAAAGAACTTAAAATTAAATCAACAGAAGATCTTTGGGGAATGTCTGTAAAAGTCTGTAGATCTATTATTGAAACTATTGCCCCTTACTTAGCTGTCATATTTAACTCTAGTGTAGACCAGGGAGTGTTTTCTGATCTCATGAAACACAGTAAAGTCGTTCCACTTTTTAAATCGGGTGATAATCAAGAACCCAATAATTACAGGCCAGTGGCAATCCTGCCCGTTCTTAGTAAGGTATTTGAAAAATTAATGCTTAATCAGATGCTACAACATTTTAATAAAAATTCCATCTTCCATGAACAACAGTATGGTTTCACCAAAGGGCGCTGTACAACTGACGCCGGTGTCACCCTAATAAAGAACATCTTTAATGCCTGGGAAGATTCACAAGATGCTATTGGATTTTTTTGCGATCTCTCGAAGGCGTTCGATTGTGTCAACCATGAGACGCTTTTGTTGAAACTCGAGCATTATGGGATTAGGAATACTTCCCTTGATCTGCTTAGATCATACTTGAAAGACAGGCAGGTTAAAGTACAGGTAAACGGTGTAAACTCACTAGGGTCTAAAATGACAATGGGCGTTCCGCAAGGTTCAATATTGGGTCCATTCCTTTTCTTAGTCTACATAAACGATTTGCCCCAATTGCTTCAAAATCAACCAAAGATGGTGTTATTTGCTGATGACACATCATTAATATTTAAGATAGACCGACGATCACTAAATCTTGATGACGTGAATAACTTTATTCATCAGGTCCAACATTGGTTTACGGCAAACAATTTGGTACTAAATGAAAAAAAGACTAAATGTATTAAATTTACTTTACCTAATGTTAGAAGCAACGAATGTGAGATCGTATTGAATGGACAAAAACTGGAATATATTGATCAGACGGTTTTCCTAGGTATCACTTTAGACGAGAAATTGCAATGGGGACCTCACATAATATCTCTTGCGGGGCGGCTTAGCTCAGCCGCTTATGCTATTAGAAAGATAAGAGAGTTAACAGATGTAGAAACCGCGCGTTTGGTCTATTTTAGTTATTTTCATAGCATAATGTCGTACGGTATTCTGCTGTGGGGTCGGGCTGCTGATATGGAATCCATATTTATTTTGCAAAAGCGTGCTATCAGAGCCATTTATAATCTTTGTCGCCGCGATTCTCTTAGGGAACTTTTTAAAAAGATTAATATTATGACAGTCCCTTGTCAATTCATATATGAAAATATTATGTATGTGAGGAAAAATCGACATCTTTTTAGCAAAATTAGTGATAGACATAATTTTAATACTAGAAATAGAAATAAATTAGATCAGCCATTATATAGATTAGCTAAAGTACGTACATCTTTCATGGGGTACAGTGTTAAATGTTACAACAAAATACCTTGTGACATATTAGAATTAAATAAAAGGAAATTTAAAACCTATGTTAAAAGCACACTTTGTAAACAAGCATACTACAAGCTAGAAGATTATATTCAAGATAAGAATGCTTGGAAACATGCTGGTCCTGCTCCATAGGACAATATTGGGTGTAGTAGACAAAGACAGGTGTAGTTACTGATCTTTTATAGTTAATTTAACACACACTGATTCATTGTTGGTAATTATATAAAACAAGGATTAAAAAATTGTAAATATGTGAGTACTATATCCCTGACTAGCAAATTTATTAATTTTACCTCTGCTGTCGTTACTTTGTTGTACCTGTTAATAGTATAGTACTTAGTTTTATTCGGGTGCATCGTCCTCACATATAACCAATTGGCTAATGTATACAAAATATTGTAAAACTTATACATATTTGAAAAGAGTAACTATGGAGTTTCTTGTCCGTTCTTCTCCATAAGAATCTACTTTTTGCGAATGGACAACTAGAGTCACTATATTTTTATTTTCAAATGTTTTGACGTTCAAAAGTGCCGTTAATGGTCTAGTTGAAATAAATGAATTGACTTTGACTTTGACTTTGATTATGCAGTTATGATTATTAAATAAAATTATGAAAACCGACGAGGCCGTAAGAGCTAAGGCATCACCTTTGATTTTCCGACAAAAAAATATTAGTCTAGGAATTTGCCGCGTTTTTGTTTTCTTCAAATACATACATTAGCGTTAAGTTTATTTTAATAAATGCTTATCTCATATGATTATTGTGTTAATTTTTTCGCAAATGGTACGAAAAGTAGAGTATTTTCCTCGGTGACAAAGCTGTCTTAGTCTTGGGTGAACTTAGATCCCTCGCTACACTCAGGACTCGTCTTAAATCCCTCGCTTCGCTCGTGATTTAAGTTTTTAATAATCTACTAATCTGTTTGTTTTTAGATTTACAAGATTTTAACATTTGACACAGTAGCTGAGTCGACGGGGTGTTGCATATTACGTCATGGATTTCAGAAATTATTTCTCGGCATTTTAATTAATTGTAAATAAATTTGCGAAGCGGAAGGGAGTGTCAGAATCTTACTGACTAAAACCCACCCGTGATTCTTCTTGTGCCCTTTGCGTTCCAGGGCCGCGGTGACTCGAACAAATTCCGGAACTCTGATAACTCCCTATGTTACATATTTATATAAAAGTAAGTAAAAAGTTATTCAAACCATTTGTACGCACCTGTACCCATCAAAATTTAATTATAATACTCAACATTTAGGAAGGTTGGCTCTATGTACTGCACGGCCGCTTTTAAACAGTCATTCTAATTTGTTCGGTTAATCGTGAAATTTCTTTTCCTATGATTTTCTGCTTATATCTTTGTAGTTACAAGGATTTTTCAGCTGAAACTTTAAGGATAAGCAATTGAATAAAGGTACTAATTATTTGTCGAATCATAATTACCATCACTCAATAATAACTCATGTATTGGAGTGTTACATTTTAGCCTAGCCAGATTTTAATTAAAATGGAATATCTCCATGAAGAGTTGGAATAGAAACATCTAATTTCGCATGATGCTTTGAGGTCATAAAAGGTACAAGCCACCATAATTGGTAAGTTTCTAGAGTTTCTCATTGAAGCGCCAGGATCGATTTTAGGGTATTTGAAAATAATTTCTTATTTTCCAATGGTGTCGATTTTAGAAGAAATAAAGTTACACAGCATAAGCACAAATTAAAACCCACCTTAGTAAAAAAAATCGTGGTTATATGTCATGCCGTTTGAGAGGTACAGCAATTTGCTAAACGTTACCCCAGCGGCATCTTGAATAACTCTGAAACCTCAAGACGCACAAATTTCATTTTTTGGGCACAATTAGGCACAAATGTGATCTATCTAAGCAGCTAGTTTGTACTCAGCTACGACCACCGGTTAAAAAACATGCCGCTGGGGTAACGTTACTCCAGCGGAATCTGTTTTTCGTGAATATCTTTGGATCGGCTGGACGCACAAATTCTAAATTTCGGGCACATTTACACGAGATGGGGTACTAATTATCTGTCAAGCTGAAATCCCGAAAAGCGACATCATTCCGCTGCAGTAACGCACGCAAAAATCTAATTAGTCCGTCAGATAGATTTAAGAAAAAATATGGACATTTGAATTTTTTTGTTTTTATAATATTTATTAAAATTTACGAAATTAAAAAGCATCAAAGATCAGAAGACAGGGCTTGTGACGTCACGTCGCTAGTAAAAATTGTAGCACGCTGTGACGTCATACGAGCTTTCAACGCACTGTATCGTCCTTGATTTTTGATTACGTGAAAAAAGAAAATATACGTGGCCAATATTTCTTGGAAATCTATTTGACGGACTAATTAGAGTTTTTTAGTCAACTACCTCCCTTTTTTCCTCAAAAATAAGATTTCTACAAATCTTCTCAACAGTTTGTTTGTAATGTTTGGTCTCAAAATTAATTAAAATACTAATGATTGCTTCTTCTTCTTCGTCGTTACCTCACTGCTGAGGATCACGACCACATACGACGAGTTTCATGCAAAAGAAAGAAAAAGAAAGAAAAAGCGTTGCCATGCGGTCTTCTTCAGTATGGACCGCTCTGAACATGCTGCCTTCAAAAACCTTCTTTATGGCATCGGACTGACAGCTTATTTCACACTGACATATTGATGCTGCTTCAACTAGAAATTGAATGGTTCAATTTCATCTTAACAAAGAGTCTCATGTCGCAGTAGCTTATTTACATTCAGGTACGATCTTGTTGTTCACTGTATATTAACCTGTTCAAAAACCAACTAACTCTAAACGCTGCAAACAGCAACAGTTTCTGCAAACCTCACGAGAGTGAACACACGTACTTTTTTAATCACACCGTTTTCTGCTATCCTACTTAGAATTGACATAGACGAGGTATCTAAGTACAGAAGTATAACCTTGACAGATGGTTAAGGAGTGATCATTCACTTTGTACTGGTCCACCAAGCCTGAGCCTGATCTTCAAATATTAGCAAGTAGGTACTGCCCAGTAATTTAGTTCTGTACGTCAAAGTCGTTTGACTCAAACGTTATATGAGTGTCTTTAGCATACTCAAATACTCAATTACCATAATTATTTAGAAGTACATACATTAAGCTGTTATATATGTATACCTTTTATTTTGTAATTTAAAATGTTCACTAGCCTATATTACCCGTGATAACTCAGCACTTCAAACGATGCCACCATACATTGGTATCGGTTAAGCCATTTAGAAGTTATCGTGAATTAAAGATACTCACAGACATATACAGGCATGAACCCTGAATAAATGACACAGCGGCAGCCGTGTAAAAAGAAAGGTTTGGATACATTTGACATGTGTCTCTGAATATCTCACTGTCTTCAGCATCATAATTCTTGAACCGATTTTGGGTTCGGTTTTTCTTAAAATAACTTAGAAATACAAAAATACTAAACAAAACATCTAACTCCTCAAAACGAGCTAGACAGTTTTCTCCACGCTCACTTCGCTTAAATGTTCACGCTGTCATTTTAGCAGAATAAACTGACTGGTACTTCTGAGTTAACTTTTGTGTCCACCTTGAAGTTCAGCATCTGTTTTTATGCAGCGTGCAACACTGGCTGATTTATTGCCCGTAAAACGAGATGATATCGCCGTCTCTTTCCCTCACTAGGATGCACAGCTTTTTGTTAGAAACACTGCAAGAGAGAAGAAATATTGAATTGAACTTGTTAAAGAAGTTTTGCATGATACCTACGCTTTTGTGTGTATTATTGTGGAGATGGAGAATTATTGGGATCTTCACTAATTTAAATCTTCAATGGTCATCTATACTAAAAGATGATCACTGAAGCTAACCTAACTATTAAATCCTACTAATATTATAAACGCGAGAGTTTGTAAGTATGGATGGATGTTTGTTACTCTTTCACGCAAAAACTACTGAACGGATTTGGATGAAATTTGGCACACAGATGGTTTATAACCAGAATTAACATATAGGATAATTTTTACCCCGATATTCTTATCGAAACTTATGCGGGTGAAACTGCGGGGCGCTGCTAGTAATATTATAAACTAGCTTCTGCCAGCGACTTCGTCCGCGTGGAATAGTTACTTTACCCCCGATTTTGAAACTCTCAGCCCATTCGGTTTAAAATTGACAAAAGATAGACATGCTGTTTCGGGATATTTTTTAGATAATTTTATGTAGAACATTTCCGTAATACATGATTTCTATGTAACTTTAACTACTACACTACACACGCGACGGAAGCTTAAAAAATGGAGTAACTTCTTCCGTTTTCCCAACATTTTCCTTCACTGCTCTGCTCCTATTGATTGTAGCGTGATGAAAAGTATACTATAACCTGCCCAGGAGTATGAAGAATAATTGCACCAAGTTTCGTTAAAATCGGTCGAGTAGTTTTTGTTTCTATAAAGAACATACAGACAGACAGACAGACAGACAGAAAGACAGACAGACAGACAAAAATTTTACTGATTGCATTTTTGGCACCAGTATCGATCACTAATCACCAGGGGGTGATTATTTTGAAAATATATTCCTTGTACAGAATTGACCTCTCTACAGATTTATTATAAGTATAGAAGATATATAGATGTGTATGTGAGTTTGTATGTTACACTTACACGCCTAAACTACTATACCGATTTTAAAAATTATTTCACCAGCGGAAAGCTGTACTTTATCGCGAGTAACCTAGGCTATATTTAATCCCCGTATTCCCACGGGAACGAGAATTACGCGGATGAAGCGGCGGGGCGCTGCTAGTACATTTATTAAATGCGAATGTTTAAATGGATGGATCTTTGTTACTCAATCACGTCACATCGGCTGAACGGTTGTTGATGAAAATTGGCACAGAGGTACATTGTAGTCTGGAATAACACATAGCATTTATTTCGGAATTATGTTTCTTTGGGATGATTTGCGACTTTCACACGGGCGGCAGCTCGTAAACAATATTTCCTTAAATAGATCAGTATTAGGTAAATACATCCATGCGCATCAAACAATAACTGCAAGAATTAAGCACTCAAAAAATATTCTAAAGCTTCGAAACTTTTTAGCTATTGTGAAGCAAATTTTCTTCTAAATAATTCTTGGAATACATTTAATTTCGTGACTGCTGGATAGTGTTGAAGACTATCGCATAAATGAATAAGTTCCGACTTCCCTGTGCCTACTCTACTGTGTGTTAATCCGTCTGGATAGCTCATAAACCGCTGTCTTGAATTTTGAACCCTCCATCTTTAATGTGAAGTTTTAAGCAGTCGTTAAGTTATTTTGTAGTTTGTGTATTGATCTAAAAACATTCAATTTCTGATCTGAAATCGAAAGTCTAAAGATTTGGTCCACTTTGGAAAAGGAATCATTTCTCAAAAGAGTAGACAAATTAAGTAATAGCTACCTCCTAGGTAGTTCAATACTGAATATGGCTAAATACAAACCATCGTATAAATATACTGAAACCAAAAATGCATCAAATTCTTCATTAACTTCCACACAAGCGTACTTTAGAAACACACCATAACATAAAACAAACAAATTACTCTCATACATCACCTTAAATGGTGTTTTAAAGTTTTCGTCCAAAAACTGCAACAATCCTGGCAACACTAGCCATACGGCGAAGTTTGCACATCTCATTTAGTTAATTTATTCGTCGTGGCAACACCGCGACCTGGGGGAATTTGTTGCGGCTATGGGCTCTGAAGTGGCATCTCTTTGCTGCTTTCTTGTTGAACAAGCAGTTTTATTGAATTGTGAGAGAGGTTTTGCAGTGTTTTGTTGAAAAATGGGGAAATGAAAATGGGATGCGAATAAATCTATAGTAGACAAAGCCAAACTTGTTGATCTGTATGAGTTTGGCTTTGTCTAAAAAAAAAAAAAAAAAAAAATGGTCTGTATGTGTTGGTTTATTCACTATGTATAACAGGTGTAGTTACTGATCTTTTATACTTATATTTCACACACACTGGTCCATTGTTTTTAATTATATAAATCCATGCAGCATGCAGAATTTGTAAATATGTGAGCACTATGTCCCTTACTAGCAAATTTATTCATTTTACCTCTTTTTTTCTGGATGTGAAATCATCAAATGACTTCTCCCGCTCTGGGCGGAGCGGAAGGGAGTGTCAGACTCTTACTGACTAAAACCCACCCGTGATCCTTCTTGTGCCCTTTGCGTTCCAGGGCTGCGGTGACTCTTTCGAACAAATTCCGCAACCCTAGCATCATTTTACCTCTGCTGTTATTACTTATTGTACCTATTATTACTTAATGTTGTTTGGATGCATTGTCGTCACGTATAATCAATTGATTAATGTATGCAAAATATTGTAAAACTTATATTTGAAAAGAGTAACTATCGAGTTTCTTGTCCGTTCTTCTCCATAAGAATCTACTTTTTGCGAATGGACAACTAGAGTCCTTTAATATTTTTATTTTCAAAATGTTTTGTCGTTCAAAAGTACCTTTTAATGGTCTGGTTGAAACAAATGAATTGACTTTGACTTTGACTTTAAGTCATACTAAACAGTTCCATACATTGATATTGCATTTAAAATATGTAGCTATAAACAGAATATAGTGAATTCGTGAAAAGTGAAATAAAAGTCAACATAACAAGAACAACTCGATTCCCACTTCTTATGGTTCAGTAGTTAAAATACCTATGATTCGACAACAATGAAATTTACTGGCACAATGTTGATAATGGAAGTACTTACTAGAAGTGTATATAAAATATATCAATACATTTCTCAATATAAAAGTTATAAAATTGACTCCTTCAGAAACATCGCGATCATAAATTATTACGAAGCTCCTTTTATTAAAACTTACGACGAAAATAAAACTCAATACCGCTTTATCCCTTGAAATAAAAATATCCATAATATTAGAATAGTTTGTAGTCTCAATTCACCCTCGGCGCAGGAGCGGGCATTAAACAGATTTTGCGCTCATAAAACCCGTAATTTGAATTCCTTAAGACCTTCAGGGGTCCGCCGGAGTTTCTAATACGAAGAGCTTGGATAGGTATGTATGTGCGTATGTTTGTTGGTAATATATTTCGAATTGAATTAGTTTGATTATAATTCTTGGAAATTATCGAAATTATCTCTTGTTTAAAAATACTCAAAAGGCATTGTTGTCATTTATATGTATAAACAACTAAATATGTTGATCCTTAAGATCATACTTCTAATGATGAATTTACTATGAACAAAATCGCCCCTTTAATCATAAAACGAAACAACTCAAAATTTCATTTTTTTGGGAAAACTTAATGTTTGACATGTTTACCATTATGGCATTAACTAATCACAAAAAATAAAGAAATGGTTTAGGTCAATTTTAAAAGTAGGTATAGTTAGCCTTATTACAAGATTATTGAACAAAAAAAATCATTAATAGGTACTATTATCTAATCTGTGCTTCCACTTCTTATTCCCAGGGGATAGGTTAGGTTAGGTTTTTATATAAATAACTAGCTGACCCAGCAAACGTTGTTTTGCCATATAAAATAAACACAATATTTAGGGGTATGAATGATGTTCTATATATATAAAAAAGAAAGTCGCTGGTGAAATGTAGCTGGTGAAATAATTTTGAAAATAGAAAACTTAAAGCTAAAATACTTCTTAGCTGTATCCCGCGGTTTCACCTGCCTGCGCCATTTATTATTTCTGGCTCAGTGTTCTTTCTTTCATCTCCTAAGGATCATAGCTTGATGTTAAATAATTATGGTTCTGGTATCCTGGTATTTTGTACGTCTTCAATCACAATTTCAGCCCCAGAAATGCTTCAACATGTTTATGGTCTGCTGGTACACGCGAATCCTTACTTACAAATGTTTGACAGGTACGAAACAAAGGAACATTTTGGGGAAATGATTCATCCTTCATAATTATGTATTCGTCAAGTTTTCATTGTTTTTAAGATGTATTCTGCTATTCGGGGCGGAGACAAATCCAACGAATCAAAAACCAAGAAAATTGGTCCAGCAGATCTCGAGTTATAAGTGTTGTAACAAACCCGTCTTTGTTTTATACACATAGATGATTAAAATATTATTGTTTCATCAGCCCACCGTAGGAACAAAATCCATTGATCATTTTCAATTCACTTAGCACAAAACTAAGACCAAGAAAATAATATCCCAAGCATAGCCAGAAGGCATAACTATCTACAAAGTCGTCGGCAAGCAGCGATTGTAAGAATACGTAGGGAGGGCCAATTTTATTTATGACGTCACCAAACGCGACGCAGTGTTACTAACACAAGTCTCAAAGTTTTCTTTTACCGTGGCATAATTATAGGCGAAATTCGAAACTTCGGTAAGCAACTAACTTCTGAAATAGGGTTTATAACTTCGATATTTAGTGGTCTAATATTCTATGAATATTCTAAGTTAGTTGAGAATTTTGTGTGAGACTTTCGTTATTGTGTGGGAGGTTATGCAAACAGGTTGATTGTCTGTGGATACAATTTAGGATGATTTTATTAAATAGCTAAAGTGTTACTTTAAGGATGACCTAAATATTAATAATAGGAGTTCACCTGACTTATTTAACTATTAAGAGAGTTTCAATTCATCATGTTTGAATTTAGCCTTTCTTTACTCTTCAGTTAGTAAGATTTACCCGCACTGAGCTCGCGTGCTGGATTACGGCCCATTCCTTCTCCTAGAGAGGAGGCCTGAGTCCCAGCAGTGGGAACGTTAAAAGGCTGATTATGCTTATGCTGAAGAGAACGAAAGGAAACTAGATCGCAGGCTAATTATTTATTCCATATTTACGATGGTTTAATTAGCCTCCTTGGCTGCGAGATACTGGCAGACAAGTTTGTCGATAGAACTTTGAAAGTGTCTGGCATTTTTTTTTTTTGAATAAGTAGTATTTTGAATGAGTAGTCATGTAGTGGGGCTTTGATAAGGCAAGTGCCGAAAATAAATACGAAGTTTACATCCCAAACTGTGTTGTACTCATTAGAATAATAAGTAACACTCGGGCGAGGTTTCACTGGTGTTACCACATATCGCATCTATGGTAGAACAATATATATTTATTCACATAAATATTTTGTTAAATATGAATACAACAGTTATGTCTTTAGTTTACCGAAATGCTATAATATGTACTTACTTGTCACGGGCAATGCAGTGTCCTTAACGACAAAATATGTATAATAACAACGTCCTTAATCTCCGGAACTATTAGTCCGATTTTAAAATTATTTCAGTGTTCGATAGCCCATTTATCGAGGAAGGCTATAGGTTAGATAGCATCATGCTAAACACAATAGGAGCGGAGCACCAATGAAAAATCGGGGGTTAGTAACTATTCCACGCGAACGAATTCGCGGGCAGAAGATAGTTTAACAAAAAAAAATTGAAGGTAATTCAACTTTGCTGGCGGTCCAATTAACCATACTTTCGCAAAAATTCTATTTATAACCTCAAGATTAAAACCTATTATAATAAATGAGCGACATACCAATGTATCAGTTGTAATGAAACTCGGCATCCCGGTGCAGTGCCACCCCTGCTCTGATGTGGCGTGCAATAACAGGCGCTCAGACTTTTTAATTTGTTCCCGTTATTTATGTGCGTACCGTCGAAGTAGCGTCTTGGATTAAAATAGATGCAGTTGCTTTGTTGTGGGGGTTCTGTACTGTGGGTGTTATATCATGGATGTAGTTTGTGGGGTTTTGTGAATGTGTCCATTGAAGTTATTACACCGGACCCGTGCGTGAAGATTATGTATAGCACTAGCATCGCCCCGTTGTTTCATTCGCGTAGTTCCCGTTCCCGTGAGAAAATGGTAGCTTTCCACGATTAAAGAATTTTTCAAATCGGGCAAGTAGTTTCGGTGCCTATTCAGTGCAAACAAACAAACAATCAAATCTTTCCTCTTTATAATATTATTATCATTTATCTATATTAAAATTATAAAGAGGAAAGATTTTTATTTTTGTATGTAACGAATAAACTCAAAAATAAATAGACCGATTTCAAAAATTCTTTCACCATTATAAAGCTACATTCACCCTGAGTAACATAGCTATATTTTATCCCCATATTCCCATG
This sequence comes from Hecatera dysodea, assembly GCA_905332915.2. Lineage (NCBI taxonomy): Eukaryota > Metazoa > Arthropoda > Insecta > Lepidoptera > Noctuidae > Hecatera > Hecatera dysodea. Next base: position 747,838 of record HG995304.1, read on the forward strand.
GGAACAGGAACTATGCGCAGGTAAAACCGCGGGGCGCTGCTAGTAGATTATAGATTAGTGTAGATTATTTGAAGAAAAAAAAACACGTTTGATGGGAGCCCCCTTGTTTCTTAATATTTGTTGTTATATCGTCAACAGAAATACATCATCTGTGATAAGTTCAACTGTGTAACTATCACGGTTCATGAGATACAGCCTGGTGACATACGGACAGACGGACAGCGGAGTCTTAGTTATAGGGTCCCGTTTTAAATTATGTAGATTTTTGTCCGCACATTTTTGTACATACTACGCTACGTTTACGAATTGAGATATTAATATGAAAAATGCTTTTCATGGTCTTACTTAAGTCCTGCTAGGGTTGCGGAATTTGTCACGCGCAAGAGTCACCGCGGCCCTGGAACGGAAAGGGCACAAGAAGGATCACGGGTGGGTTTTAGTCAGTAAGAGTCTGACACTCCCTTCCGCTCCACCCAGAGTGGGAGAAGTCATTTGATGATTTCGTATACAAAAAAATAAAATAAAATAATGGTCTTACTTAAGTCAACAATTCGACTTACAACTGTTCTGAACTGACTGTTCAACAAAAGCTCACAATATTCCGTTGAAACTTATCATCGAACTGAGTTCAGTTTCCGAATACTGTCAGTTATCGTTCTTCGCTTCAAAACTTCGTTGGCATTGCGGATGCAACAGAAAGCTTAACTTCTAGGTTTCAATGGTGATCTGTCAAAACCTCCAGGCCATATCATTCCTCATTGATAAATCTGTGTGTAAAGAATTAGATCTTACAACACTTGCATATGACTACTGAAAATATAAGTGAAACTGATAAGTGGCCTAAGAAGTGTGAATACTAACTTTTTAATATTATAAATGCGAATATAAGTTGGTTTGTTACATGAATAGTTTAATGAGATTTTCTTAAAAGAAAAGAGTATCTTTTTTATCTTTTCCAAGATCCTTCAGTTCGATTTATTAATTATGTAGTTTATTTATTTATTCTTCTTTATTTCCCACGTGGCAGGTGCGGCTGTTACCGTAACTAGTGGTCACTATCGTTTTAATTTATTGATTTCATCAAATTAATCTTTAGAGCTAAAAAAATATAAAATAACTGAAGATGCGGAAGTGTAGTAGTTGTATCATGAATTCATGATACAACTTGTGTATCATGAATTCATGATACTGCTACTTTTTCTTAACAATTTATCAAAATCGTCAATTGAGTTATTCAAAAAGTTGTGTTTTGAAATACTACAAGCAGAATATTTGTTATAATGTTTATGGGATACCAAAATATATTACTTATACTAATATTTCGTTAATTTGTTTTTTTAACGATCTAACTGAGAACCTCCTCTTTTTTAAAATCGGTTGAATGCAGAACCAAAAGGTGTCATATTGTTATGCTGCAAAATGCGGAGATTTAGCAGATATTATTTGCAGCACAAAATCGCAAAGTTTACATAATATACAGAAGGATATCTGGTCATTAAAAAAAATACAAATTAAAGTTATATACATGGGGTATTTTTGAACTATGAAAACCTTGTTATCAACATAGTACATTATTTTCCCACAAAACATAGGTAAAACCACATACCATGACAAACGTCATAACTGCAGTTATCGTGGAACATAAGCACAATACTTCATGAACACATAAAACAAAGCTGTTTATAACTGATGCCATCTATCAGCTGACTAACAAATGACAATTAGCACGAATGTTTTCACCCCTCCGGAATGTTACCTGAAAACTGGAATATTTCGTGAAAAATTTGTACTTTACCTGTAAGGGCTTCAGGGATGTTTAAGGAGTAAGCGATTAGCGATAATTATACTTAAATAAAATCATCTTTATTTCGGATAAGCAACATTCTATTGGGTTAGTAAATTTAAGACATATGTAGAAGATAACCTATGTACACTCCGCGTCACTTGATTACTCTCATATAAATTTCAATAACAAGAAAGACGTGAGTGCTATGTTTTAAGCATTCATACTCATCATTGTGAACTATTATTTTAAAGCATTCAGAATAATAACGATCTGAAGTTATTGCGTAGTTAGTTACGTTGTGTATTAAGATTGACATGTTTCGACCTGCAAGCGCGTGCGACACTTGTTTACTCTCACTTGTTTAAGATAGTCAGAGGTGGTGTCCATTACATGTTGTATGTCAGTTGTGATCCGTCGGCGTGAGAGAATAGTCGTATTTGAGTTGGTTTAATAATCGAAGTAATAAATGGATAGTAATGGGGCGTGGTAAAACATTAACCGTAGAAGAAATTGCAATTATTAATGCACTGAAACAAGATGGCTGCTCAAACCGATATATTGCTGATCGTATAAATAGGAGTTCATGGGTTGTTAATAATTATCTGAGAGACCCAGAAAATTACGGGAAAAACAGAAAAGGACGAACCAAGATGGCGACAACGTTGAGAGAACGTCGGTTAATTCTGCGAGAAGCTTCAAATAGCACTTTATTTGCAAGAAATATAAAAAATATTGTACAAACACCTGCTAGTATTCGGACAGTGCAACGAATTATAGCTAGATCAAAAAATATACGGCGGCAAAAGATTAAAAAAAAAGCTAACTTGAAGCCATATCACAAAACAGCACGATTAGAGTTTTGTCGACAACACATGCATTGGAGCGAAGAATGGAAAAATGTAATTTTTACAGATGAAAAAAAATTTAATCTAGATGGTCCTGATGGATACAATTTTTATTTTCAAGACTTAAGGAAAGAAGAACTTATTTTATCACGACATCCTCATTCCTTCCAATCTGTAATGGTGTGGGGTGCAATTACTTATTATGGCACACTCACTTTAGAAGTCCTTATAGGAAAACAAACTGCAGAAAAGTATAAATTACTGTTACAACAACAAACACAGACGATAAACAAGTTATTTCTAAACAAAAATTGGATATTACAGCAGGATAATGCACCTATACACAATGCAAAAGTAGTTAAGGATTGGATGAAAAGTCAGAATATATCTAGTTTAAATTGGCCAGCGTATTCTCCAGACCTTAATATTATAGAGAATGTGTGGGGCTACTTTTGTCATCAACTTTACAAAGATAAAAAACAATTTTCAGATCGGCAATCTCTCATAACTGCACTTCATAAAACCTGGAAAGAAATTCCCCAACAATATTTACAAACTTTGTATTCATCAATCCCAGACCGTATTTTTGAAATTATTAAGAAGAACGGAGGATATACACACTACTAAATACCTGATAATACTTGTGTTTATCTTTTTGTCCTTATTGAGAGTAATCATGTGTCGCACTACTCCAGAGTGAATTAATATAATTTTGTGTGATTTTTCTTCCTTCTTGTTTTTGATCAAGGTCATATTAATGCTTATGTTTTAGAATATATTTGCATTTAATAAATACATAACAATATTTCTCGAATGTATTTTATTTTTAAAAATAACTATAGTTTTGAAGGTGAGAGTAATCAAGTGACGCGGAGTGTATGTATACCTTACCTATGTGTGTCTGTTAGTAAACTTATAATCTACATATTCGGAAAAATTGCTGTTGTCCAAAATATATCTTCGAACAAAAACATTTAATAATTATAAACATTTCTAATCACTAATAGCTAACTTGGCTTACTAGAGAGATATGTACAATAAACTAGTGGAGAATTGTAAATAAAATAAACTTAATCTAAACTTTTCAATACCAAAACTAAAATTAAAATATTTATTTGTATCCAAAAGTGGAATACTTGACTAAATAATAACAGCCGCACAGGTCGATCTTCAAAGTTTAGCAACGCTTCCCGTGATCGGTTTGTGGATGGGTGACCATTTTAACACACTGAGACTCCTCAGAAAAGGACGTTAAGCCGTTGGTCCTGGCTGTCATTTGTAGATATTTGGCCGTCGTTACGGATTGTCAGAAGCCAGTAAATCTGACTCCAGTGTTGTCAAGAACTACCGTGTTACCCAGTTAATGGGCTGTGGAGGTCTGGTAGGCAGCCGCTCCATATAAAATACTGGTATTCAGCTGAATTCTGTTTGGTTGGAAACCGACCCCAATATTGTAGTTGTGAAAAGACTAGAGAGATATTCTTCCAGAGTTACGGTATTTGTTCGAAAGAGTCACCGCGGCCCTGGAACGCAAAGGGCATTTGGAGGAACACAAATGGGTTTTAGTCAGTAAGAGTCTGATACTTGCTTCCGCTCTGACAATTACCTACTTTTAGGAATAACTGTGATATACAGCTAGGTAATATCTGAATTATTAGGTACCATACACCGAATCTAAGAGCATTAGGCTCCTATAATTATCAATTAAGGCTTAGTAGTCAACGGTTATTGAAACTGCCAGCTTAGCAACTTGAATGGACTTAATCAATCTGAGCACTGATCAATTTAATACGGCTGTCAGATGTTCTAGCCTTTTGTCCGTAACAGATGTTGTGGAAAATCATTGCATAGCTATGAATAATGATTTAGGTCAATACTCAATAATTTATTGCATTCCGTAGGTATATAGGTATTACATAAATGCTATAATAATATAAAAAATCAATATGAGGGTCCATAATGATTTTTTCGGGCACAGCAAAATGAGGAGTGGGGAATAGGGCTAAGTAGCAATTCAAAGAATTCAATATTAATTTAAATTATGAGATATATTTAATTGGGTTTATAATTATGTAAGTACATTATTTATTGTTTGGTCTGTGTATATAGGTATAGTATAGTCATATTTATTTCATATATTGCATAAGAATAGCGTAGGTAATTATTATGATATTCTTTGAAGTGTTTTCATTATTATTATAATTATGTTATTCTATAAATATATATATATGTATTCATATTTGATATTTATATTTAAAACGGACTACGAAGTCGTTGTGTCTTTTATATCAGACCAGGGATGATTGTAACGAAACATTCACGATACCAGATAGCGGCACTAAGTCGAGGTTTGAAAACATAATGTTGACGTCATAAACGTTAACATTATGTTAACGTCATTAACTAATGTCGGATATTATAAGCGTTTTAGCAGATTCCTTAACCTGCCACTGTAACTAGGTGACTGGTTCAATGCCCGGCTACAAAATTAAGCTTTGGGCTGCTACTAAAATATCCCTAATCAGTGAAATAAACTTTAAAAGTTTATGAAAAGTATTCTTTCAATTAGTGATGGTAAAATGTACGAAAATTGATGCTACTTTGACAGCTTGAAAGCTTTGACAGATTGTTTGTATACGAGTAGAATTGTCCTTCCTTTCAGAAAATCCTTATTTAACGGCCGATTTCCTTAGGTAAGTAAGCTGAAGTGGCAGTGGGCTGGCCATGTGAGTCGTAGAACCGACAACCGTTGGGGTAAACGAGTTCTAGAGTGGAGACCGCGTCGCGGCAAACGTAGTGTAGGACGTCCTCTGGCACGGTGGAGTGACGATTTGCGCAGGACGGCTGGCAGAAACTGGATGCGAGAAGCCGAAAATAGATCTAAGTAGCGTGCAATCGGAGAGGCCTATGTCCAGCAGTGGACTGCAACAGGCTGTTGATGATGATGATGATTTAAAGGTACTTTCATAAACTTTAAACTTTATTTCAGTCACTAAGGATTTCTCTGTACCAGTCCATAGTTCGGTTTTGTATCCACATAGTGAAACCGACACCTAATTACATGGGACACGACATAGTTAATTGCCGAAATGGGTTATTTACACAGTGCTTCACTCTCCTGCCGACCCCGTAGGGAAATACCGGCGTGATAATATGGTAAATATTTCCTCAAAAGCTTGACTCTCATAACTTGCAACAAAACTCTTTATCTACCCTCAATCGCAGCCGTCTGCTTAACACGAAGTCTTAATGTTACTTAAATACGGAACTTAAATTAAGCGGGAATTTTAGGGTTCCGCAACAGGCCCGGTCACAGGCCAATGATTAATATCTTAGTTGAGGTGAAGGGGATAAGTAACCACTGTTACTCTGTAATTAGTTATTTTTTGACGTTAATTTCATAAAAGGTGAGTTTGAAACGGTTTGTAGTTCTTTTATTTTGTGGGGACTCAGGAAACGGTGTCGTAACCTCTTGTAACTTTTCTAATAAAGACAATGTTTTATGAGATTTTTATGAAGAAACCAAAGGAGTATAAAAGTATCGTAACAGGTTGTGTTGTATTGTTTCTGCCTTAATCATGAGAAAAAGGCGTGAGTTTATGGATGTTATTAAGTACATCTATCCTACACTGCAATACCAACTTGGATTGATTTTTGTATGTTATCGAGTGAAAACCAAGCATTAAAGAACTCGTAGCTATATAAAAACAGCTGCACGGGTCTATGTCTAAGATTAAGCAACGCTTGCCAAGGTCTGTCTGTGGATGGATGACCATCTTTCTCCTCCGTACTTGTCGCTTGTAGCCGTTGATCACGGCTGTCAGTCGTACATCTTTGGCAATAGTTACGGATTGTCAGAAGCCAGAAAATGTGACTCCAGTCTAGTCAAGAAGTACCGTATTACCCAGTTAATGGATTGTGGCGGTCTGGTAAAATACTGGTATTCAGCTGCATCCGGTTGGACTGGAAGCCGGCCCCAATAGAGGTCAAAAACTGCTAGGCAGAATGATGATTGAATGAAAACCAAGGGAAATGTTTATCGTGTTGTGGTTTTTTTACAGGTACAATATTTATATTCCTGAAAATCAAACAACAGAAAAATATATTAGAAGAATAGTAGTTCCTTCGTTCCTGTTCCTTGATGTCCTTAGTTGTGTAGTATTTTCTAGAGATGGAAAGCAACCAAAAGCTTTGACGTGTCTAAATTATCTCTAATCTTTGGTTGTCATAACGTTTCTAAGAGAAAACTAATAGTTCACGATGAACGCACCAAAACGCCTGTTCACAAAAGGATTCAATAAACTGAGTAAATACGTCTATGTAATAAATAGCAAGAATTCCATCAAAACCAAAGCGGCTTAGAGCCCTTGAAATAGAAACACTTTGATAACATCCAGACAAATCTCAGAAAAAAAAAATACACTGAAAGAAAAAAATACTTCAAGACAATTTCCAAGGACACATTGAATGAGACGTGTGATAGAAGATTCGTGTTACTTTTACTCTAAACGAATGTTGTATTTACTTGTTGGATAGGAAATCTTCGCAATAAACCAACATCTGGATAGTAGGTTAGCTTGTTTTGATATACTTAAAGGCTTTTATTTTTTCATTTGTGTTGTCTCTTCGAGGTTACGAAAACCTGTTTATAGAATAACGATATTTCTCTAACAGTCATTTGCGAGTTAGCTTAGCGTTGCTAGGATTTGTAGCGATGCTGTTAAACGGTATCATAGCTGAGATGTGCAAGGATGCGTAGCGGACTCTGTTCAACTGTGCGCGAGCATACTAATTCCTTTCGTACACACGTTCCTTGCCCACAACCCTAGTTCCGCTAGCCCTTTTCATACCAAGAGCTTAACACAGCTAGGATAATGAAGTCGGTATTGGTCGATATTCCCTCGCGCACCGCCACACTACCTCGTACATCTTTTGCTGAAAATCATGCTTAACTAGCATATTTTCTTCAGTATAAAGATAAGAAACGCAGTGGAGGCCGAGTGGTAATGGCCCCCAATTACGAATTGTAGGTCGCTGGTTCAAACCCAGCGCATTACTTTGTGTAATTAACTTCATCACCACTGCTCTCAAAACGGTGAAGAAACCGGCATGTCCTAGAACCAATAATTCGAAGACATGTGACATTCACCAACCCGCACTGGGCCCGTGTGGTGGATTACGGCCCATTCCCTCTGCTAGAGAGGAGGCCTGTGTCCCAGCAATGGGAACGTTATAAGGCTGGTTATAAAGATAAGAAGATCCTTACGTTATATGATAAAACCTAGGACTCACCTGCAGCGGGAGACAGTTTCGTGACGACACCCCACCGCGACTTCCACTGAAACAAACAAAATTAAATTGTTTATTTAATACTATATTGGAGGATAGTAACAAGTTGTTGTTGTGTGTGTTTTACGCCAAAAAAGTATAGCAGTCTCCGGGTCTACCAGGGTTGCAGAATTTGTCATCAGAAACAGTACAGTTCATGTAGAAAGAGTCATCGTGGCTCTGGAACCCAGAGCGGAAGAAGTCTTTTAATGATTTCCGATTCTTAAAAAAAGGTCTAATCTGTTTTTTTATTGCTAACTAGCTTCTGCCAGCGACTTCGTCCGCGTGGAATAGTTACTTTACCCCCGATTTTGAAACTCTCAGCCCGATCGGTTTAAAATTGACAAAGTTTCATACAAACGTTCATCCCCTATTTTATCCCCTTGGGGGTAGAATTAATCAAAATCCTTTCTTAGCTGATTCTATGCAACTTTAACCATTAAGGCTACACACGCGACGGAAGCTTAAAAAATGGAGTAACTTCTCCCGTTTTCCCAACATTTTCCTTCACTGCTCTGCTCCTATTGATTGTAGCGTGATGAAAAGTATACTATAACCTGCCCAGGAGTATGAAGAATAATTGCACCAAGTTTCGTTAAAATCGGTTGAGTAGTTTTTGTTTCTATAAAGAACATACAGACAGACAGACAGACAGACAGACAGACAGACAGACAGACAGACAGACAGACAGACAGACAGACAGACAGACAAAAATTTTACTGATTGCATTTTTGGCACCAGTATCGATCACTAATCACCCCCTGATAGTTAATTTGAAAATATATTCCTTGTACAGAATTGACCTCTCTACAGATTTATTATAAGTATAGATGTGTGAACCTTAAATATAAATTTACTAGCGGAGTAAAAAGGGAGGAAGGAGAAAAAACAGCATAGGGATTCGAAAAATTCGTCTACATCGCTGTCAACGGTAAAAGTGCCCAGAACACTGGCCACATTGCCACGTTGAAAGGCAATGCTAATTCGTTGACCAAAGAAAAGGCCAGCCCTCTGGTTACATGAAGAGTCGACCGACTGCTAACTAATTTCGCGAAAATTAAATTAAATCGGTTCAAGGCGTGACGACCAAACAAACTTACGCATTCGCATGTTTAATATTAGGATTTTACTCTACACAAAAAAAATCTTATTGTGCCAGCTTTTATGACAGCGGTCGATAGTAAAAAGTACGTCCACACCACATATCACCAGTAGGTCAACCAGTCAGTCTGTTCTAAAATACTAGTACCAATTAAAATAAAAACCACTGAAACTTTAATTAACTAAGCGACGCAACGAGCCCGCACTCGAAATGTCGCACAAGTAGTTAACCGAAAGGGCAGCAGTGATCAAACTAAATATTTTTAGATCAATCAAAATGCAGTCACCGTGTGTGCTCTCTGATTCCGAAAAATACGAACATTTCCACGTTCAAGCCCTGTAAATATTCAGGGTACATTTAGCTCTGGACAGCGTTGTGTGGTCCAAGTTACAAGCGACATCATCAATATTAAATCTGTCCTAATTAACTCATCCAATAGTCCAGTCAAGCAAAAAAAAAATCTAAAAAAAACTTGTAGAGAATTTAAAATATTGATAACTAGCCAGCGCCCCGCGGATTTACCCACGTAGTTCCCGTTCCCGTGGGAATATGGGGATAAAATATAGCCTATGTCACTAGTGGATAATGTAGCTTTCGAATGGTGAAAGAATTTTTAAAATCGCTACTGAACCGATTTTTTGAGCCTATTTATTACAACCAAACAAACAAAGTTTTCCTCTTTATAATATTAGTATAGATAAATAAAAATAGCAAAAAACCTATAGGAAATGAGATATTTACAAAAAAAAAGCGCAAAAAAACATTTATCGTGACCTTTGACCTTGAAATTTAATAGTTGCGTGCACCCTACCTTAAGTAGGTTTTGAGACAACTTTTTGGGTGTCAATATACAAGTATTTACAGACTTACAGCTGGGTATCTCGAATTCCGAGATTCTTACCTAATTTAAGCTGAAATGACTGGACTACAAACTAAGCCAATCAAAATAGAAGAGTGCGTGTAGACAGTAGTAGTCACTTCTTTTGTGCCTACTCCACTACATCTCCACATACTGCAGCAAAGGCATTGCAATGAGCTGGAAAGTCGAGCAAACTTATAAGTTTCTTAATTTTTCTGGCTCTATTGAGATCTATTTCACGCTTGTCCCATGCCCCACCGGCTCAGACAAGACAAATACCTCTCATCAGGTTGCGGGCATTTATTGGCTGGCATTTGGTACTTAACGAGTTCTAGAGTGGAGACCGAGTCTCGGCAAACGTAGTGTAGGACGTCCTCAGGCACGGTGAAGTGACGATTTGCGCAGGACGGCTGGCAGAAACTGGATGCGAGAAGCCAAAAATAGATCTAAGTGGCATGCAATTGGAGAGGCTTATGTCCAGCAGTAAACTGCAACAGGCTGTTGATGATGATGATTCGGTACTTCACCGTTAGACCTCGGCAATTTCTGCATCTGTTTCGGCTCCAAGAATCGGCGCAACAAGGTTCTCATCAGTGACTAAACATTTATTACGATCATCGCTCTAGTAGCCCCATCTGTTCTCGCGCCTGCCGTCATGACTCTAGTAGCCTGTTCCCATCAGTTCTCGCGCCTGTCCCTTGCCCCACCAGCTGCGAGAACCGATGCAATAGACAAATAGCCGTCAGCGAGCAAGCCGGCAATAAAATCCACTATTTTACCGCGCCCAGACACGCTCGCGCCTCTTTATCGCTTTTTACTGGATAAACTTTAGGTCTACCACTATTTCAAGATTAATAGTAGAATCCGTGGATCAGAGAATATTATAGTCTGGGGGGACATTACGTACATGAAGACTATGTGGCGTCCAACTAAACTCTTTCAAATGTTTTGTAATTCTTTCCAAACAATAAAATTAGTAAGAATCAAGTCGAATTTGCGCACTGATACCATTTAGGGTTGCGGAATTTGTTCGAAAGAGTCACCGTGGCACTGGAACGCAATGGTTACTAGGATTCGGTGACGGTGACACGAGTGGTTTTAGTCAGTAAGAGACACTCCCTTCTGCTCCGCCCAGAGCGGGAGAAATCATGTGATGATTTCCCATCAAGATAAAAATTAAGGTACCGTACCACGATTACTACTATAGTCAGTTGTATACGTCAGTCCTGTGAGAAGTAAAGAGGAAGCAAAAACAGAGTGTGCCTCACGACTGCGCCAAAAACTTTCATGTTATTTGATGTTTTCAGACAGATGACGTCTGAGTCTGGTCTTCCAATGAATTTTCTGTAACGAGTGACAGAGCAAACGGTTTTAGAATAATTTAGAACTGTCGTCAATAAATATAATTAGAATTATGAAATAGTTAAGTGAGCAATTTTTTCATGTTCAAGTAAAAGAAGACAGTTCAAAAGTAGATGGTTTTAGTCACAGGTTTTAGTAGTAATGGGGGTCCACTAGCACACTTTGCATACAGAACCGAAAACCGAGGAAATCGTTACATTCAATGATGCATCTTTACAACCCATCTTTACCCAAGGGTAACCAAAGGAACAGCGGATGCTTAGTCATAACTATGCCTCCGCTATCCGTCCGTCCGTCTGTCAGTCAGCGGGCTGAATCTCAAGAACTTTTATAGGTAGACTAGCTTCTGCTCGCGACTTCGTCCGCGTGGAATAGTTACTTTATTCCCGATTTTGAAACTCTCAGCCCGATCGGTATATAATTGACTAAGTTTCATACAAACTTTCATTCCCTATTTTATCCCCTAGGGGATAGAATTAATCAATATCCTTTCTTAGTGGATGCCTTTTTTTTTTCTTTTTTTTTTTTTTTTGGATGGGAAATCATCAAATGACTTCTCCCGCTCTGGGCGGAGCGGAAGGGAGTGTCAGACTTTTACTGACTAAAACCCACCCGTGCTCCTCCATGTGCCCTTTGCGTTCCAGGGCCGCGGCAACTCTCTCGAACAAATTCCGCAACCCTAGCAGGCACCGACCCTATGGGGCCCCGTCTCTGGTGCTGACGGCTCCTTGAGGCGCGCGTGAAGCACAACGCGTCGTCGACTCAGCCTGGTATCGGACGGCGAGCCACCCACGCTCACCGTCCACAGGCATCAGCCACTGCGCAATAGCACAGTGGCCGACTTGTCTCTGGAGGAGGCCGAAATGGGACCATTACTGGCACTCCATTTCAGCCCCCTCCCGAGTACCGGGAGTCGCAGCACCCACAGCAGAAGCGGCAGAAGCGGCGACGGAAGCCGCGGCGGCGGCAGAGGCGGCGGCGGCGGCGGACCTCTTGCCCTTGGTCGGGGCGGATGGCGCGCAGGCCCTTCCCCCAGCCCAGTGCTCGGCCGGCTTGCCAACAGCCGCACATGCACTGCAGTGCGGCGTGGCCTCGCACGAGCCGGCCCGATGACCGGGCTGACCACAGCGGAAACAAAGTCCACTGCGGTCCACCTCCGAGGGGCACATAGCTCCCGTGTGGTTGCCCACATGGCAGCGGTAGCACCTCAGAGGTCTGGGTTCCAGCAGTTTTACCCGCGCAGAAACCCACCCCACCAAGAGCCTTCGACCCTCCGACACTGTTCTGGCCGCCGTCACGGGGCAGCTCACCACAAGGGTTTGCATGCCCGTGTTGTCAGGCCGGAGGGTGCCCGCCTTGACGAGCTCGGCTGAGCACCCCCCAGTCCTGGCGACGGCGGCCACAACCTCCTCCTCCGTCACGGAGTCGTCCAGGCCCACTATGCGCATGTCAATGCACTTAGTCGGCCTGGACACTCGAACCTCGTCCGCGGGGAGGACCTCCTTCAGCCTTTCGGCCAGGGCGTCCGCGAACGGGCCACTCTCCGCTCCGGCGAGCTCGAGCTTCCGGGCACCGGTCAGGGTTCTCCTGATCCCGAGGCCCCCAGTGATGCCCAGCTCCCGGAGGTTCACCGCCTCCTTCGCCCGCTTCATCAGGGCGAGGTACGTCACACCCCTCTGTTCCGCTTCCGGCTGCAGTGTTAAGACCACAGCCGCGGACTTCGGGGCGCGAAGCCTCGCCGCGATGGCGTTGGCCTTCCGCCGCTGCCTCTTGGCCTTGCTCCTGGCCGCCTTTTTGGCCTGCCGCTTTTCTCCAGCAACCTGCCACCCGGCCCCGGTCGCAGGAGGGTCCGAGGTTGGGGGTGGGGGCGGCTGCGGCGCCACTGACGCAGCAGCTTTAGCCGCTCCCCCTCCAGCCTTCCTCCTTCCCCTCTTCGCCGGGGCCGACTTGGTCGTCGCCGGCGTCGCAGGCGCCGGCGCCACAGGCGCTGGCGCGGCTCCCGCCTTGGCCTTCGCCTGGCCGGACGTTCCCGGGCCAGCAGCCACCGCGGCTGCGTACGAAGCCGCCTTCTGCTGTCCCGGGGGCCTCTGTGCCGCCGCTAACGGGGGACGCCGGACCATGTCCTCCAAAACGGAGAACTGCTTCCGGAAGGGAGCCAGCTCCTGCCGCACCAGGCTCCGCACCTGGCTCAGCACTTGGCTCCCCTCCAGCGCCGCCGGACTCAGCCCCCCCTGCGGCCCCTCAGAGGCCGCTCTGGCCATGTCAGCCAGGTCCCTCCGGAGCGACTCATTCTCCGCTATGAGTCTCTCCGTTACGGCCGCGAGGCGGGCGACCTCCGCCCGCAACTCTGTCGCCTCTTCGGACCTGCCGACGTTGGCCGCCGCCGCCGCCATAATGGAGGCTTTGGCCGCGCTAATGGCCTCCCGCTTAGAGGACTGCTTCCTCTTAAAGGCCACAGCGCGGATCGCGGCCTCCACGACCTCCTCCAGCTTGGCCCTCTTCTCCTCAACCGTGGGACGCACCTCTCCCGGGGGCTCCGAGTCGTCGGAGTCGAGAGTAGGCGGAAGAGTAGAGGGAGCCCCACGACCGCTCCCTCCAGGGCGACGCCCCTCCTCCACCAGCCTCCCGGCCCGACTCTCCACCTCCCGGGTAGAGGGAGCCAGCCCCCTCCCTGCCTCACAGCCCCTGCCCCGCCTTGCGGTGGGGATTTTGCGGGCGGAGGCAAATTCGCCCTCGGAGGACGACCCCCCGGTATCCTCCCGTCTGGGCCGCTTGCGGAAGAACTTGCCGTTCTCCGCAGCAGCCCCCTCTCTTCCGGATCCAGAGCCCGCCGAGCTGACCGTTACTAGGTCTGGGGCGGAGCCGGAATCCGACTCCGCACCACCCCGGCGCTCAGGCGAACCCTCCTCTCCAAACTCGTACGCCATCAGCTCCTTAAAGGAGTCAGATCCGGATGACGACGATGACTCGGAGCCTCCTCGGCTCTTGTTGCCACTGGCAAGCGGAAGACGTTTGGTGCCCACCCCAGAGTACGGAGGGCAGCCCGCCGAAGCGGGGTGGGATTCCCCGACCGCTGAGCAGTCGGGACCCACCTGGGGACTCATTTTGCAAGCGTCTTGTTTTTTCATATTTTTCCTTTTGAGGGTGCGGTCCCTGTTCGCTCCGCCCCTTCTCAGAGCCCTCTCTCCTAACTCACCTCTCCACCTGCTCGCTGCTCCCACAGTCACGTCTGATGATCAGACGCGTACCAGAGAGCAGCGAGCAGGCGTGTGTCTCTCTTGGTCTGATCCCTCACTTGCGACCTTCCGGCATGAGTGGCTCTACCGGGAAAGCTCGCAAGATCATTGGGACACTCAAGCCCCACCACGACGACAACGTGGAGACACATTCGGTGGGGTTCTTAGTGGATGCCTACGTCATAACATCTACCTGCATGCCAAATTTCAGCCCGATCCGTTCAGTGGTTTGGGCTGTGCGTTGATAGATCACTATGTCAGTCAGCCAATCACTTTTGAGTTATATATATTTAGACAGTTGAAAATTTCACAGATTGTTTATTTCTATTGCCGATATAACAACTAAGAATAAAAATTAAAGGGACCATACGAGAAACGTGTTACTTTAGTTTTATGGCACGGAACCCTTCCCTGTGGAATCCGACACGCACTTGGCTGTTTTTTTAATTGCAGCAAAAAGTTTGAAATAGATTGATGTACTTGATTGAACGAATGAACGATAGATAAAACAACATTGTTTTATCTATCGCTCATAAAAGCGTGGGAAAGGAGCCACTTGTTACTTACCTCGCTAAAACTTTGCTACATCAAGATTCATCAAAATATTTATACTCAGGTAATCTGCAACACGATTCGAGCTTGTGGCTAAATAATAACAGCCGCACAGGCAATCTTCAAAGTTAAGCAACTTTGGCAGAGGTCAGTCTGTGGATGGGTGACCATCTTAACACACCGAGACTCCTCCCAGCCTTGAAAAGCATGTCGGTCACGGATGTCATTTTTTAGATCTTTGGCAGTCGTTACGGCAGTGGCGTGCAGTGGTTCGAGTTAGGGTAGGCCAGAGAAACTGTCCAAATAAATTTTAAAAAATAACCACATTATTCAGGGTTGAAATGTGGTGTTTTTTTTTTTGACACATTCTCTGGCCTACCCTAACTAGAACCACTGCACGCTGACTCGAGACTTGCCAAGAAGTACCGTGTTACCCTGTTAATGGGTAGTGGAGGTATGGTAGGCAGCCGCTCTACGTAAAGTGCTGGTATTCAGCTGAATTCGGTTTGACTGAAAGCCGACCCCAATATAGTTGGGAAAAGGCTGGCAGATGATGAAGTGCAACACGACTATCCTGTTTCACTTCTGACATATTATTTATCTACGCAAGTTTGTCCATTGACATTTTATAACTGCCCAATCCGAAACATTTCACCAAAAACTTCTTGTAAATACGTAATTATCATGTCAAGAAAAATAAATATATAATATAAGCAAATATGTATATACTTAAACATGAGCACAATACATACATTTGTACTCATCAAATTGTTAATGGTAATATACTATAAAATTTGATCGTCAAGTTTTCCTAAAATATGAATACAATAATACAAATATAAAATGACGATGACTGATTCATGTTTTATGATTACTCATCTAACTAATATTATAAAGAGGAAAGATTTGTATTTTTTTATGTAACGAATAAACTCAAAAACTACTGGACCGATTTAAAAAATTATTTCACCACTAGAAAGCTACATTCACCCTGAGTAACATAGGCTATATTTTATCGTCGTATTCCCACGGGAACGGGAACTACGCGGGTGAAACTGGGGGGGCGCTCCTAGTAAAACATAAATGCAATTACTTATTACAGGTTTCAATTCGAAAATTGTAAATACGATCACATAAACTTTATTTAATTAAACTCTGTTACAATTTCTAACTGTGCAAACATAAAGTTAAGGAAATAATTCCACGTCAGAAATAATATATTATGTGAAATTATTGAGCAGGTTATAAAGGTGGCAGTAAAATGGTTTACGAGTGAAAAATAAAATGGCCAAGTCTCGTATATTTTACGCCCCAAGTTTAATGCTTACAGAAATAAGGATATAGTATTTTTCAGTTCAATATGCTATTACAATGGAGCTTTATGAATGTAATTGATTTGAAGTAGACCTGTAAGAGAGTAAGAGATGCCTAAAATGTGACTTTGATCCTTGCTTTTGTTTCGGCGTTTCTTCTCTGAGTAGTCAGGGTGCAAAACGCCCGCCTCATCTCGTTTAAACTGACCAAAAATATTAACATGTTATTTGGACTCACTATCTCTAACATAAGTTCAAAGAATACATACTTGGACATGCATAAGCATAATCAGCCTTTTAACGTTCCCACTGCTGGGACACAGGCCTCCTCTCTAGGAGAGGGAATGGGCCGTAATCCACCACGCGGGCCCAGTGCGGGTTGGCATGGAAATGTACAGTCTCATTCCAATCCACGTCAAATTCTTGACCTGCGCAATCCACGCTATGTTTTTGTTGTGTTGTGGGATGTACTACTATTTATGAGTCACTTACGCACATCTGTAGGTAGGTACACAACCTTTTTTTTTTCTGGATAGGAAAATATCAAATGACTTCTCCCGCTCTGGGCGGAGCGAAAGGGAA
This sequence comes from Hecatera dysodea, assembly GCA_905332915.2. Taxonomy (NCBI): domain Eukaryota; kingdom Metazoa; phylum Arthropoda; class Insecta; order Lepidoptera; family Noctuidae; genus Hecatera; species Hecatera dysodea. The sequence continues at coordinate 764,803 of HG995304.1, forward strand.
TGTCAGACTCTTAATAACAAAAACCAACCCGTGTTCCTCCTAGTGACCGAGTGAGTGAGCGACGTAGTGAGGGCCGCGGTGACTTTCTCGAAGAAATTCCGCAAACCTGATATCTCTTTAAAGGACCCGGGCCTGGTTGTAATCGGACGGAGAGCCACCTGCCATCCGTAGGCTATTTCCCGTTATGTCACATTCCCGATTCATCAACATATCATAAGTAGAAAAAACAAATGAACGTAAGTGGCGTTTGTCCAACATTTTGATCTTCATACATTCATTCCCGATCCGTCAACATTTGAGAATGCCTACATTCATTCCCGTTTGGTACTACTACAAGTTAAACAAATGACAGGCGCAGTGCCGCCGCGTCCTCTGTTTGTATTTCATTGCCAACCGTTTGTTGTTGGATTTAGACAACGTTTTCACTACGCTAATTGATAGTTTTCCCTGTGTATTACTTGCTTTGATTGTTTGACGAGGATTTAGAATTGTATACGTTGGGTTTTGTTACATTGTAGCTCGTTTTTAGTTCAGTATTTTAATACACTCTTCTGGAAGACATTTTAGTCACTATTAATCATTAAAAGGGATAGTGGAGTTTATGAAAAAATAAATAATAAGTGCCGCACGGGTCTATCTTAAAGGCTAATCAACGCTTGACGAGGTCATTTCGAGGATTGGTAACCATCTTAATACACGTAGGTATCGAAATTCTTCCTTAACTCGGAAAGCACGTTAACTTGTTGGACTCGGATGTCAATTGCAGATATTTGGTAGTCGTTACGGTTAGTTGAAAGCTTAGAAATCTGACTCCTTGGCAGTACTGCCAAGGAGTATCGTGTTACGCAGTTACTGGGTTATGAAGCCCAGCGAGGCGGTCACTCTATATGAGAAGTAGAATTAACCAGCATTGGGTTAGACTCGATGTCGACCCCACCATAGTTGGGTGAAGACTAGACAGATTGAATTTGTCATCATCTGCCTGCCTTTTCCCAACTATATTGGGGTCGACTTCCAGTCAAACCGGATTCAGCTGAATGCGAGTATTTAACGTGGAGCGGCTGCCTACCTGACCTCCACGACCCATTAACTGGACTGGAGTCAGATTTGCTGGCTTCTGACAATCTGTAACGACTGCCAAAGATCTGCAAATGACAGCCGAGACCAACGGCGGTATGTAATAATGACTTGGAATAAATTATATGCACGTCTATCTGATGAAAATTTCTGTTCCACAGACAATAAAATCTACACTCTACGTTGACTATCAATCAGCCTCTAAGATGTTATTCTCTATAAGTAATCATCGCTGGTATCAATCAGGTGAGTGTGCAGTTCCTTCAACATATCTTCCCTCCTATCCTATCAACCTGAATTTCCCTAACGATCCATACCCGCCCTTTCGTATGACCTCTGTAGCGAATGCTGCAGTGGGAAATCACCATAACATTATGTAAATCTTACATACAAGATGGCTGGCCCTTTTCCATCTTCAAAACCATGATCCCTTTTGATCTCCATTACTTATTTATTATACCTTATTGCAAAGAAATCCATAAACAAGCCCAACTTCAATGACTTTCAAAATCTGAAACTCAGAACTAGTTGTGGAGAGTGACGTCACGGTTTCTATATTCCATGATTGATCATTCACTACAAAGTTCGTATGGCGTCAGTTCCCGATTCATTCTTAGTTCACACTCAATTGGAAGGGGTTCGTCCACTTACTACCCCATTCCAAATCGAACCTTCTATTTCAAAAGTTAAGGTGCAAAATCATTTGGTTGCTGTCTCGGTATTTTGCATCATGATGGTGCAATAAATTCAACTATGCTTCATCAGACTCAGTAAGGAGAATCGTGAAACTGATTTTTAAAGTAATATTTTTAAAATGTTTCAATGTATTGGAAACTTATTGGCCATAAAAAAACGTTTTGCTAAACGCTCAATTCCGAAACCAATATGTTTGAAATGACATTGTTATCTGAAAGTATTTGAATAAAGAACACGACATGGTAGATCTCTGTATTTTTCTTGGGATTTACGTTTGTGAAGATATGTATACTTTTATTTTACAAAAAGATGTTTGGTTTTTAGCGACTTCCAAAAAAGGAAGAAGTTTTCAAGGCGTCTGTTTTTTTTTCTTGTATGTGTTACCTCATAACTTTTTACTGTATGTACCGATTTTGATGATTCTTTTTATATAAAAAAAAACTTCTTTTATATAAGAAAGCTCGTGCTTGTCGTGTGGTCCTATTTAAATGAGTGAGATATGATGAATATTATTTGAGTTACCCCTAATAATGTGTGGCTTCGACTACATTGATGATGTTCTCATTCTCTCATTGTCGATGTAAATGAAAAATTAAAAAAATACTGTATTTTTATTATGTAGTATTATGTAGTATACGATGGTTTGGAAGAGCATCTTAGTATTATGGGGTGGCCCTTTCTAGTTTGCTGAAGATCTAATGAAGAACCGAGAGAGGAAACAGAAACTAGCAGCGCCACGCGGTTTCATCCACGTTTTTCCCAATGGACAATGAATGGGTCCATTGCTACCCGCTGAAAAAGTAACTCACCATTGGTAAAAAATAGTGAAAATCGATCCAACAGTTTCGGAGCTTATTCAGTACAAACAAACAAAATTATCATTCCTTTTTATAATAACGGTTTTTTTCCTCGGAAAAATACTACCATATGTAGCTTTCTAACCTTGTATATTCAATCAGCCTTGTTTATAATCCAACAGTGTTCTTTTGTGCATGAATTTGATGAAAATTTAATCAAATCACCAAAACCTGGTTGAAAGTGTACTTACTCGAAGTATGTACGTTACTGATTTAGGAGCATTTTGGTCTACCTATTAGAAAAACAACGTAACTTTACTAAAAAATTACAATTTTAATTTTGTAACCCACATAACCTAAAGTCTAATCTGGTAACATACAGACAAACAAACAAAAATAATCCGGAATGTTGTTCGTCCAACAATGGTGTTATCGGGGTGCGGGCGCTATTGTCTCATTGTATATTCACGCCGCACTCCTCTGGGGTAAGCACGCCTATCTCTGAAGATGTCAGCGGCAGAAGTTTTCAACCTTTTTTTTGACGGTTCAAAAGATTTAGAATTTTGTTTTTATTTTTCTTTGTTTGCGAGTGGCTAATGATTTAGTTTGGGTTACTGCGGACTGGAAGTAATGAAAGGGTGTTTGTTGGTGACAAGTTTAATGATGCATTTTTTGGGATTCTTAATTATTTATCTTTTTTTTTTGACTTGGTATGCAATGTGTCTGTAGTGTACTAATGAGTTCCTTACCTGCCATCTGTTCGAGGAAACACTGTTTCTGCTATTATATCATCTGCTTAGCCTTTTCCCAACTATATTGAGGTCGGCTCCCAGTTAAGCCGGATTCAGCTGAATACCAGTATTTTACTACTTACCAGACCTCCACAACCCAATCACTGGGGAATATGGTTCTTCTTGGCAAGAACTGGTGTCAGATTTTAAAACTTTAAAACCTACCTTACAAACTCATTGAAACTATGAAAATAATTCTGTTTGGACCATGGACCACAGATGGTCCAACAGACGCTCACTCTCAAGGCGTTACATACGTTTACAATTTATTAGATATTTATTAGGAAGGGTGAAAACATCCCGTGTTTTCCCCGATGGTTTTAAACTGATAATAAATTGAACCCCGTATGTACGTGAATGTGTATAGACACGTACCTATATAGGTATTTTATGGATGAGTGTGGGAGAATCTAACCGTAACTATTCTATAAACTGTAAAGTTCAGAACAAATACTTTTGGTGACAAAAGTAGCCATGTGTCAGTTACAAAAATACAGATAACTTTACCTCCAAAACGATGATTTGTAAAATTGAATTAGGTAGGAAATGTCAAAATCAAAATGAAATGAATAACCGTAAAAAGTGTTTTAGTTTCTTAACACTCAACGTGCTGATCTGATTGTATATTCCAAAAATATTTTGTTCTTTTGAAGCTTCACAACAAAAACTGACTCAACTTTACAATCGTAAATGACAACCGATCATCATTACCTCTCTGAACCTTGACATTGGCAAAATCATCCATAGTTAAACGATGGAGCCATAACATAAAAAAAGTCTTTTAGTAGTTTAATAAAAAAGTATTTTAGTACTACATTTAACAAAATTAAGCTGAGCGAAATGAGTGAATATTATACTTCTAGGCAAGCCCACTCTATCACCGACCACAGCATCCATCAGTTGAGATCGTGGTCAAATCAAAAATAAAACAAATGCGTCTCAAAATTTGAGACCATATGTGACTGAGACTATATGCGTCACAAACTCAACAAAAACATAAAACACTGAATAAAGATCTCTTCCCTTAAAATAATCCCAAAATGGCGGCGTCTCACAAATATAACCGCACAACAGAACGACATGAAAATCTCAATGTATTTGAAGAGTGAAAACAAACAATTGTTTAAATTAAGTCTCTCTTCGTGTTAAGCCGTCGCCTCGGCCCGGAATGCGGGGATAAACGACGGTTAATCCGTCCCGAGCCCTCTCTGTCCCTCCGAGGGCAAGTTAATATTTTATTGAAAAACCTTCTTAGGAACCGTTCGGATATGTCGGAGACAATAGCGGGATGTGGCTCTCAAAGTTATGTTGGGGGCGTGGAATGAGGCAGCTTCTGTTCTTTACTGAAACGTTGCTGGACTGTCACGGTTGACCAGAAATTTACAGACACGTTTTACACAATAACTTAATTTAAAAACAAAAGAAATACATCCGGCTTCAAAATGTAAACCTGTATACAGTACAAAATAACTTTTATTTTGTACTTGCGCCCCGCCCCGGCTTCGCACGGGTGCAATGCTGTAAAAAGTAACGGATAAAAAATGATTATTGTGGGTTATTTCTAAGAGATAGACATCCTTGACTTTTTTGTAGACCTTTTTAAGATGTACAATACTGTAGTACATTATTTTGGTCTATCTCGTAGGGTTCAGCCAGCGTTTGCAAAGTAAGCGCAAAAAATAATATTAATAGTCATAAAATATGTATAAAATAAACATTCGAATTGATACCTTCTCCTTTTTTTATTTAAGTGTTAGGAACATTACAACTGAGACATGGTCTGGTCAGGACTCCAGATGAGTCGACAGAATCTCTATATTTCCAATTCGGAAAACATGGTTACTGAGAATTGCAGTCTTGTCGTCCAAAATTTTGAAACCGTGTATCCGATCATACGAGTAGTAATTTTATTTATCTGACGCTTCCAAATAATGTAGAATGATAAAATAGTGAAAAATATTGGTTTTTTGTGCAGTATGAGGATACTGTTTTTAACTTTTTTTTTTTCAATATTTTGTGATATTCAAAAACTTTTACTACTTTATTATTTAGTGCCAGTGTTTTTAACAGCGATAACAATAATTCTTTATTCATTTTATTTTGTGGGTTTATATTTGGACGCTTTAAAAAAATAAAAATAATAAAACAAATTACGTTTATTTGATCCAAGTAGTTACTTTCATGTGAAATAAACAAATGAATTATAAAATCAACTCAAAATGTTGAGAACCTCTATTCTTGGCTTAAGGAGTGTTAGGTTTAATTGTATGTATGGCTTTCCTATAAGAAGATTACGGTTCGAGAGAATGCCGGGTACATCTGTGCGAATTGTGGGGACCTCTCATTTCAAACTGTTCCGCGCTTTTCTCTGAGGGGGTCGGCAGAGGCGACAGTTGTGTCAATAGTCTAACTAAATCAACATGATTTTCGCGGATCAGCAAAGACCGACCCGGTTCATCAGGCACTATAACAAATGTTAATTAGTGAATACATAGTAATATCTGAAAATATAATTTAAAAAAATCTGGGAAAAATTACTGTGCTTGAAATTTGAAATTGGAATTGTTTAAGCGCCTCAGTGATTGGTTCCTAGCGCGACGAGTTTTCTAAACAGTACAAATGAAAACATGAAAATTATAGACAGATATAATGTGTCTATATTTTATGTACGACTCCCTTCTGCAGCTACTTCGACCGCGTGAAAGACCAATGAAATCCTATGACCTGTTCCAGGACATTGACTACCAATATACCAAGTTTCATCCAAATCTAATCAGCCGTTAAGACGTCAAGAGTTATCAAACATATAGTACGGTGTATAGACTCTGCATTAGGCATATCTACTCAGATATGTTTTTACTGAAATACTGAACACTAGATATTAAAACTGCAAAGTATAGTTGGATAAATGATGCATCATCATTATCCGCCTAGCTTTTTTCCACCTATATTAGGGTTGGCGCCAGTAACGGAAAAGTTGAAAGGGAACCGCTTGTCTTGGTATGGTCATGTAAAAAGGAGGGATGAAACACATGTAACTAAAAGGGTTATGAATATGAATGTGGATGGATGGAAAGGGAGAGGTAGGCCAAAGAAACGATGGATGGATTGTGTGAGGAGTGATATTAAAGAAAAATGAGTTAGTGATAGCGTGACGGCTGACAGGACAGAATGGAAGAAAAAAATATGTTGCACCGACCCCAAGTAACATGGGATAAGGGCAGGAAGATGATGATGATGATTAGGGTCGGCTCCCAGTCAAGCCGAATTCAGCTGAATACCAGTATGTAAATGATGCATAATCACCTTTTAATGTTCCCACTGCTGGGACACAGGCCTCCTCTCTAAGAGAGGGAATGGGCCGTAATCCACCACGCTGGCGCAGTGCGGGTTGGTGAATGTCACATGTCTTCGAATTTTTGGTTCTAGGACATGCCGGTTTCCTCACGATGTTTTCCTTCACCGTTTTGAGAGCAGTGGTGTTGAAATAAATTACTCAAGTAATGCCCCTGGCTGAGTTTGAACCTGCGACCTTCAATTCGTAAGTCGGGGCCGTTACCATTCGGCCACCACCGCTCCCCTGGATAAATGATGACGATGAAACAAATCTGAACACATACATAAGTACAGTTTCCAATGTCATCCCTCAATAACGTTTCCCATGAATCACAGTCCCTTATTCCCCCAAATCAAAGTATTTGCCAACCGTGGGGCACTTTACAACGCCATCGATTCGAACCCATGGACTTACGGGCTCATAAAAGGGAACTTCAACACTTGCGTCCTGCTATAAATCCCTTGCTCGTATAGGTATGTATTGAGAATCCCAATCTGATCCTACTAACATCGATGTAAATGGAAGTGACAGAGTATAATTATACAGTTTATTATTGTGCTCAACTGTATACGCAAGGTTTTAAAGATGTTCCGAACTGGATGTGATTCTTATCGTTTGAGTACAATTTCATTTATTATTTATTTATGTTAATACGGTTTGTGGACCAATTACATTAACACATACAGTAAACATATAGTAATCATAAAAAAGACAACAAAAAGATCGAACAAAAATATTATAAACAAAACGCAAGTTATAAATTGCTCTCACAAAAGTGAAGACAAGCGCACAAAACAGTTTCAATTTCATTTATATAAAGGTGTCTCAAAACGGTGAAAGACAACATCGTGAGGAAACCGGCATGTCCTAGAACCAAAAATTCGAAGACATGTGACATTCACAAACCCGCACTGGGCCCGCGTGGTGGATTACGGTCCATTCCCTCTCCTAGAGAGGAGGCCTGTGTCCCAGCAGTGGGAACATTAAAAGGCTGATTACGCTAATGCTTATACTTAAAGGTGTCAGAAATCGAAACTGAGACTACGGTACGGTATGAAGTCGTTTTGATAGTGTGCTAAATAGTAAAATCATCACTACATAATATACACGTTTTTTTAAATAGATAGAGTGATTCAAATGGAAGGTTTGTATTTATAAAATACATGCATAATATAGTAGAGATTTAGTATCAGCATTGCACTTGTACGAAGCCGGGGTGGGTCGCTAGTAATATTGTTTTTTTTTTTTTTTTAATTTAGATGGGTTTGATCTTGACTCTAGTCTAGGTCAAAAATGTCAGATACAAAGTCGACGATAGAATGAGCTTACCCAATAGAAGCCTGTTCACTCTAACTTTGAAGAGATTAAGATTGAATACGTTTAAAAACACAGATGCAAGTAGAAAGTTCTAGTCCTTTGCTTTGCGCATTATAAAAGACGTCTAGAAACGCTTGATGCGAATTGGTGGAATAGCAAAAAGGTAGGTATTGTCACTTACAGTGCGTCAAAACGTCTGATGGTAGAAGGGGGCCGGAGGGCTGTTTATCATTTTAATATTTGAACTTTTTTTCGCTGCTTTGTCTGGAATGTCATAATTACGTTCCAAAATTAGATCTAGTAGGTAGTCATTACATGTATAATAATAATATACCGAATAAAACTTTCCTATTTCTAACAAAAAATCCTTCGGGCAGCAATAAGGATAAACTGAGCGTCCATACATTAATAATAGAACTTTGATGTATATTTTCATTATCTCGATGTTTCTAAGTTTTTGTTGAAGTAAAAGAAATTCTCTGTAGCTGGCTTATCTTGTAACTTGTGAAGTACTCGCGGGGAGAGTGATTTAGTAATGTGAACGAGATATTTTATGAGGGTGCTGTTTAGTTTTACTGGCTGCCTGATTGCAATCTTGTACTTGATTTTATCTACACTAATACGATGTTTTCTTTCCGTATATTAAAATCCAGAATCTTGACGAAAATTATCACAAAATTATTGTGACAAATTGTCAAACACGCGTCACTGTGATTGGATGCATTCTTTTTCAACAGCCAATCACATCACGTGACTAGCTTTTAATTTGTGAACGTTTTTTTTCTTCAGAACTAGGTACAAGCCTTTTCGTATTTTTTTTTAACTTATTTAAGCCTTTTATGGAAGAAAGGTCATACGTGAACCAACACTGTGTCACTACACCTATTTTGAGAGTTTGAGGTCAATTAGTTATTATTACAAAAAAAAGAAACATCCAAATCGGTTGTCAGTTGGCGAAAATATTGTTGAAAACATATTATTATACAAAAAAAAAAAACTATTTAGACTTCCTTTTTCTGAAATCGGTGTGAAACGTCGTTGAAGATTCGTTTTGGAACCGCGTGAATATGCGTTACGGTGTCGAAAAATAAAATAACCAGATTTTCTGATAGTCAGTCGTACTAAAATACTGGTACCAGCTGCTCTGGACTAAAGATTTTTACATGGTTGGGAAAAGTGCTGAAAAGGTTGCCTCCAACAAATCCCAGATAGCAGATTGCTCTCACTCTCTGTACATCAGTAGTATCTGCGTTCATATGTAGAAAATATTACACCAAAATAGTGATCATCATCTTCCTGCCCTTATCCCATGCTACTTGGGGTTGGTGCAACATGTTTTTTCCTCCCGTTCTGTTCTGTCAGCCGTCACGCTATCACTAACTCCCTTTTCATTAATTTCACTCCTTAAGCAATTCGTCCATCTTTTCTTTGGCCTCTCTCTCCCTCTCCATCCATCTTCATTCATATTAATTACTATTTTAGTTAAATCCCTCCTCTTCACATCACCATACCAAGACAAGTGGTTCCCTTTCAACCTTTCTGGCACCACGTCTCCAATCTGCTCTGGAACTCTAGGTCACTTTCAGCAACCAGCACAATGTCATCAGCTAACAGCACACATCAGGACATCTCTTCTTGGACATCCGACGGAGCATCCATTACGTCGGAACTCATTACACAAAAATGGACAACTCTTTTAAAAATTATCTAATCCTTTCCCTACCACATTAGTAGATGGGCTTGCAGTCTGACCGGGTACAGCTAAGTACGAGTATTTTCCTGACCTCCAAGACCCAGTAACTTGGGAAGACTGGAGTCAGATTTCTTGTCTTTGGACTACCTTAACGGCTTCACAGTCAAAGACAACACCCAACTTTTTTACATAAACCGTTACTCTATTATTATACGATCATCATCTGCCTAGCCATTTCCCAACTACATTGGGGTCGGCTCCCAGTCAAGCCGGATTCAGCTGAATACCAGTATTTTACGTGAAGTGGCTGCCTACCAGACCTCCACAACCCATTAACTGAGAAACACGGTACTTTTTGGCAAGACTGGTGTCAGATTTACTGGCTTCTGACAATCCGTAACGACTGCCAAAGATCTCCAAATGACAGCCGGGCCCAACAGCTTAACGTGCTTTCCGAGGCACGGAGAAGTCTCGTTATTTTAAGATGGTCACCTATTCACAGACCAACCTCGGCAAGCGTTGCTTAACCTAGAAGATCGACCCGTGCGGCTGTTATAATTTAGCCACGAGCTCCTCTCCTTCTATTTCTATTCTATTATTATACGATATACGGTAATATATCGGTCATTTATGCTTATTGTATGGAACTGACCTTCTGTCCCCATCTACTTAGTGGAGGTACTGCCAAAGGTGCTCAGATAACAGCCTTCGTTCACACTTTGTTACGGCGCAGAGTGCACAACCGGAGTTCAGTATTCACGAGATACTTACGTTAGCATGTAAAAGCCTCTCAGATCTTCCTAAAAATGACGTTGGCGTTTGAGAAATAAGAACTTGAATTTTAAAATGAAATGTGTTTCTTAAAGCTACGATATAGTGTTAGTAAAAGCTAGTAACTTGACCTTAAACTGAATGGAACTGGAATAGTAAGATTACTAGATAACTACTTCTGTTTTAATTGCTAGGTCTAATTGGTATTTGCAGAATTGTCACTAATCACTGCGGAACTGGAACGCAAAGGGCATTTAGAGGAACACAGATGGGTTTTAGTCAGTAAGAGTCTGACACTCCCTTCCGCTCCGCCAGAGAGGAAAAGTCATGTGATGATTTCGTATGCTCAAAAGAAGGTCGAATTAAGAAGTGGTCCAAAGTAGGCACAAAATTACATTAATAAGGGTTACCGTATATATATCAACTAGTTTAAAATTTCTGCGAAGTAAATAAAACTTCATATAAGAATGACCATAATAGATCTATCATTGTGGCAATTTTATCAAAACTCTTAATATGCAGTTGTATTAAAATATGCAGTATTTGAGCATACAGTCTACCAATTAAATTATTCAGGTACAGATGGAGGATTCTGGTAAAAAAACTCAACGTGACCGGGTAACGTGAAGTCAGCTCTCATTCCAATGGATGAGATAAGATTTATCATCTTCATTATCAACACCCTGTTGCAGTCGTCCGGCGCAAATCGTCACTCCACCGTGCCTGAGGACGTCCTACACTACGTTTGCCGAGACGCGGACTCAACTCTAGAACTCGTTTACCCCAACGGTTGTCGGTTCTACGACTAATATGGCCAGCCCACTGCTATTCAGCTTGCTAATCCGGTGGGCTATATCGATGACCTTGCTTCTCTGACAGATCACCTCATTTCTGATGCGATCCCTCAGAGACACACCGAGCATAGCCCTTTCCATAGCCCGCTGAGCGACTTTGAGCTGGTGGACCATACGAGCCGTCAGTGTCTACGTTTCGGCTCCGTATGCCATAGTTTATGTATAGATTTATCAGCTCACTTCATCTTAGTTATATCGCTGAGATTGTCACAGAATACCCACCACCACCATCGTCCACTACGCTTCCTACATCCCATCACTTCATAACCCCTTACCACGCTGCAATATAACCACAAATATACCATGCACATACTTTATGCACCCCATCCAAGATACGTAGCAATTTAACGGCTGCACCTCCGAGTCGCCCTCCAATTTATTGAACTTGTTCGTCGCAAGGAAAGGGTCTTAAAGTTCCTGGCGGCTCTCTGGCACTTATACAATGGGAAGCTTATAGAGCTGGTAGTATTATTGAATTTGGGCGAGGAAAAGACAATACTTGAGAGTTGGCGATATTTCAACTATCTTCGTTTGAAGCATTACATAATTATGACGAATAGTTTTGTGAAAAACATGACAAACAGAAGATGGTTTTAAAAGTAATTTTTATTGGTGTTCAAATGAATTGAATTGAACTTTGAGTAACTTAAAAATATGATGGTTATTAAAAAACAAAATTAGAATGTATCTAAAAATATACAAAATTAGATTATATGGAAAAAAAAATATCCTTCACTGACCCAAAATTACTTAAGTCCAATTGGAATAATGAAAAACTTTTAAGTTATTGGTTATAATACGAATACTAAGTACATATATATGAAGTTAAATTACTAATATTTCCTACATAATGAGCCCGTAGTAGCAATTATCTCGGAGTCAATAAGATTACTTTTTTATATATTAATCAATTTTCTTGAGAACTTCTGGACCTATGCGGTCTACACAGCTCTATATACTTCCCTGGGCAGTCGCGCCTCCAATCACACACTATCACGGGTGGTATTAAGCCCGCACTTCTTCCTCTCTCACTTATCAGCCCTGTTTATAGCTACACGACGCCATTATCGAGCCACATCGCGATCGCACGAATCCCACCATCGACCAGCTAATTTTACGAGATTTACAGTGTTCCGGTGAAACCCGAAAAGACCGGAATCGGAAGATGGGCGCTGATAAAATTTTATTGTTACATAGGTAGGCGTTTAAAAGATTTTATTTTCAAGAAGGCTTGGGATATTAAGCGTTTTTTTCTTTTTCTTTTTTCCTTGTTCAAATTCATTTATTGGTATGATTTTTGGTAAATTTTACATGAGTTCTTAAAAATAAATAATTAGTTCCTCAAAAATCTACATTAAAGGTGTCGAGCAGTTTCAAGTAATTAATAATTATTATAAAAAATAATAATATACATATTTAAATAAATTAATAACAACAAAACACAAAAAAAACTTAAGACATAAAAAAACATTAACAATTGAGTATACAATACATATGTATATAATACACTGAATTCGTCAATAGTATAATAGCGTTTTTCAACAATGTTGGAACCGCCACCTCCGCCACCTCCTTCCCAAAATGAATTAACTTTTGTATGTTTTGTTTTAATTTTTTACAAGTTTTATTGAGGTTTCCGGCGACTGGGACCGCAATTAACTGGGACCGCGGTCCCAGTCGCCGGATCGGTAAAAATTAAATAGTTTTCTTCCGGCGACTGGGACCACTCATAATGATAACTAAAATCAAAAAAATGTACAGTCAAACGAAACATTTTTAGATGAATGATGGTGAAGACTTTTTGAGTTAAGAACATTATTTATTGATATAAAAAACAGCATTTGACTATAGTTCTGTTATTAAAAACTTTCGTAATAAAAACATACACGTAAATCATGCTAACAGTAATAAAAAAAAATAACATAAATCGTGCTTATAACAATAATAAGTCCCAGGCAAAACGGACTCTAGTTAGAGACGGATAGTATTATACAATCATACAATGCTATGCCCTTTGTGTGTGTTTACCTGCATGTGTGAATTATGTAAAAACGGGCTAGCTTAATCTATTACTAAGCGCATAGGATAAAATCATGTCTAGAACCGGTCAATGATATTCATATAAATAATTTAGTTTTTTTTTCGTTTGACTGTACCGATTTTGGCTTGAATAATAGATTTTTTTAAGTTATCTATGAGTGGTCCCAGTCGCCGGAAGCCTCGTTTTATTTACTAAAATTATAGATGACAACCGTCCGTAAACGTCTACAAGTGTAAGAAAGTAAATCATGTAAAGAGTAGGTTGGAATGCAATACGAAACACGGTGCGTTCAATAAATGCATGATGACTTATTTTTATGTAAATAAAAACTTTTCTAAATTTCAATTCCCATCACCTACTGACTCAATATTTTGTATACTAACCTCTTACAAACTTTTAACTATAGTAAACATGAACTTGCAAGTGAACGACAAATATGGGTCCAAATTTGCCATCCTCCTTTCCTTCGAGTGTAAGATTGAGGATTTTTTTTCAGGCTAGCTTTACATCTCCAAATGCTACAAGCAGGTATTATTATTATTATTATCCAGGTAAAATGCGCGTTTCTCGAGATAAAGCCACGGGAAATGCTAAGTCTTTTATATACCTAGATCGGGTACCATTCTCTCCTAACCTACCAATCCAATACATACATATGTACATACCCACCTACATTATACATAATATACCTACCACAGCACAACCGCTGGCTGTATCTACTTAGAACCGCCAAGCTCCGCAGATTCGCCACACGTCTACATTAAGCCTAACCTCGGCCGTATATTCACGCTATCTCCGCTAGGTGGGGAGGCAGCACGCATTAGTCAAGACCCACTGACATGCCTGCCACTCCCACGAAGATACGACGCGTTTTGTTTGCGACATTTGGGAAAATGCGCGTTTTTTCGGGACGGAGGTGGAGGGTCTAAAAAATTTGGACATTTGGATCCCCAACAATTTAAATGGATACAAGTACAGCTGGGTTTATATAGTCAAACTGTTACGTTTTACGAATAGATTAGATTCCTAAAAAAAAATACGATTTAGTCCGTCAATTAAGTAACCAAACATTTTTGTAAATGGATTTAATTTTTTTTTTTTTGCACAAAACCCAATTTAATATCTATAGATACTAATTTCAGAAAGAGGATAATTTTTTTATTTTGTTTGTTTGTACCGAATAAGCTATGAAACTACTGGACCACTGACTGTGTTAAAATAACTACACTTTTAAAACCAAGGTTTCAAATTCAGGCACTAAGTACAATGACTTTTTTTTGACGTGGACCACTCGCAGTTCAGCACACTAAGGCGGGTTACTGCTCAAGCGAACAATCCTCAAATGAATTTAAGGCCCCAGCCAGGGCAGGCACTAAGTACAATGACGGTTTAAACAGGCATTATATACACATGTACGGGACAACTAAGGCTGATCAAGGCTGGTGGAAGCTCAATGTGTGAATTATTTTGTTAGTTGGTTAGCACCAAATAAGTTCTGAAACTACTGGACCGATTTTAACCACTTCTCACCAATGGAAAGTTACATTATCAGAGAATAGCATGTTACATAAACTATATACCTATATATTTTATCCCCGTATTCTTTCAGGAACGGGAAGTACGACTATGAAACAGCAAAACCCTGCTAGTCTAAAAAAAATAGATTATATTATTTAAGTTGCGTCAAAATTGGACTCTATTGATATTACAAACAGATATTTATTTCCAGTAAAATTAGTAAGTTCCCCTCCTACCCCCCACACCTAAATATCGACTAAAAACCTCCCAGATTCAGGGCAAACAAAATAATTGGCCAGCACAATAGCTATTAGGAAAGTAAATTATCTCTAAGTGTGGAGTGACATTGCTTCTGACGTGGCAAGTGCTGGGAAAATTGCGTGTCTTCTTTGTGCACGGAATAATGAACTTTATTTACGCCTGCTACTAATATTATATTTGCGGTTTCTTGTACTTATTGGGCCATTGTGAGTATGTGGTATTTATTTTGCTTTATGGATATCTATTATGAAGTTGTGGAAGCTGTTTATGATCCTCTCAGAATTACTGAAAAATAAGTGCCTATCTATGCAAGGTGTGGATTGATAACTGAACTAAAACATTACCCTCCTTCTGGACAGTCGAGTAAAACTATATATATCTATGCTTCGGGTTTAGACTAAGATACGAACTCCCGCTGGTTAGCTAAACTCTTACCCATTGAACTGTTGTCACTTCATCAAAAGAATTTCAGCAGTAAATACATCAAATAAATTGATGTTTTAATGTATTTTTGGAAACCAATGCCACGTCCTAATAATGCCATAAGTGTCAGAAAGTTGATTGAGTCAGGCGTTACTTTGCGGAAATTAAAACTAGATATATTATTTTCATTTTCAAATGATTGTCAGAAAGTTATTTTTTTTAAGTTTTTTTTTTTAAATACTCTTTCATGCCTAAATCATCGAACCAATTTTGGTGAATTTTGGTAAAGAGATAGATAGAGAGCAGATGGACCCTGGAGCGCTTTAGTAGAGCGATATTAAAGTGACTGAAGCCGGATTTTTTTTACTAAAATATAAATGAAACTCCATGCCTCTAAAACCATATTCACTCGTAATACTTACACATTTACTTCTCACCAACAAACACCCACCACGGTACACTTCCCTCCAGTCCAGTATAAAGGCTTGCTTTGTATAAATCAAGTTACTTTGAACAATCAGACACAGACCACAGCAGGGTCTTAAGCTCGGCCTCGTCGATACTGCCTCCAGACTATTGCTCTCTCAGACACAATGATTGTTTCAATTTCCTCTTCGATTGTCTTCCTTAATAGCCTAGACGTGAGCTCTACGAGTTTTCTTCTGATATCCTAATAGGATATTGCAAATATGCAGGTCTGCTGTTCTTATTTGAATGGTGGTGACAAGATAAAACAAAACAGGCGTCGTAAAACGATATGAAATTATTAGGTTTGTTTTCGAGTAATTTTGATTTTTAACCGACTTCAAAAAGGATGAGGTTCTCAATTCGGCAGGTAGGTTTTTTGCTTCTAATTATGTATGTACAAAGTAACGTTAATTCGGTGTTCAAAAAACGAAAAAGCAAGCAAAACACCGAGTTCCGAAATTAAATTTATTTTGTAAATATAAATATTTAAGATAAAATTAAATTTACTTTTTGGTTTTTTTTGTGTAGAAGTCGGTTGTATTTTTTGTAAAAAGTTTTTTTAACACATAAATTTTCTCGTTCCGTAAACGACAAAAACCATTTAACGAAATTTTTAAAATTAATATGCATGCTTGTAATGTATGTTGTTCGGTTGTAGGTTGAACGGTTGAATTTGTTCAGAACAGTGACCGCGGCCCTGGAACGCAAAGGGCAATAGGAGGAACACGGGTGGGTTTTAGTCAGTAGGAGTCTGACACTCCCTTGTGCTCTGCCCAGAGCAGAACAACTCATTTGATGTTTTCCCATCCATAAAAAAGGCACATACATACATTATAATTATGATAGTACGGATGGATTCGAAGTTACTTCGTTCCACAAAATAATCCCAAACTGGAGAACATTATGTACATTCGACAGTCTCTTGCTCCAACACAACGCAACACATCTTACAACTACAATTTATTTAAACTGAGCAAAATTCATCTTCCAACAAAATAAAAAACAGACATATAAATAATTACCCACCCTAAACCTAGCCCACACCGCTAATCATTACTCTTCTTTTTGCCGCAGTCGGGCAAAAACAAACAAGAAAGGCAAACGGTAGGGTGTCCAAGCTGCGGGCGTAATCCGGACATACAGCACTTGGCCCCGATTGATAAACATAGGGGAGCAGGGCTTATGAGCTAAGTTATGTGTTTGGTTTTAAAGTAAATTCTAGCTTCAGTTTTTCTTTCATTAAGTACCTATAATGAAAGAAAAACTGAAGCTGTTCTTAGGGAAGATTTTATTCGCTAAAAACATTATTCACTCAAAAGAATGAATATTTTTTTTGCTTAGTTGGTACGTATAATCTTAGCAACATTTTTGTAGCAACGAATTATTGCTTGTCTCTGGAAACTACATGTTGCTACCAACATTTTACTTCTGAAAATCTACTCTATCATTATATTATATACCTACTAGCATCGCCCCGCGGTTTCACCCGCGTAGTTCCCGTTCCCGTGGGAATATGGGGATATAATATAGCTTATGTTCACCGGAGAAAGTGTAACTTCCCAACAGTGAAAGAATTTTTCAATTCGGTTAAGTATTTACAGAGCCTATTTAATGCAAACAAACAATTAAATCTTTCCTCTTTATAATGTTAGTGTAGATAAATCTCTTCCGTTATTGATGAGTGAGTGACTGACAGACAGACGTACAGCAGAAACTACTGTACTTAGATAGTTGAAATTTGGCACGTAGGTTCCTTGGAGAGTGTAGAGGAGTGTTAAAAGATGATTTCTTGAAATTCTTCTGGGAACGGGAAAATATGGGATAAAGCGTACGAAGTCGCCAGCAAAAGGTAGCATAATATTTGCAAATAACTTTATAATTACAGCAATAATGAACAATGTGCAGTTTACATACATGGCTTTACGAGTCAAAACTGTAGTAATTTTAACTCAGTTCCTTAAATCCTGGCTTAACGAAATAAACTTCAAGTTATTTGAAGATTGACTTCCGAGTCTTTCAAGAATCCTTTCAAGTTTATTTGGTCAAGACAAACATAGATGGAGCCTGAGGGTGACCGCAGACATAAAACGAACACGCCACTGCATGGAGCTGCCTCCAAAGATTCAATTCAATCGAAAGGTGGAAAACTAACACTGAAAAATATTGTTAAAACATCATGATGTCCTTATCGTCTTTAAATGATTGACAGAAACAGAACTATGTACAGTAATAATTATATTTAACGATAAACGAATTTAGTGATTTCACTGGAAGTGGCATTTGGTTAAACAAAATATTACATAACTTGAGATATGTGTGAGGCAAAGGCGAACGGTTGGCGCGGTGGTTAAGCGATTGGCTGCTGCGCTACGTGTCGTGGGTTTGATTCCCGCACGGAACAAATATTTGTATGGCCTACAGATAGTTGTTCCGGGTCTGGGTGTTTGTGTATGTGACATTGTATGTTTGTAAACGCACCCACAACACAGGAGGAATTCCTAGTGTGGGGCAACGTTTTATAAAAAAAAAAAAAAAAAAAATGGTATTTGAATAAAATAAGCTGCAGTTATAAAAAAATGCAAGTAATTTTTATCAACACTCAAATCAATAATGCCACATCGCGCAAATCGCACTGTATTTGTATAAAAACAAACGCTAGGGTAACCACAGTGTGCGAACGTAATCCGGACAGACCGCCAGTCGGGTGTTCTCGATTGATAACATTTTTATTTGCCACTTAAATAGTGGGGAAACAAGGGTTGCGGATGAAGGGGATAATATCGGATCTTAGGACGAGAGTTAAAAGGCGAGCGTGTGGAAAAAACAACGAAATTTCTGTTTGTTTTTCTCAGTTTTGGGAGGCTTTTTACTAAGTTGTTTTGTTAAAAGACCCTTGGAGCTTGGAATGTGGGGATTGACATCAAGTGCTGTCTTCAGAGTGTTGTTGGACGATATCATTGAGAATTAAACTATTTATCCTTGTTTTATTTACTTTTAAATTAAAGTAATTCTTATTTCTAAATTGATGATACGATTCATTATAAGATTACTAGATCACATAAATGACTCTTCTGTGTTCCATAGTTCCATGCAAACGTTTGTATTCAAGTTATAAAACAAAAATACTTTCGAAAGCCTACTGTATTTTAAAGTAACATAACATAGTTGTTATACATTCAAAGGTATTACATACGTATATCTTACCCTACATATAATCTTGACCCACATCGCGCAACAAACACTCATTCACACCAACCTGAACAAAAACCACAATTACGAAACAAAGAAGGAAGAAAAAATATTAAACAAAAAAATCACAGTTTTCCTGCAATCATTACATTTAATTACCTCACATGTCTGACGGTGCGTGAGCACATAATCAATCTCCCTCTCCCCCCTCTCAAGGAGGGTAAATGCCCGCCTTCCACTGTTAGCCGAAGCAAAACATCGCGACTCAGCCAACGGTGAAAATTTCTTATTGAGACTTATCCGTGGAAACAATTTAATTATGGTGTTTCTACTTCTTCGTTAAGATTTTTGTGAGGCGGACTTTAAGGAAAGTAGAGAAAAGTATTTTTAATCTTGATCTGAAGATTTAACAAAGGCTAGTCAGCCGATGGATGGAAAATTCGAAGTCTTTAAATTGGATGTTGTAGTGTTCAATATTTTTAGTCTGAACTTTCCCGACTTCAAAATTAGGAGGTTCTCAATTCACCAGTTTTTTATTGTATGTTTGTATGAGTATTATGAGAATCTGTAAGATAATGGTGTTTGCTTAATCAAAACGATATTTCATCAAAAGTTGTCAAAAAATAGGTTTTTTCAATTCCAAAAATACTTTAATTACCTAAAAGCTATCTTCTAAAAGGCAATGGACATCAAATTTATGTTTTACAAAGGCGCCAGCGTTCGTTCTACCATGTATGCGGGATCCTACCACGCTATACCAACCAATAGCCGGAATCTAACATTAACACGATATACACTGCGGGTTATGCTCCATCGTAATAAAGTTTAGCAGTAGCAAAAACAAACATGGATGCTAAATGAAAAGAAAATGTTTGAGTACTGTAGGTTTATATGTAGAATTTCGCGAATAGATTTCGAATTGGCAATACATTTATTTCCGTGCACAGGCAAGCCAATAGTTTATGATAAATCGATATGTTATTTAAAATTAAAGCGGCCATGTTTATTTTATAGGATTCTCCAGTTTATCCCGACTGCCTCCCAAAGGAATTGAATCTATGTGTCTGCTTTCTTCTTTTAAGTTATTTTGTTAGATGTTTCTAAATGCTTTCGGTTTGTGTTTCAGTTTACATTCAAATGCGGTTAAACTGAGGTCTGGGAATTCATGTTTATCTGAGCAATGTCTTCTTTGAATTATTTTGTAAGAAATATTCAAGTTTGTAACTCCTACGCTTTTACATCTTTTTTTTTTGGGTGTCTTTAAAAACTACATAACTTTGCAGTCTCAAATATGAATGTCGGTTCAAAAAAACTTATCATCACGTCAAATTATGCAAATCTTACTTTACTGAAACATCATTGCGTCTTCCTATGTTACGGATAGTTACAAAATGTGTAAGATTATAAAATAATTAACAGATTGTATACTCTCGATCAATTTTCAACTGAACATTTGGAACACTTTTTTACGGAGGCTAAAAAAATGATAAATTGTACTGATTGAGGCGACCAATCAGTGTACGGTTCTACAATTTTAACACGTCGTCAGTTTGGCTTACACTTTCTTGTTCATAGTTTGGCTTTTAGATCTCTCAAGATATTTTATAATCTTGCGGCGTTTGCATTGCAATCTAGTGAATCATTAGATAATGCTGAACTGTGTACGTCACGGCATCTCTATGACAGCCCATTCTGTGAAGTAGTTGTGTTGTTATCTATTACCACTCATAACCCCTCAACAAGATATTTGAAGACATCGACTTCTTTTCTGTCTCTGCTCAAAAATTAAAAAATCTTGTCAACTAGAAAATTTCTTTCCCTCTGTCTTTTCCTCTGTTGTTTGCATGCCTGACTATGTTTAAGTTCACTAATAATTACTATTCTGTTTTAATAGGTTAACAATAGCGCATTGTTAGATATAACTTTTGATATGTTGTGGAAAATGTCGTAGGTTGTACCTACATTTATAATTTTTGTATAAGTACCTGTAACTTAGTATAAGATTTTAATGTGTAAGTTCTGTTTATTTTCCCAAATAATTAAAACTATCAGAAAACCCTGTCGACTTTCCCTCCAACGCAATTGACACCAACCTTAAATGCAAACCGCCAACAATTTCCATCTAACCACCGATCTATCCACCCTGTCCTCCACACATGCTACTGTCATCCCCCCAAAAGCGACAGCCATCCCCCAAACCAGCCATCTTAGATGAATCCACCTCCCAAAGATCGCTGCATTTAATCTGACGCGACATACTAAAGGACGAACCCACGAACATTTGTCAGCCATACCATGTGAGGCAATTTGCAAATGAATTAAACAAACTCAATTCTAATATGTATGCAGGATAAGGTCGGATTTAGATTGTTCGTTCCGTGTGAAGTTATAATTTCGATTGCTAACTGTTCGCTTAGAACATCTGTTGTATGTAAATGGTATGTGAGGTGGAATTATTATATTTATGCTGGAGTAAAGTATGGGTAATGGTTTTAGGTGAGCGTTTTGTTAGCAAGAATTGTATTGTTTTATTTTATAGGAGATTAAACGATTTGCATAGGTATAAACATAAATATCAGACAAACATGGTGCTGCCTTATATTTAACCTGTTCAGTATCAATTCTACGAGAACAAAAACATTTTTTTAATGCAATTACGTGCCTTAAATGTTATATTTATATTGCTAGTCAAACACATTAATCACAATTCAAAGTGACCAGTTTCATCAAGATAATTTCATCGTTAAAGACCCAACATTTTCAAATAAAAATTATACCAGGCACGGCCTGATGAATTTGACAAAACCAAACTAGAATTAAGTACACCCTACCAATGATATACCTGCCCAGTATTCCACGAAGATTTCTCAAACAAACAACATAGACGTACAAATAAAGGCCCACATTTACAATAACCCAGTTTTATGTTATCCAACATAACATCACTTAAAGTTACCTGTAGGATCCGCTCTTATCCTCCTGTAGCCACATTTCGTATTTCGCACAGAAACAGACTAGGTACATCTCCCATTCAGGACTAACCAGGCATACCGTTTAGAATTTATGCTTCAAATGTAGCTCCACCTTAGATTTTATCCTTCGCTTTGATGTTATACTTTAAAACTGGTGGGGCAGTACTTGCAATGGGGAAGTGTTTTCCAAAACTAGTGTTTTCAAAGGATGCTTGCTTTATTGTGTCGTTGCGTTGAGGTTCTTTATTATCATTATTATTCAATTTATTTATTTTATTTACATATTGATTACATTACTATAAATATATATATATATATATATATAAGTATATTAGTATGTTTTGATTTGTTACTTCAGTTTAAAGCTTCATACTCTCTTCTTCTCTTGTTCTTACACACTATTGTCTACATTTCTTTTTCGTTTATCCTTTCGCAGGTCTGCTGGAAGAAATTTCGTTTGAAATAAGCAGTTCCTTTGTACAAAGATTGTAATGTTATCTCTTACTTATTGTATGTGTGTACATAAATAATAAAATAAATAAATAAATAAATATATATATATATATATATATATATATAAAAATAGTAGCCCACCGGTATCGGGAACAGGGTCCGAGCAACCGGTAGTCAGAGCTCCAGAGAGAGGAACCTCCTAACAATGCGAGCCGTGTCCAGGAGTACTGCTTTCTGAATCAGGCCCTTAATCCAGCCGCCTAACGTGAGCCTCCTGAGGTGTTGGTTGATGCTCTTGACTATTAAGCCATTGGCTGACACGACTATCCGTACAATGATTGCTGAGTCCACTTCCCACATGTCGACCACGCGTGTTTTAAAAAATGTTTAAATTATTTATTTTGTATTATAAAATAATAACATCATTTACCAAAGCAAGTGACTCCTGGCATTTAACGCTCTAAATATCATTTTGACGATAACACGAAAACAATAGACTACAAGCGAGGCTTATAATACTCACCGTAAATATTTCCAAACAGTCCTTTATTTCACAATGACTTCAAATTGCCTGAACATTTAACTGTGATCTAATAACCTTACACAAAGTGGAACAATACTTGTAGAACAATAACATTGAAAGTAAATCGGGGAACAATGGCTGGCTATATAGCACGAGAGTATAGAAGTAAAATAGAATATTCATTACGACTGTACCTTTAAAATGGTGTCTGAAGGGAAATCATTAGCATTTCCCTACAGAAGGATGGGCCTCTCCTTAAGTCTTTAGGGATGGGACATGCTCGATAGTTTGTTGTTAATGTTTTTTTTTTTAATTTAGCTATTTTAATGATTATGACTGTGTTGTCGCAATACAAATAACGCAAAAAACTGAATAGTTGATCATTAACTTCATATTGTGGTTAGTAACACTTATAAAACTATGTTAGTAACATTTTTTCTTAATATAAAATAAATTAAAATAGGCTAATTCATACAACTCCCCGCTGCACCAGACCTGCAGCAGTGCATACTAGCCCAGTGCCCGAGGAACGGGCTATCAGGCTTATTTACTATCACTCTTAGAAAAGAACTGGACTGGTAGAAAATGCCTAAGGCATTAAGTCCGCCTCTGTACATTTGTGTGCGTAAAGTATTAAATAAAAGAAAAAAAAATATTTAAAGGTGATCAACTTAATGACATTTGTATTCTATAGTAGCTCAAAAACACGCCAGAAATAAAAACACGTACTTTTATGACTACAATTAAATTTCAGCAATTAAACAGGAGCTTCTATCCATCGTACCTTATTATCTACATCAATAAAACGAAACTCCACTTTATTTCAAAATTACAATTCAACTCATAAACCAATTAATTTCCCTTCTAAAATGTTGATAAGACTATCTATCGACATAGATTCACCTCCCTGCGTTACCCCATACAGCCTGTAATTGCGCGGCTACATTTTGGGGGTAAAAACACATAAATTACACCTTTTATTCATTCCCGATTGCTAGTTGTTATTGCTATCATTAACCACCCCACATTGGCTATATTACTACGTATTGAAATATTACCTTTATTAATGAAATGTGTTGGATCATGGCCACGTGGAGGAGATCTGTGGGTGCGTTGTAACACGTGGCAATTGGTCCCTTTTGTCTTTGTTTCTTGTTCGGCTAAGAGAAAGACTCATCGTAATTCCTGTTTATTATCCATCGACCATTTTGAATACTACTCAATCTAAATATTATATAACTCAAAAGTGACTGACTGACATAGTGATCTATCAACGCACAGCCCAAACCATTGACCGGATCGGGCTGAAATTTGGCATGCAGGTAGATGTTATGACGTAGGCATCTGCTAAGAAAGGATTTTGATTAATTCTACCCCCAAGGGGATAAAAGTTTGTATGAAACTTTGTCCATTTTAAACCGATCCGACCGCTAAACAAAAGTAAAGCCACAAAAACTATACCTAATTAATAATAATACTTCTTAACGCGAGCGAAGCCGCGGGCAAAACCTTGTTTATATATAAAATGGCCATTTAGGAATGTATTGTAACCTATGTATAGGTAATAAAAAAACTCATCTTTAGGTGAAGTCCAACTTCATTGACTACATTTTCTTATTAGTTACTAGCGACCTAGGCCCGGCTTTTTTAGTGCAAATTAAATATAAAAACCTTCCTTGTTTAATTATGTCTACTATTGAAGAACGTATAAAGAATCGTAGCTGAGTTTAGAAGCAGTAAGCGGAAAAACCAACGAGGTTGAAAACGACTGTGTTTTATACTATTTAAGCATTAAAGAAGAGTGTCCGTGGCTAAATAATAACAGCCGCACGGATGATCTTCGAGGTTAAGCAACGCTTGGCAAGGTCGGTCTGTGGACCATCTTAACATACCAAGACTCCTCCATACCTCCGAAAGCACGTTAAGCCGTTGGTCCCGGATGTCATTCGTAGATCTCTGGCAGTCGTCATGGATTGTCAGAAACCAGAAAATCTGTCTCCAGACTTACCAAAAATATTGTGATACCCAAGTTAATGTGTTGTGGAGTTCTGGTGCTAGCTGTTCCAAGTAAAAAACTGGTATTCAGCTGAATCCGGTTTGACTGGAAGCCGATCCCAATAGTTGGGAAAAGGCAGGCAAATTAATGAAGAGAAGATATGTTAGAAATACAATATTTAGTTGTGATAATGGCTAAAAGAAGTTATCATTATATTTTAATAGCGTTTCCAATAGTCTGCATAAATTCTATAGACAATTCAAAGGTCAAAGATTTTTTTTTACAGTGTTTCCCTAAAATAGATTAAGTAAACTTTACTTTCAATAAGACGCTCTGGAGATGTTATCGTAACACCTATTACATCAGCATCCTCTTGGCACTTCGCGAGATGACAAGCAAATAACGGGCAATGTTTTTCTTCCATTATCCGTAAGGAAATTAATTCCTCTGTGTGCATGGAAGTACTACTAAAATAAACTGGAAGTATTAGTGATGTGACAAGTGTTATAAATATCGAATGTCTTTAATAGAATTGGGCTTATGTAAGAATGATTTCGACGACGCTCTTTTAACCGCAGCAGTAGCAATAAATAGATCTCAATTTCATAAATAGGTTTCAATTAAAAACTAGAGCAGTGGTGTCCGAGTAGAGCAGTGGTGTCTGAGTGGTAACGGCCCCGACTTACGAATTGCAGGTCGCGGGTTCAAACCCAGCCAGGCGCATTAATTTGTGTAATTAATTTCATCACCACTGCTCCCAAAACGGTGAAGGAAAACATCGTGAGGAAACCGGCATGTCCTAGAACCAAAAAATTGAAGACATGTGACATTCATTAACCCGCACTGGGCCCGCGTGGTGGATTATTTCCTCTCCTAGACTGGAACACAGGACTCCTTAGGCCTGTGTCCCAGCAGTGGGAACGTGAAACAGCTGATTATGCTATACTATGCTAAAAACTTATTGTTTGGTAAATATGACTGCGGTACGATAAGAGCCTGTTATATCCTCTCACAGTAAAAAGTAATCAAGTGATCGTATCGCACAAAAATTCTCGACTGGCTTAGCAACTACACACCAAAAACAATTTCGTAGCAAGTCAGCTCGCTACCAAACTGTCAATCAGAGCTGACAGACGCTGTCGTGGCTTGCAAACACTACAGCTAGCAAATACTCTTTTATTTGTCAGATTGGCGTCGATGCCAATATACAATATTGTTCCTCCACTCCAGAATATAAATGGCGGTGAAAACTCTCGCAGCCCCATCTGAAATAGGGGTGTCTAAATAACCGTGAAGCGTGGGTAAAGGGTGCAGGGTGGCCGGTAATGCGGTTTTTGACGGACTCGCTTATTAGAATAAACGTAGTTTTACGAAATTTAGATGGTTTATTAGATTTGTGTGCTTTTGATCTTTTTGTCTTCAAACAATTGAGAGTTACTCTTACTAGAAAATACATTCAGTATTTTATAAAAATAATCGGAGGTTTACCTTACTAAAAAAAACCATTTATCGCCATCGATATCGATAGAAACAAGGAAATATTGTAGCGCGACCCTAAAAAAACACAACGCGTACGTACGGCTCAGCCGCACATCATTCATTACGCGACCACAATTTAATTATATACCTACAGAGTGACTCGCTTAATCTTGGTTTCCCAAAATGCTTATAATTTGCCAACATTTTAAAAATGCGTTGTAATTATAAGAAATTTTATCATATTGTCACAGAAAAAATATGCAGAATGTGAAACTAAGTGCCAAACATAAATCAACATAAAAAACACATACACATTGTCCTTTTTAATTGATTTGAAAAGCAGGACGAAATTACAAGCGCACAAAAATAAAACTATGTAAGTTTTTTTTTTAATTTAAAGAGCAAAAATTACCACAGCATGTAAAATGAAATTTTCGGATCAAAATATCGACATTATCGTAGGTCACCACTGCCCCTCCCTACTGATATAAAGCTGTAGTACACCGCATGCTTCGTTACCCCACAATCACGTTACGTAGACTGCGAGCGATTCACTAATTCTTGCGTGCGCCGGCCGCGTACCTTGCCTGTACTCGTGTGTCTACGCTTTATTTCCAGTAGACGAGGCAAACGAATTTTATATATGTACTAGCTTCTGCCCGCGACTTCGTTCGCGTGGAATAGTTACTTTACCCCCGATTTTGAAACTCTCAGCGGGATCGGTTAAAACTGACAATTTCAATTGAAAGTTTCATACAAACTTTCATCCCCTATTGGCCTATTTTATCCCCTTGGGGGTAGAATTAATCAGAATCCTGTCTTAGCGGATGCCTACGTCATAACATCTACCTGCATGCCAAATTTCAGCCCGATCCATTCAATGGTTTGGGCTGTGCGTTGATAGATCACTATGTCAGTCAGTCAGTCACTTTTGAGTTATATACATTTAGATTTGTCTTATTTTATCGAGACAACAATGATATAGGAGCTAGATTTTGAAGAAGCGATAGAGTAATATGGGAAAGCGGTTTGCAATGTTGGCTTGATTTATCGGAATGACTGAGCAGTAAAAGCTCCTGCGTATCGTGGTCTCAGAAACTGTGAGCAGCCTTTAATAAGATTTTATCTAACTTGCCTTGTTAGTTAGTTGGTATGTATGGGCCATATACTGCTACTAAATTTTAAAAAACTTATCCCCAACCGATTTAACTGAAATTTTGCATACACGTTTGATCTTGGATGTATGATTGGTTAAGAAACATCATTCGAAATCCAATATGGTGGATTCTGTGTTGCAATCATTTTTATGCACGTCCATAATCTGAATATCACATGTTGGGTTTGCTCAGATAAATCAATATTGGACAAACATACGCACATTCAGACATTATTTCCATTTTTATACCTTGTGTTGCATAAAATATTATTTGTTTATTCATTTAAACTTTATGTATAATAGTGGGCGGACATAATGCAACAAGGTTTTTTCTACCAGTACACGTTTGGGTTAAAAACACAACACTGGTAGGTGTACAACAAGCAGATAAAATACAAAATATATAATTTTTGGGAAAGAAATTACATATACACAAAAAAAATACATATATGTTAAAATAATAATCTACTAAATATGATGTTTTATAATAGTTTTTATGTACCTATAAGAGAACTTAATTAATAAATAAATATTGAAAACTGTTGTTACTATTTTAACAACCAGCTAATTGATTTTCCTGTGACACAGAACTTTAAAACTACGCTCAAAAGTTCCACATTAGCTACTATAACAATTCCGCTGTATGCAGGAATTCTTTCAGTAAAAGTTAACAGCGTTTTACAGCGTCGAAGTTATGATAACCGCTCGCTTCGTTAGCTCACAATCCCAGCTCACAAGAGGGCTGTTTTTATATTGCAAACTAGCTTAGATACTGGGAAACGATGCTGTTTTACTTTGCAGGGGTGAAGTGGGAATAGATTATTTTTATGCTTACTTATAACGTAAGGTATCTCTATATATGTTGGAGAGACACCATGGCGTCCTCGCGTTTTAGTCAGTAAGAGTCTGACACTCACTTCCGCTCCGCCCAGAGCGGGAGAAGTAATACGATGATTTCCCATGCAGAAAAAAAAGGTATCTATATATAGAAAAACTGATCCCTGATAGGATCACTCGGTTGTCTGTCTGTTTGTCGGTCTGTCAGTCTGTCTGTCCCCCTGACACAGCTGATTTTCTCTGAATCTACTTGATCGATTTAGTTCAAAGAACAATGGCAGAATAATAGTTGACAAAAATTTTAGCGTCTAGTAATGTCTGTTACATAAAATGATTTTAGGTATTTTTCTATGATTTTTCAAATAAAAATGTATTTTAATTAAAGCCACAGAAAAAAACATACATTTTTGGGAATATCAAATGACTAAAATGATTTTACACTATTCAAGTGTTGTCATTTACTAAATTCAAACTAAACACATCAAAAGTATCTAGGGATCAACATATATTTTTGCAATAACTTTTCTCCTGATTGATATTAATTAAAATTTTCTTTAAGGATTCATCAAATAAAGTGTTTTCGTTTGTCACAGTAACGATAAACCAAGTCACCTTTGCATTAATAAAGAAATTTGCCATTTTCCTAATAAAGGGATTTTTGACATTTGAACCACTAACATTAAAGTTCGAAAAAAAGACTGAAATAACAGTTTTCTTTAAAATTTTATTGGGTAACTTAAACAATTAATAATCCGTGTTTCTACCGCGAACACTAACAACACAAGAACATCGGTTTGGCATACTCAAAATGAGTTCATCCAAATCACGCTGTGGAATGGCCGCCCATGTTCGTTGCAACAACAAAAAAAGGTCTTCTTGCGACTGGATACCCTCCATATTCGGCAGAGCTCTTCTCTGTAGCATATCCCATGCATGCTCAATCGGGTTCAAGTCTGGCGACTGAGCAGGCCAGGGCAGGACATTGATGTTAGCTGCGGCGAGAGTCTGTCTTACAACTCTTGCGGTGTGCGGTCGTGCATTATCATGCATTAACTGAAATAAGGGACCGATTTGCACTTGTAGAGGAACGATGACGTCTGATACAATCGTCTCAGCATAAATTTGAGCGTTGAGGTTGCCTCTGATCCAAATCAACTCAGTTCTTCCGCCGATCCAAATACCCGCCCATACTATGATGGTTCCACCACTATAAGGATGGACTTCCTGGCAGGATTTTAATCGCTGTTGGCGTCCAGGGGTTCTCCAGTGTCGTATACGTCTTGTATCCGGTCTCATACCAAAACGAGACTCATCAGAAAAGCACACGAAACGCCATTGTTCTTCTGCCCAATTTCTGTGTTCAAGAGCCCATTGATATCGAATCCTACGATTGTGCATTGCTATAGGTGGTACCCGTAGCGGTCTTCGGGAATGAAGGTTCACTTCATGCAAGCGGTTTCTGACTGTTTGGTCGCTAATTAAGTTCCCTGAAGAGTGATGAAGCCTCACGGCTAACATCATGGCGGTTATTGTTGGAGCTCTTCGAGTTAAGATTTGAATGTATCGGTCTTGTCTCCGTGTGGTGCAGCGATACCGTCCTCCATGGCGCTCAGCCAAGGTAAGCGAAGAGCTCTGCCGAATATGGAGGGTATCCAGTCGCAAGAAGACCTTTTTTTGTTGTTGCAACGAACATGGGCGGCCATTCCACAGCGTGATTTGGATGAACTCATTTTGAGTATGCCAAACCGATGTTCTTGTGTTGTTAGTGTTCGCGGTAGAAACACGGATTATTAATTGTTTAAGTTACCCAATAAAATTTTAAAGAAAACTGTTATTTCAGTCTTTTTTTCGAACTTTAATGTTAGTGGTTCAAATGTCAAAAATCCCTTTATTAGGAAAATGGCAAATTTCTTTATTAATGCAAAGGTGACTTGGTTTATCGTTACTGTGACAAACGAAAACACTTTATTTGATGAATCCTTAAAGAAAATTTTAATTAATATCAATCAGGAGAAAAGTTATTGCAAAAATATATGTTGATCCCTAGATACTTTTGATGTGTTTATTTTGGTATATACTTTTAAGAAACACATAATGGATAAAAACTATTTTATAGGAAGTTAGTATTACTAATACCTACACCATCAGTAATAATAAAAAATAAAAGTGATATGGTCGAAAATAAGTTCCTTAAATAGAACTTCCTGCAATTATTCAATATCTTAATCGCAATACTATAGTAACAATTCAATTTATTGTTCTGGCAACACTGACTCGAATTGCGGGCTGTCAGCTGTCACTGATGCTGTGCTTTTCGTGTTGGTTGTATTTGTGTTGTTTTTGACATTTTGCTATTTTCTTATTCTATTTGACTTGAATTGATTACGGACTGATTTTTGGTATGTGTGACTTGTGCGTGCCTGTATACCTAGCCGAACCCGTATACTAGAAGAATAATATTGTAGCTGTTTAGTTGGTCGGCGGCTCGGCGCACTTTGGGGTGTTGCGCCCATGTTATGACTGTGGTGTGGTTTTGGGGTGGGCCAGACATCAACATATTACCTATTGCAGCGCTAGCAGAATTTATAAATTCTATAATTATAAGAAAAGATGATGAGGAGGAATAAAAATGTAAAAAATGTAGAATTGTTTTATTTTTTATTCATTGCATTCCAAAAGGGTTCTAAAGGCTACAGTGAGCACTAACAACTATAACATCAACAGGTGGACCATAGGTATGCCTGTCTGCCACGTTAGTGGTATAAAAAACAAGTACCTATAATGAATGCTGCATACATATCGGCAGGTCACGCCTTTTCCCTGTAGAAGTAGGCAGAGAATACATCCTTCTGCTTTTTCCACATTCATCAATCTATATAGCAATCATTGACTGTTACAGAAACCTTACAGGCGTAGGTACTCTTGATCAATAAAAATAGTTTCCCCAGCGGTGTACCTATATACTACTATTATATGAATATATAATAGAGAAACAATAATCTTAAAAATAGTATATGGGTTAATGTACCCACATAGTTAATCTTTTTGCTAAGAATATAGTAAAGTAACAACAAACAACCACAGGACGCATGTTTCTCCAAGTGACATAAGACATAACCTAAAAAAGTTAAAAGTTAAATATCTTTTTTTTGAAGCCCCCCCAGGACAAAATTCTTTGACAAAGTTACTCAGGGACTCACGCTCGACATTTTAAGATATTTTTGACATATAGACGCGACCATTTCTTCTCAACTAATTTTATGTATGGAAGTCTGCCATTGTTCTTTGGCACATACATAATGTATATATACATATGTATAATCTTTTGTGACTCAAAAACGGATGCGTAACGAAAATTGATTATTCATTAAAATATTTTATTTTTATTTTTAAATGTTCAAAAAACACTACGCTCAACAAACACACTAAAAGCTATGCGCCACAGTATAACCAAAACAGTAGACAATTTAATGAGTACGCAAATTATGCGCTACACATAAATCTACTACATAATTCAATAAAGCGTCATTATTGCATAAACCTGTCCAAATGACTGGCTGCGTATCAAATGACGGCGTCCCTGCGGCCACAGTGTGAGACTTGCAGTAATGCAATCAGAGGGCTGGCTGGCGTACCCTCGTTCATCATGCGTATACCGGAGCACTGGTAGACTGCCTACTTTATTATTCTGTTGTATAGAGTGAATTAAATTTGGCCTCTACCGGTTAGGAAAATTCGGGAATAAAGGGTATTTATTGCATTTCTCCGTGCCTCGGAAAGTACGCTAAGCCGTTGGTCCCGACTGTCATTTGGAGATCTTTGGCAGTCGTTACGGATTATCAGAAGCCAATAAATCTGACACCAGTCTTGCCAAGGAGTACTGTGTTGCCCAGTTAATGGGTTGTGGAGGTCTGGTAGGCAGGCACTGCACGAAAAATACTGGTATTAAGCTGAATCTGGCTTGTCTGGGAGCCGACTCCAATATAGTTGGGAAATGGCAGATGGATTGCATTTGACAACAAAAAATCAACCACCCCATTCTCATAGTATCTACCTAATATTTGTGTATTTATAATTACCTCTTTCCTCGTTTCAGGTTTTGCGTTTAGTATGTCATATTTGGTACAAGATGTGCTACATCGAGCAGTTGCATTATTTATGCAATATTTATTCATCAATTAGCGATGTGTACATTACGTATATTTAATTAATAATATCAATTGTTGAAAAGAAAGCAATTGTCGTCTAACTGCCACTTATATAATACTAGCTGCTGCCCGCGACTTCGTCCCCGTGGAATCCCCGATTTTAAAACATTCTTTATCGCTGCTCCGCTCCTATTGGCTTAAGCGTGATGATATATAGCCTAAAGCCTTCCTCGATAAATGGTCTATTCAACCCAAAAAGAATTTTTCAATTCGAACCAGTAGTTCCTGAGATTAGCGCGTTCAAACAAACAAACAAACGAACAAACAAACTCTTCAGCTTTATAATATTAGTATAGATTACCAGTGGCAGTGCCAATGCTATCGTGATCCAGTGTGAGGGAAAGGGATAGTGCTATTCGTCTTGTGTAACTCCGTCTCTCTCTGACACAGGAGTCATGATGGATTTAAGACGTCATGGTAGGGTCCCAGGTCATTGTCTCTTAATCACTCTTTCTCTCACACACACACACAAAAACCCGCTGTCTGGTGGCATTCTTATCACAGAACAGTTATTGAATGAACTTCTAACAACAGTTTTTTCAGCTCCGATGTTAGTTGTTGCTCGGAATAGCCACTCTAGTTGTGAAACAAAGCAGTTCCTGCCGGTATACATCGTAAATTGAAAGACTATCACGCATTCTAAACCGAGCAATATCCAGCGGAGTCAAGCCACGGGCAGATTGCAGTAATCCAATCAGGCCAGCTGCCCACAATTTGCGGGTAAGTGATGCTCGCTCTCCAATGTGTTGCCCGCCCGTATTGAATGTGCCCCGTTTTGATATTCTGGTCTTTTGATAGTGCTGTTACTATGCATGTGTGAGGTAACGTGGAGCTCCGAAGTGCATTTGTTGTGGAGTTTTTATTTATTTCGATATGGTTGGGACTTACATGGTCCATCTCTTGAATATTACCGGTAACCTTTACAAATGCACAACAGAGGGCTATATAGGCTGTTGCGAAATTTGTTCACCGCGGCCCTGGAACGCAAATGGCACTAGGAGGAACACGGATGGGTTTTAGTCAGCAAGAGTCTGATACTCCCTTCTGCTCCGACCAGAGCGGGAGAAGTCATCCGATGATTTCCTATCCAGAAAAAAATATAAAAAGGGCTACATAGATTGTTTTCGAAATACGATTAATGTGGCGTATTGTGACGTAGCGATAGCGCGAAAATCTTTACCACTGATAGAATGTCACGTTTAGGCCCTCAGTGTTCAGTTTAATTGCGTCATCTAGTCTGATATTAACGTAATGCTGTGATTTGAAGTTTCTCATATAATAAATCGTCTATTTCTATTGAAATTCTGTCTCATATGTAAGTATTCTGTTTCAGTAAATTGCCGCATTTCTATCTTCTTCCCAAAGGCAAAACTATCCCATGGAATACAGAGGAAATACGCACGCACAAAAAAATTTTCACCCAATAAATCACGTACATTATTTTTTTTAGTAAAATCTATATTACTTGTAACAATACAAAGCAAGCGCACACGATCGACGGCAGTTTGCGACGCGACGCAACACAGACGCGTCGCAACACAGTCCCGACGCGACGCAATACAGTCGCGCGACCAATAGATCGCAATCTAGACGAACAGCGCAGATTAATCGTTTTTGTACACCGAGCTTTATTGGATTGGAGGCGAATTGAGCTTTTTTATTTTGTTACTTAGGTACCTACTTGTTTTTTTTTTTCTGTACAAGACGGAAAACTAAGGGGGACATTGGATAATGTTCGAGTTCTATTTCTGTATTCGTGCTGTATTTATTTTCTTTTCAATGTACCGGTTCTTGGTCGTATTAATGTATTGTAAGGTTCAATGGCTAGTATGTACGGAGCATGGACCAACGGTAATGTATGAAAATTATGAGTGTATTTTGGACCGACTGACACACGCAACTTAGTCTGCCTCACATTGTTCATTAATGCTGCGCTCCTATTAGTTATAGCCTTCCTGGGCTAATATAATATAAAATAATTTTTCAACTCAATTTGAACCAGTAGTTCCCGAGACTAGCGCGATCAACCGCACAAACAAACTCTTGTCTCTTCTTTATAATATTAGTATAAATTTGATTTTCACCGATTCGGTTTTCCCTCAAGAAACATACAACTTATCACTATCGGCCACCAAACAAATTTCAGAGCTGACCGCTATGACTAAAATATACGAAAATATAAAATATAATCCAGTCGAATTGAGTAGGTGCCTCATTTTTGGAAGTCATACCAGAAACTTCATCTTTAAATTATTATAACCTATTTTTTATATTTTTTTTACTGGCCAGCTGCAAGGCAAAGGTCTCCCTCATAGTTTTACAACGTTTTTTAAATTTTACCTAAAATGAATCATTGTAATTCTTCCCTTTAAAAAAATGCCGCATCCATTCCTACCAGACTCCTAGTCCCACCGCAACACAATAGCCGTTACACAGCCTGCAGTAATTAGGACCATGCCCCTACTCGTGTCAATTCACTAAGTACATAACCTCGTGATATTTGACGAATGCAAATAAAGTCGTGATATTTGACGTCACAAACTCGTCATAAGTACAGTGGAATAAGTTATTTGGTATACATCGTGCATTGATACAGTTGCGAAAATGGGTATTGTCGATTAATAATCATCATCATCAAGAGCCTGTTGCACGCCACTTAGATCTATTTTCGGCTCGCATCCAGTTTCTGCCAGCCGTCCCGCGCAAATCGTCACTCCACCGTGCCTGAGGACGTCCTACACTACGTTTGCCGATTGATAATACAAGTAATACTCTACTACACATACTGATGTTTCTATATTGGCTGATAACATTATGATTATATACCAGCGTCCATTGCGCTTGGTTACAATGACACTACAGGAAAACGCAATTGCAATACAATAACCTTGAATCGTGTACCAGTTTTGAATTTTTCTAATTTAAGGTACAGGGAAAAATATAAATATTTTCACTGCACTGCCAATTTTCACTTCTGTTGTCTGCGTCATAAGTGATGACTTTTAGGCATATGGTGATTAAAAAAAAAATGTTTTTTTTTTTAATATATGAAAAAACAGATCAAAAATGTTTATTTGTCAGAATATGGTACAATAGATATTACAATTTTGGTTTCAGCATACAATATGGCGTACAAATATTTCTATAAGAATGAAGGCTCATTTATTAGCCTATTAATTAATTATAAATTAAGTAATGCAATATAAATATTATTATAGTAAAGATTAAAATTGTATTGAATTAATAAAAGTCATGTCATTTTTACTGAATAAGTATGTCATTGTTGGGTATGGTAGAATAAAGTCTATGTTTATGTATTATGCTAATAGTGAAATATTCTCTAAATATTCTTCACTGTAATAATGTTTAAATGATAAATGAATTTTATTTTGTAAGTAGGTTGTAAAACCACTTTTACACGTCAATCTTTTTTTGCCCATTATAAAAATTAGTCTACTAGTAGTTTATCCAATAACAGTCTATATAACACCCTTTTATATGTAAGTAAAGTGTTATCCTATCCAAGAAGATGGACCGATGACCTGGTAAAACCCGTAGGGATCGCACGCACAGGACCGGACGGTATTCTACGGTCCTATGTCCAGTGATGATCGTTTTTAGACTGAAATGATAAGGATGTCTTCCTGCATACCAAACAGCTTGTTTGAGTGTACACCTAAAACTCGTGATATTTGACGAACATTCCAACTTGGT
This sequence comes from Hecatera dysodea, assembly GCA_905332915.2. Taxonomy (NCBI): domain Eukaryota; kingdom Metazoa; phylum Arthropoda; class Insecta; order Lepidoptera; family Noctuidae; genus Hecatera; species Hecatera dysodea. The sequence goes on from HG995304.1 coordinate 801,374, forward strand.
CGTCGCTAAGTTGTTGAAAGTAGTCTTAAGTTGAAGACGATTAAGTGTTTCCCGCTGATAAGTTTGTTCAGTGATTTCGGAGCTTTGAGTCGCAAATGTTTGGTTTGTTCATATTATTTAATCTTTGGATACGAATCGTTTTGTATGGTGTTTCAGAGCTTATCACATGAGTATTTTGTGGAACAGTGAAATATCTACATTCGTATGTTTTTGGGTACCTACGAATAAATACGGACTGTTAAAAATTTAATGGTATTATTCGAAGATATATAACATGCAACAACTCGCACTGGGCCCACGTGGTGGATTACGGCCCATTCCCTCTCCTAGAGAGGAGGCCTGTGTCCCAGCAGTGGGTACATTGGAAGGCTAATTATGCTTATGCTAAAAGTTTAATGATAATAAGAAGATCTGAATCTGCGAACAGTAAAGGAAGAAATTGAGTTACACAGATAGAACTATCAAACCCGACTAGACCATCACATTAACCAGCTAGCTGCAGAACTGTAGGGATGAGGATGCAGTTCAAGATACTCTCGACTCAAGAGAAATAGTATACCTGATCTAGCAACAAAATTTGCCAAAATAAAATGGGTGCACAACGCCACAAAACTACTAAAAACGCGTACAAAAAAATAAAAACTTGTGCGTCATTTCCCATTATTTTCATATTTGTTGTGTGGTAAAAAAATGTCGTTTTTTCCTCGCATATGAAACTCGGTGAGCAAATTGCTCACTAGACACTCGACTGATTTACATCCTCGCCTGCGGCTCGGGCAGCAACTCACAGCCTCATGTATAATGAGCAACTTAGCTCACTTGTATCATCATCATCTGCCTAGCCTTTTCCCAACTATATTGGGGTCGGCTCCCAGACAAACCGGATTCAGCTGAATACCAGTATTTTACGTAGAGCGACTGCCTACCAGACCTCCACATTCCATTAACTGGGGAACACTGTACTTCTTGGCAAGACTGGTGTCAGATTTTCTGGCTTCTGACAATCCGTAACGACTGCCAAAGATTTCCAAATGACAGCCGGGACCAACGGCTTAACGTGCTTTCTGAGGCACGGAGAAGTCTCGTTATGTTAAGATGGTCACCCATCCACAGATCAACCTCGGCAACCATTGCTTAACGTCTAAGATCGACCCGTGCGGCTGTTATAACTTAACTCACTTGTAATGTACTATTATTTAGCAACGAATCATTAACCGTAACAGTACAATTCTAAATACTGAACATTGCCATTTCTAATGTTGACTCAATAATAACTGACACATGACGTCACACGCAGACATTCTGAATATAATCTCGTCATAATGAGTGGCACAACGCTTGCCGCGATTGTGAACATACCCATCACAAAGTCTGCCACGCTCCCTTCACACCCAACAATAACATCACAACTCAAAAAACCCATCACTCAATTATCAACCCTCCACCTAGCAAATACAGCTGAAAATTAATTGATCAACCCTTCAGATGTGTTTGAATCATATAATCGAATTCTATTGTATCCTGCATTTAACGGCTTTTAACTGATGAACGAATTGGAACTCTAATTGGTTGTTTTTAAGGTCGGATTTGAATTGGTTTAGGTGGTGGATGAGTTGATTCATTATTGAAGTAAATCTGTAAGACAATGAGGCATGTGCACAATGAGAGACAATATTGTGTGAAAGCTACGAGCTATACTATCGGCTGTTTAAGCGCTTTGTAAGCGACGTGAAGCGATCAAAGCACATGCCAATCGATAATCCTGTTGCTGTCATAATCGGATCGACTTTCTGAAAGCATTTCAGTTTTAATTAACTCAGCTGAGATTTTGTCGCGTTCTGGCACTAATGAGCGTTTGTTAGACTCAGTAGGTACGATTGAGTTTTATTCTCTGTCTGGTCATTCTTTTTTTTTTTTTTTTTCAAATCATCAAATGTCTTCTTCTACTCTGGGTGGGGCGGAAGGGAGTGTCAGACTCAGTGAACGCAAATAAAACATGGAAGCATTCCTAACTCAAAAAATGACCCAAAGCACATTGCGCCGTGGTAGGCGGGGCTTACCGATTGCGCCGCACACGTGTTTAGTTACACGGCCTATTCGTTACATGGTAATTTAAACAAATACTTGGGAAATAAGGTCAATTTTTAACTGTGCATCGTATTAGCAATAATGTTGTTGGTGTGGTTAGGCGAATCCGCGACGAGGTTTCGATGTGTGAGTTTGTTTGGATTTTTGGGTCACGATTCGCGCTTAGATCCCTTGAAGTAATGCTTCCATGTTTTATTTGCGTTCACTGGTCAGACTCTTACTGACTAAAACCCATTCGTGTTCCTTCTGATGTCCTTCGCGTTCCAGGGCCGCGGTGACTCTTTTCAACAAATTCAGCAAACCTGGTAGGCACTGGCCCTAGGCCCCGTCTTATTTGCTGACATAGCTTCGAAGCGAGCGTGGAACATCACGCGCCGTCGACCCGGGCCTTGTTCTTCAATCTGACTATTGTACTTACTGGTACTGTGGCCGTACTACGAAGTGCCAATGCTATCATGGTTCAGTGTGAGGGAAAGAGATAGTGCTAAACGCGTCTTTCTCTGGCGCAGGAATCATGATGGATTTAAGACGTCATGGTAGGGCTGCTGGTCTTCAAAAAGTCAGCTTTGTTATTCCTCATAACCAAAAGCGCGTGTTATCAGATTAGTGAACGTAAACGATGCAAAAAATGAGAAGCTTTATAAGGATTGTAGACAGATGAAATAGAACTCAATAAAAATTAAATAAGATCTACACACAAGACAGATAGACCATGTCCTCTGATGGAACGAACTTTTCAATTGCGCAATTCGTTCGAAAGAGTCACCGCGGCCCTGGAACGTAAAGGGCACTAGGCGGAACATGGATGGGTTTTAGTCAGTAAGAGGCGGACACTCCCGCTTTGCTCAGACTGGAAGAAGTCATATCCCATCCACAAATAAAAAGTTTATTTTTAAATCCAGAAGCATGTTACCTCGAGATTATTTTCGACTTACTTACAAACATTTTAATATGAATGTGAGTTTACTTTGTAAATCCAATAAATCATTTTTGCCTTAACACCAGACAGGCCTCATAAAAACACAACACTTCTCAAAAATAATACCAAAAGTACAAAAGATGAAAAAAACTCGTCGTTATTCACTGCTTTGGCGCCAAAAAATACAATACGTGCAGTATAAAAGTATCATTTTAACAAAAAAGGGACCCGCACGGAAAATGCGATACCCGCGAGGGTTCCGCCTCCTTTTTTCTTTCGTCCTCCGCCCGGTCCGGTTACCAGACCTTTTTATTTAGACCGTGACGTAACACGAGGACGAAGTGTCGCGAGTTTTAACTTAATTCAGTGACTGCGATGATTAATTAGTTAAAAGTTTTTAATATTACATTTGGGCTTTGTGGTGACGCCATTTTATTGTTATTTTTATTTTGTTTGAAGGACCCTTGGGTTACTTAACAATGCTGGTGTTTTTTTTTTATTATTATTAAAAAATATATAGAAACAAGCAAACAGTATTTTTTTTTAATTTTCGCTTATTATTTATTATACAAACTTTTTTACAAAATTATGTCACCCTATGTAATGTTTTCTTCATCGATATTTTTTGTAACTTATATATGGTAAATAATAAAGAGTATTCTATTCTAGTCATGTATAACGAAATTAATTACACAAAGTAATGCCGCCTAGCTGGGTTTGAACCTGCAACCTACATTTTGTAAGTCGGGGCCGTTACCACTCGGCCACCACTGCTCTTGCAGCACTGCTCTATAATACAATAATAATGTATTTTGTTCATATTCATTTGTTGCATTCCAAATACACTGTGTTATTGAACTATCTTCTACAGGTGAAAAGCATATAAACCCAATTTAAGTACTCATTCTATAAGTACGTCTAATTTCATCGCCGCTAACTCACCAACCTATTGACACATGCACGCCCGTGACCACAAACAATTGAGTTGTGGTCACAAATAGCTGAACGACCACGAATGACATAAATTACCTTACTGCGTAGCCTCTGCAATAGTCTATGGTCATTCAAATAGGTAAACACACTGAAAATGTTACCACTCATGACGCGGAGTTCTAGCGTAATATTAGGAACGGTCGAACTTCGAGGTTTTTTTTATTTACTGTGAAATGGATTTGCTCTTGACTCCAGTCTAGGGTCGCAGGTGACAGAGACAAAGTCTACGATGGAATAAGCTTACTCAGAAGAAGCCTGTTCACTCTAACTTAGAGGTTCAGTTCATGGATGGGTGACCATCTGTTACGATACGCCGTTTGACCCAGACGTCTATTATAGATCTTGAATATTCATTGTCTTCTTCCTCAATTTAAAATTTTATAACCAGTCTTGCCAAAAACTATTTTAATTAGACAACGTTCGAGTACATACCTACGAGAGAGTAAAAATACTTATGTTTAGCTTATTCACTCAGACTGAAAGCCGACTCCAATATAGTTTGTACAAGGAAATGTAGAACAAATCTTTTATTGTTGAAGAAGAAGAAAATGGTTCATCTTGGGCCTCAAGTCTGCTATTTTTATAAATTTGTCATTCCAACACGATCCCATTGTCATTTTGCTAAAAGTTTGTAATCTGCTAAATTCATAATGGTCGATCATTGGTCGGTCAATGGTCTCATAATACTTTTTGATAACTGAGCTATTAAAAGCAATGACTGCACAATGACGTTCTAATGGTAGGTCACTGATCAAAGGAACTGTCAAAATTTTAGCAGATTACCGCATACGTCTGTCATTAATTTGTCACTATATACGAGATTAACATTCTATGCTATTTCTTTCATTGGAGTGTCAGTGGTTGACTATTGGAAACTCATAGTGACGCTTTTATATTAGTAGATTACCAAACTTGTCAAAATCAGTCACTGTAAAATCTGTGCACAATGATAGACTATTCTTACACTATATTGTAATAGCAGACTTGAGGTCCTGTGGCCGTACTACGCAGTGCCAATGCTATCATGATTCAGCATGAGGGAAAGGGATAGTGCTATTCGTCTTGTGTAAGTCCGTCTCTCTCTGACACAGGAATCATGATGGATTTAAGACGTCATGATAGGGTAGATGGTCATCATTCTCTTCATAGTCATTCCTATCATGTGAACCAAGCAAGAACAAGTTACCGGGTACCTACATTTGAGGTGGGAAAATCAAACAGCTGGACAGACACTGTTTTAATGTTACAAAAGTTTGTAGGTAACCTTTCCGGAAGGACCTATGTACGTGTGTCTTTCATAAAAATGTACAGTTAAAATGTGTTGAGACTTGAGAGTTAAAAATTTAACAATATAGTAGTTTCAGGGCATCTTCAATCAACTTACGACTTTTAAAAGTTTTTCATACATTGAATAAATAAAAGGAAAAACCTGTTACTATCATCTTGAAACCTGTGTTTCCAAAATGTAAATCTTTAAAATAATCAAAGTTGAATGAATTTGATTAACGCTAAATTAGAAGGCGATCAAATTCCCAGTATCGAACAACTGGCCCTGTGGCGCAATGGATAACGCGTCTGACTACGGATCAGAAGATTCCAGGTTCGAATCCTGGCAGGGTCGCGGAACATCTTTTTGCGGTTAGTAGAGGCAGTAGTTTTACAGCATTGTTTTAAATAATTTTTGGTCCTTTGAACTTCACTGTCTGTTTCCAATTATTATATCAAAATTGTTGTCTTCTATAATTTTTTAAACTACTTACCTAAATAAAAATGCATATCTACTTTCCAAAAACTGATTGCATCCCACTGCAACATAATCCCAATTTCAATTTAATTATTTCATCTCTGGGCCCCACAAAACACCCAGATTGGAACCACATATTCGTTTAAAACATCCCTGAGAATTAATTTACAAAACCATACGTAATTCAGTTACAACGCCCCCTAGCGCAGGAATCAAACACTAATTGTACTTCTGACGTCACAAAGGAAATCGAATCATGCGATTATCGAATTATAATATTTTTTGTGGTTTTTATTGAATTACGTCCTTTGTAGCCGCGGTCCGCATAAATGGGGTGTCACCCTAACATTGCGTGTGTGTTATGTTTGTTATGTTAGATGTGACAATTATTATTTGAAGGATTTTGGCGTTGTGCGTTACATGACAATATAAAGGGTTTAAAAATTACAATAGATGTAAATTATGATTGTATTATTAAAATAATCAAGTTTCTTGTTCGAGGGTAGTAGGTATAACTAATCTTTGGTTCTGGAGGTCAATAGAACAGTATAGAAGCGACTAGAAAGATCTTCCAAATGACACGCTTGAGACAAACACTATAAGTCCTGAAAGTCATTCCGATACAACAGGCACAGCAATCAAGGACTGGACAGGGAGGCCAATTTGTGGCCGGCACAGCTCAGAGTGGCCCGATTCTGAGGCCTGAGCGAAAAATTATGATTAAACTATAATAGTGATTAGTTTACTAGTAATTGTACTACTAACTACGAATTGGTTCAGATGATCCAGATAGTTATGATGTGTTTATACGAATATTGTTCAAACCAGCTAAAGATTTATGCGGATTAGTTATCGACTCCTATGGAGTAATGTCAGGGGATGTGAGGTGAGGCACAATGTAATAAAAACTGAAACTTCTGATTTTAGTTTATAAATTATGCATTCTTACATTACCACTTCCTAATAACTGCAGGAATTCTTGGAAGGAGATTTCATTGTCTAGCAGAGGGACAGAATTATACGCTAAATAAAATCATAACAACAAAAACTTCATATTCCAATAAGCAGTCACTAAAAGTCTACTAACTATACCTCAGCACTTGAATATTCACCCAAAATAATAGAACACTATCCAAGCGATTCTAATGGTCCTCCAAAAGACACGCGTGAGACAAACACTATAAGTGCTGAAAGCCACCCCGATACAATACAGCAATCAAGGACTGGACACCGAGGCCAATTTGTGGCCAGTATTGCTCAGCGGCCCGATTCTGAGGCCGCTTGTAATTGCTACGTTTGTTTGTTTCGATAAGGTACTCCGTAACGGCCAGAAATGGGCCTTGAATTGAAACCACATAACTTCAACTTGGTGTATAAACGTGTAGATATTATAATAGAACTATTGTTTGTAAGATGTGTATGTGTTAAGGTTTTCAAACGATTGATTTGTATGTAAGTGTTCAACTGTTTTGAATAATCATTTTTAATGATCGTGTGATGAAGAAAATGATGAGCGAGTCCTAAGTTCTCTAAACAATTTTTTTTTTTAAAAAAAACGTTGTCCCTCACTAGGAATTTTTACTGTGCCCCATGCTCCATACTGTGTTGTGGGTGCATTTACAAACAAACAATCTTAAATACACAAACAGCCAGACCCGGATCAACTATCTGTAGGCCATACAAATATTTGTTCCTTGTTGGGAATTGAACTCACGACACGTAGCGCAGCAGCCGATAACCAACAACCACTGCGCCAACTGTGTCATCAGAGTGGTCAATATACAAATGACAACCATTTTCAGTAAAGCAAATATATTTAAAAATAATAAAGTGACTATATCCATTCGCAAAGTTAGATTTTTTTAGAGACTGTGTGTGGGTACAGGGGTAAAAATAATGACATACAAAGTTCCATTAGAACTGAAGGCAGTGTACTTAAAAAAAACTTTTTACAAAAAAATACAACCGACTTTTACACAAAAAATCAAAAAAGTGCAAAATAACTTTAATTTCGGAACTCGGTGTTTGTGGTTGCTTTTTCGTTTTTTGAACACCGACTTCCGAAATTAAAGTTATTTTGCACTTTTTTGATTTTTGTGTAAAAGTCGGTTGTATTTTTTTGTAAAAAGTTTTTTATTTTTCACTTTTTAGTGGTACATACACAGACTTTTTTAGAAGTCGGTTAAAAAAAGATCTTCACAAAAAATCGAGACGCAAATTCAGAATACTTTAAAGCTTGTATACAAAGCTGTTTGCAGCGTCTCGAAGTAAGCGAGACTGAATGCCTTTAACTCAGTTAAAACTTGGCTCCAAATACTCACAATGTTGCTTTGTCTGTCCGCCGCGTCCCTCTTTTCTTCTAGTATAATTGGGACCGGTACATTACAATTTAATTCAAGAATTTGACTGCGAATTGAAGTTTTTATTTTGTTGAAAATGGGTAACGGCTGGTGGAGATTTTTGAAATAGTCTCTCTCAAAAGAGTAGGTAGGAACTTCAAGGCAATTCTATTCAATAATGACTAAGGGTGAAATTCACAGCTTTGTCTACCTAAATGATTTCATTGTTCGCTATAAGGGCATGAAAAGTCCACAGTGCCAACCCCGTTGTTTAAATTAAAAGCGAATTTTATTATATTACTAGCTTCTGCCAGCGACTTCGTCCGCGTGGAATAGTTACTTTACCCCCGATTTTGAAACTCTCAGCCCGATCGGTTTAAAATTGACAAAGTTTCATACAAACTTTCATCCCCTATTTTATACCCTTGGGGGTAGAATTAATCAAAATCCTTTCTTAGCGGATGCCTACGTCATGTCATACCTGCATGCCAAATTTCAGCCCGATCCGTTCAGTGGTTTGGGCTGTGCATTGATAGATCACTATGTGTGTGTGAAATATGTACAACTTACAACAAAAAAAGAAATGAAAGTAAAGCTGAAATGCCTGTGCAAAATTATATTATAATAACCTATACCTACTTCACTTAAAAATAAATACGTATAACTAATTAATAAAATAACTACTAATTAATAAAAGTATCTACGCTTTTACCTATATTATTTGTAAAACAGGTGCATTGTGGGTAGGAAGTAGAATTGTATAGACAAAAATATTTATTTATTTATTTACACACGTTAATTATTATTTTTAGTATATTGTCATACCGAAATAATAATTCAGCGTGTAATCTCTTCGAATAGAAACCCTTTAACCAAAAATATCATTAAACAGATTTCCTATCCACATTAATACAAAAGCCCAGAGGTCCAACAGTTTTTGTAGACAAAATATCGCACTAAATCACACCGGACCGTTAAACGTAACAAAAGGTCACGCCGTAATTAGTTTTTTTGTCCCCACTGTGCAATATTTCAACCTTCCCCGACCGCATCCGTAATAATTTTTCAATTAAAATTCATTTTTGTCATAAAATATTCTGCACTCGTGTTGAAAATTAAAATGTATGTATTTTCGTATGGGTGATTACTTCAAATAACGTTGTTATTCCTTTTTTTTGGTATTTTATTGTATTTAAAAACATACGCGTTGTCAGAATGTGTTCTGTGATCTTTATTGTGAACGCTGCAATCGTTGTGCTATCTATCTTACCAGAATTGTTCAAAATAATAGGCGCTTGGAGTACATCGATTTCAGGAACTTACCTGAAAAAAGTAAAAAAAAAATTAGACATTTATACTTACATACTTTTTACCTTTATTGACTGTAAAACAAATTTATCTATTACGTATAAATACTTTGCTAACCGCGTAATAAACACGATCATAAAACGCTAAGCACAATTTTAACACCCTGATTAATCTCACAGTAATTAAAATATAAAAAACATTGCTATAATAACTTTAACTTCTTTTCTAGCACTATTCCTGCCTGCTATTTAGTTAATTAATTACCTTCATAATTGACACAACACGAGCAAAGAAATATCAACCTGTTTTCTTTTCATTGTTCACGAGCTTAAAATAATTACGTATGTAAATTCGAAATTACACAATTAAATTATGTTGAAACATTGTTTAAAAATACTTTGTATCGTGGTTTTAGTTAACAAGGTGTGTTCTGTAATGGCGCGGTTACGTGAAATGGATCACGCGCTATTGCAATGGCGTGGGTTTAAGTTTGTGCATACCAATTCAAGAGTCAAGTTTAATAAGATTCTTTTATTAAAAAAAAAAAACGTTGCCTCACACTAGGAATTTCTCCTGTATCGTGGGTGCGTTTAAAAACATATAAACTCACATACACAAACAGCCAGACTTGAACAACTATTTACAGGCCATACAAATATTTGTTCCGTGCGGGGATCGAACCCGCAACACGCAGCGCAGCAGCCAATGCCTCAACCACGGCGCCAACCGTGTCGTCACTTAAGGAGAGGTGTATAAGTAAAAATCCGCATTGCGCTTCTTTTTCACGTCGTACCGGCTGAACAAATGTGATTGAAACTGTGTGTTATACTTTTCATCTCGCGGGTTCCCTTGGGATATTTTCGACTATCACGCAGGCTGGGCTTGCATTTGCCTTGTAATCTGCATGTGCATAATAAAGCGGGCGGGAGGGAGGTGCATACCTGCAACCCACTAATATTCGCGGAAATTAAAACTAGATATATTATTTTCATTTTCAAATTTAAAATGGATTTCCGCAAAGTAACGCCTGACTCAATCAATTTTATTTTAAACTTTTTACAAAAAAATACAACCGACTTTTACAAAAAAAAAAGTACAAAATTACTTTAATTTCGGAACTCAGTGTTTTTGGTTGCTTTTTCGTTTTTTGAATACCGCTTTCCGAAAAACTCACAAAAAATACAGTCGAATTGAGAACCTCCCCCTTTTTGGAAGTCGGTTAAAAAGCATAAAAACTCAACAAAAGCCGATGGAGTCCTGCAATAACTTTGTTATAATGGTTGGGGAATAACCAGAATAGCCTGAATATAGGCGAGTAAGCTAGGGTCACTACTATGGGTATATTTTTGTTCGAGAGCAGCATAACTGTTGATAAAAACCGGCCAAGTGTGAATCGGACTGAAAAGGGAAATCATATTTTATTAACACGTTACTGGCTTCTAATAATTTTTCCTGTAATTATTAAGTAAAGTTTAAACTCGAAATTCTAAAAACCATCAACACCAAAATAACATTTTTTACTATTTTTGTCCATCTGTCTGTCTGCTTGTTCCGGCTACTCTCTGAAATGGCAAGACCGATTTTGACGGGATTGGCAAGTAGCTGATGAACTCGTAATAAGGAGTAACTTAGGCTACTTTTATTTTAGAAAAAATCTTATATTTTCCAATTACTGCCAAGTAATGTTGCAATGTCCAAGTACTGCTTAGTACCGCGCGCAGCTCACGCGAATGTCACCACTGTGCCGTCACATCGGGCGCCTCCCACCACTTCTCCCACCAAAGAATCAATATAAATATCACAAAGAATCGAGGGGTTACGCGGACGAAGTCGCGGGCAGAAGTTAGTAAATAATAAAAAAAAATGTTTGTTGACCGTGGTCCATACTGTTACTAGATACCATATGCACAGTGGGCAAACATAACCTGATTAATATATTCATTTTCATAAAATATTAAAACACAATTATAATCATATTGCGGTAATTTTTCAGCTAAACAGACGCGCTATTAATTTGGCGCCATGTCACCGACAGAGGCGGCGTCTGACCGCAGACGCGTGGGTCCTCTCTAAACTATGCTCGTTTTATTGTTGTTTTTAATTTTCGAAATTTATAGTTTTGTTGAACTAGTTTTGAATAAATGTGGAGCTGCTTTTGATGTGATTAAGAAATAATTTTACGAAGAGGAGAAAGTGTTTTGATGTTATGACTTGAATGAAAAATTAAATGTTTCTTGTGGATTACTGAACTTTTACCCACGATTTTGCTCGCGTTGAAGTAGTCTAGTTCCTAGGATCCCATATTTCTCTGTAATAAAATTCATTAAATCGTTTGGTCGGTGTAGTTCTGAAAGCTCACTTCCACATTTTATAATATTAGTTATGACTAGCTGCTGCCCGCGACTTCGTTCCCGTGGAATCCCCGATTTTAAAACATTCTTTATCGGTGCTCCGCTCCTATTGGCTTAAGCGTGATGATATATAGCCAGCCTTCCTCGATAAATGGTCTATTCAACCCAAAAAGAATTTTTCAATTCGAACCAGTACTTCCTGAGATTAGCGCGTTCAAACAAACAAACAAACAAACTCTTCAGCTTTATAATATTATAGTATAGTATAAATTATAATTTTTAAATTTAAAAATCTTGTAGTTTTTTTTAAATTTAACATTATCGTTTATTTAACTGTGCAATTAGCTTCAAATTCCTGATAAAAGAACCTGCTCCTTAGCAACAGAGCTAATCTCGTATTTCAGTTCTGTCTCCCGTTCCTTTTCTACCTTGCTTCTATATATTATATTATATATAATTAAAAAACCACTGATTGACTGATTGACATAATTGTTCTCCCACTTGCCGTGCTAGGAAGGGAAAACTTTTTATGGGGTTGTATAGAAGGTGTCGGGGTGAGTATGGGAAAAATCTGAAACTACCCCTTTTCAACCCCCTTCTTTCAACCCCATTGCTTATCTCAGAAACCTGACGTCGAAGAGAAAAATGGTTTTCGGGGTTGTATATAGGGTGTTTGGATGAGTAAAAAACGAAAAAAAAACTACCCCTTTTCAACCCCCTTTTTACAACCCCTTTGCGTATCTCGGAAATCTGACATTTTAGAGAAAAATGGTTTCCGGGGTTGTATAGAAGGTATCTGGGTGAGTATATAGCCAGTAAAAAATTCAACCCTATTCAACCCCCTTCTTTCAACCCCTTTGCATATCTCAGAAATCTGACATAGTAGAGAAAAATAGTTTTCGAGGTTGTATATAGGGTATTTAGATGAGTATATGGCCAATAAAAATTCAACCCTTTTCAACCCTCTACTTTCAACCCCTTTGTTGTTAGTCAAAAAATACTAAAAAGACACCGCGGGTTGCTTGCAACTCGCGCCCCCAAGCGAAATACTAGTTATATTATATATAATTAAAAAACCACTCACTGATTGATTGACTGATTGACATAATTGTTCTCCCACTTGCCGTGCTAAGAGGGGAAAACTTTTTATGGGGTTGTATAGAAGGTGTCGGGGTGAGTATGGGAAAAATCTGAAACTACCCCTTTTCAACCCCCTTCTTTCAACCCCATTGCTTATCTCAGAAACCTGACGTTGAAGAGAAAAATGGTTTTCGGGGTTGTATAGAGGGTGTCTGGGTGAGTATAAAATGAAAAAAAAAATTACCCCTTTTCAACCCCCTTTTTACAACCCCTTTGCGTATCTCAGAAATCTGACATTTTAGAGAAAAATGGTTTTCAGGGTTGTGTAGAGGGTATCTGGGTGAGTATATGGCCAATAAAAAATCAACCCTATTCAACTCTTTTCAACCCCCTTGTTTCAACCCCTTTGCGTATCTCAGAAACCTGACATTGTAGAGAAAAATGGTTTTCGGGGTTGTATAGAGGGTATCTGGGTGAGTATATGACGAATAAAAAAATCAACCCTTTTCAACCCCCTTGTTTCAACCCCTTTGCGTATCTCAGAAACCTGACATTGTAGAGAAAAATGGTCTTCGGGGTTGTGTAGAAGGTGTCTGGATGACTATATGGCCCCTAAAAAATTCAACCCTTTTCAACCCCCTACTTTCAACCCCTTTGCGTAACTCAGAAATCTGACATTGTAGAGATAATAATAATTGTTACTAAAAATACTAAAAAGACACCGCGGGTTGCTTGCAACTCGCGCCCCCAAGCGAAATACTAGTATATATATATTGCTAATATATTCTCGTACCAATGTATTCTTTTAGGTTTTCAATGTATTCTTTTAGGTACAAATTGATAGAAAATTCTATAATTCATTCTACAGCATTTGTTAATTTATTTTTCTAGTAGTTTTATTTTATGTTTTTTTATTTGTTTTGTGCGAGACCCAAATAAACATTTTTCTTTCTTTCTTTCTTTCTTTCTTTCTTACCAAGATGCGACCAAGCCAGCTAGCGAGCGTATTTGTCAAGCACCTAGCTCTCTGCCGCTCCTGTGTCTGTGGTAGACTAATGTTGCTCTCACGTACACTGACGGTACAGGGCAAATTGCTTAATTGCTTTTTGTTAAGAGTTTCGTATTGTTATTTGTGTAAAAAGCAGCGCCCCGCAGTATCAACCGCGTAGTTCCCGTTCCCATAGGAATACGAGGATAAAATATAGCCTATGTTACTCGCTGATAATTTAGGTTTCCATTAGTAAAAAAATGGTTAGAATCTGTCCAATAATTTCGGTACAAACAAAAAAAAAATCTTTCCGTATGTAGAAATTTCGCTATACACTATCGATATATCTCTGAAATATTATTTATATATATGAGATATTTAGTACGTATTAAGATAAAAATACACGAAATAGAATTATTGTGTTAATGCTAGATTGGAATGTAAGGCACTACGTGTCTACTTATCAATATCTACTCGTCTCAGATATGCATACACGGCAGACGTAATATTTCTAAAGCTAAGCTAAATTACGAAATAGGCTTTTCAATCAGTTTGCTTACTCATTTTCAATATACTTTGTCTGTGAACTATTTTTTTCTTTTAATCGTCAAACTTTAAAACCACTTTCGACAGGCCGTGCACACTTTTACACAAAGTTGAACTGTTTTCCCCAAAAACTCGTAAAAATAGAAGCACGTGCTCACAGACTTTAAGCTAGAAATGCAAATCTGAGGTCATTTGACTAATAGCACGCAGTAATGGCACTGCACACTGCTAAAAATTTGCATTTAACAAGCCATAAAATAGATTAAAGTAGTAGCTAACGTTAAATTATTTCGTGGATGGCGTGCTCTCGTTGCAAACGTATTAAAGTTTTATCCGGCCTGTGTGGCGAATCGAGTTAGAAGTTCCTCGACATAATGTCCACGGCCAGTAGCGTGTGCGGGGCGCTCGCAGTGGCGTGCACCCCTGATTCAATTTATTGTTGCAAAGAATTACTGTAATTGCTTTAAAATTTTCTATCGGACGCACTGTGTGTCGTGTTCTGTAGTTCAGAAGTTTGAAGTGCTCGAACATTAAATGAGGTTTTAAAGTTGTGATTACATTAGTTGGCGGCGAAGCTTCGGATGGGATTTAAGTGGTGAAAATGTATCACGTTTTCAATTTTATTTCCCCAAAAGTCCAGAGCCTTTTGAAGGTTTCTCCCTGAAAACACAAAAAAATCCATTCGTCTCCCTAGGCAAGCAAACAACAGCCTCACCTCATCTATACTAATATTACAAAGAGGAAAGATTTGTATTTTTGTATGTAACGAATAAACTCAACTACTACTGGACCAATTTAAAAAATCTTTCACCATTAGAAAATGACATTCACCCTGAGTAACATAGGCTATATTTTATCCCCGTATTTTCACGGGAACGGGAACTACGCAGGTAGAACCGCGGGGCGCTGCTAGTTACCTATATTACAAACTTTGCATGGACAATGACTTAATTGTGCGCAATTCCAGTAATTCCACAATGTTGCTATAAATCCAAGACAGCGTTCATAAGGACGATTTGGGTAAAACTTTGTACAATAAATATTCAAAGGTATCTTCCGTCTTTTGTAATTATAATTAGCTGTTCGGCTGTTGGTTCCCTTGTGGGTAGGCAGTGTGGCAGATTCTGGTAGTGTACTTTTTTATCTGATTGTTGAAAATAAGACCATGAAAGTGAATTTTACACATTTCCAACTTCGCAAAAAAAAGTGTAGGAATATGTACAAAGCATGTTATCGGTGAAAAGAAATCTTTCTTTGGGAGTTTTTGTTACTTACTGAATCAATATTTACATTGTGAAATGCAAATAAATATATTGAGACTGAGAAGATATTCACATTAGCAAAATTTTGGGGTATCTTCATAAATGATTTAAATTTTATCTGGAAAAAATATATACACACCGCTTATAGCTAAACGCTGTAAATGATTATAAATGACAGCCATATAAGATAGTATATTTATAAATGTTCATTTATTTATTTCAATTATTGTACTTAAAATTAACAGAAACAGCAATACAGTATTTGCTATCAAATTAGAAGTATATATGTATAAGACATTTTCTGTGACTCCAAAATATAACAAAAAATATTTCAAAGTTATAAGTGACTAGCAGCTCACGGTGCATGTAGCTTTCTAATGGTGAAAGAGTTTTTTAAATCGGTCCAGTAGTTTTTGAGTTTATTCGTTACATACAAAAATACAAATCTTTCCTCTTTATAATATTAGTATAGACTATTAAAACCGATGACATTACCAAAATGCAAATGATACATCTACAACTTCAAATAAACAGATAGAGCATTAATTCACCAATAAATAAGACATTTCCATCCACAAAGCTGCTATACAGGATGACTTTGAATAGATGCGACAAAATGAAATGGGAGCTTCAGTTACAGTAACATAGTAATTATAAACTGTTTGTTCTACAATCTAAATCGTTAAAAAAAGTTACGTGGTTGACGTTTTAAAATGATCCATCGATGTTAATATCTTTATTTAAGTACGAATTATCGGTATTCCAGAAAAATAATTAATATGCAAAATAAATAAAAAAATTAAAGTATCAAAAAATCTCGTCCAACTAATCGCAGTGCTCAATGATCGTTGTGGAGTACTCGCGTTATTAAACGTTGCCATTCATAGCGGTGATAAAAGTTCATTAATTTTACATTTGGTATGTTCTAAATTTTCTTGACAACACGTATTATTGTATATTTAAATATGTCGCATCCATTCAATTTCACCCTGTATATTTAATATCCACGATTTCAACACTCGGATCATATCGTCAATATAGTTAATAAATCCCTGTCCCCACTCTGTTAATGCCACAGACAGACGGAGTATGCGAATTAAAACTTGCCGTAATAAATATTGCGAGCTATCCCTTCTACTTTATATTTGTGTAATTTTAACAATTAAGTTAGAAACTTTGATTGCGGGTGAGCCTCGCTTCTGTGTAACGGTAATTCATTTTCATTCTGAAAATTCGCGGGAAGTGTAAGCTTTTTGTTCTTTATCTAATATACCACAAATTAATGGTAAAAGTTCTTTTTGCAATTTCGATTTTTTTTCTACTTCATTATCTCAAAACGGTGAAGAAAACATTGTGATGAAACCGACATGTCCTAGAACCAAAATTCGAAGACATGTGACATTCAGTACCCGCACTGGGCCCGCGTGGTGGATATGTTAAAAAAGAGGAAATAGTAGTCCTAGCTCTACTGATACAAAATTATGAATCAATTTTAATAATAGGGTAGTTGGCTAAAAATAATCGAATTATTCCATCAGATAGCTTTCCAAAAAATATTGGATACATAAACAAAAACCGAAGACGATACAGTGCGTTGAAAACTCGTGTGACGTCACTTCGTGTTAGGATTTTTACCACGCCCGTGACATCACAAGCCCCCACTTTTGATGATCTTTGAAGCTTTTACCTTCGTCAATTTTTATAGATTTGATAAAGTAAAAAATACGTGTCCAATATTTTTCGATAATCTAACAGATGGACTTAAGGCGCGTCCCCGAGCAAAACGCAGCGGTAGCCGTTTTTTGTGTAGTTTTTAGGAGCCATCTTCTCATTATCCATTAGAAATATCAACAAATAAAAAATACATTAAATTTCTACATAATCTTGACTCCAAAACGGTAGTTTCATTTTTTTTATTTTTAAGGCGTAATGTTTAATTATAGAGTCGCAACGAAACGACGCAAATAAGAAATAATTATTTTTAGCTTGCATCTCCTCGTAAAGTAACCATTATTTTGGTTTGCTACTTAAAGTAATGGATAGGTAATTTAATAATAAACATTTTGCTAGTTTTATTTTTTATTTAACTCGAAAATTTGATTTTATATAGATTTTACTATAAAATCAGAGCGTAATCGCTACGAATCTTGCGGGTGCGGCGAAGAGGGAACGAATGCTCAAGGTTATTTGGTCAGGGTACCGTCTTAATAGAATCGTATTTTTATTCCTCAAGACACATCCCTATTACTATCCTAAACTATCGATCACCCCTTTGCTTGTTCCCGTTTACCCACAAACTAAGGGTAACTTAGGGTAATATTGTAACGAGCTGCAGTTGAGGTTTTAAACTTGAAGAATCTACTCGAACATTGAACTTCAAAAGCGTTGTACGAAGATTAAAAGTGGTAAACTTTATTTATTTATTGCCGTCGACTTCCTCTGATCATTTTATTAGATTAAAACTATACTGAGCCATATTCGATATCAATAATTTTGTGTTTCGCTCGAAAAGCAACTTTCAAAAGTTATAGTGTCCTGTTAATAACACGGACCGTTGAAAAGTCTGTAGAAACATTATTTTATAAAATTCTAAACAATTTTTGGTATGTAATGTCCTCGAAAAATTACAGAATCAGTAAGATAGCAAAAATCTTTCTTGATTTATGATTATAAAATCATTTTTTTTTTATATAGTAAAAACCATCCAAAGGCAATAGTTTCGAATAAAGCTTATTAAGAAAAAATATTTTACAGTTTCACGAGATATTTTACAATCTTACGGTGTTTGTAATTTTCCGATGAAATAATATACTACACAATTTAAAATATGAAAAGAATTTCCTATCAACAAATTTTACTAGATACAGCTGAGTACAAATATTGTACATAGACCGACTGCTAATCTGACCTGGTAAAGCTGGTCGCTTTGCTTTTCACACATCCCGCCTCAGCCGTGACAGGTCAGGCCAAGGCATGTACTAAAGGACGCATGGGAAGCGGTCACCTTTTGCAAAGCTGTAATGCTAGCGAAGGAGGAGGCAGAACGCGTGCGGGAGAGGGAGACGTTGCGCCCCAGCCGCCACAACAGAAGAAGACGCCCCGGGCGTCGGGAAACGCAGGTCGATTCCCGGCCACCGTAGGCGCGGGCCTGCGGCCAGCGAGCTATGGGTGGCTCGCCGTCCGAAAGCAACCAAACCCGAGTCCACGGCGCGTTGTCTTCCACGCGCGCCTCATAGAGAGACATTAGCACAGAAAACGGAGCCCCATAGGGTGCTTGCTAGGGTGCAGGAATTTGTCCGAAAGAGTCACCGCGGCCCTGGAACGGAAAGGGCACTAGAAGGAACTCAGGTGGGCTTTAGTCAAAAAGAGTTTGACACTCCCTTCCACTCCGACTAGAGCGGTAGAGGTAATTTGATGAATTCCCATCCAGAAAAAAAAACAGGTATATAATAAAACCATCTCATCAACTTAATTTTAACTGATGAACCAGTTAAAATTAAGCCCCATGACTCATAGAAGCAAGCCATGCAATGCATGAATAATCTTACTTAAAAGTCTGACCAAGGAAGAAAAACCTCTCCAAGACAACGAGCGTAAGCCAGTCATCACTCAGTATTTACTCTACAATATAATTCAGTTCGCCAACGACTGTAGTTTCTTGTTGAAAAACAAAAGAAGCTCCATCGTTTGCGGAGATAATTAAAATGCAAGCGTTTATCTTCTTGGCGGCGACTTGAGAGTTTTTACAGGTTTTAACTGTGTCTTCTGCTGGTTTTCCAATGAGAGGTGTTATTCATTATACAATTGTGAAATTTATATTATTGTCATGGTATTGAGATTGGGACTGAATAAAGGAATAAAATACTGTTACATATCAACAATAGACACCACAGCTTTTGTTTTGCATCTGCTGACTTAAGAAATTTACAAAATTGTAACTTTTTTTTATGGATTATCAAATCACTTCTTCCACTCTGGGCGAAGCTGAAGGGAGTGTCAGACTCTTACTGACTAAAACCCATCCGTGATCCTTTTAATGTCCTTTGCGTTGCAGGGCCACGATTATAGCAAGCACTAACCCTATGGGGTCGCTTCTTCTTTGCTGACATCTTTCTGAGGTGCGCGTGGAACACGACGCGCTGTCGATCTGGGTCTGGTTGTCATCGGACGGTGCGCCGACCATCGCTCTCCATCCATACGCCAAACCTACGGTGACCAGGAATCACCCTGCAACTACCCCCGCCCGGGGCAATTTTTTCTGTTGCAGCTGGGTTGTAAGGTTTCCATCACCCTCACGCGGTCTGCCTCCTCCTTCGTTAGCTCCGCAGAAGGAGATGATCGCTTCCCTCCTCCAGACCATGGAAAAATTGTAACCCCCACCCAATTTACAGAAATACCAACTGTACATACTAAATAGATTACACTAACCACTATTCTGTGCTTATATCTGAAACAAACCACGTATTTTATTGTTATTTCTATACTTGGTTTACACTGTTCATCACAGTTTTATTGCCCTGTAGAATTTATTACAGTCGTCTGAAATTAGATCGCCATTTTTAATGTCTTTCTAGATCTATTACAACGTCGGGCTTTATTACGCTCTTAGTAGAAATAAAATTATAAGAAGCAGCAGAATATTAGGAATGTAAATAGAACGCAGTAAGAATGTATTATTTTTAGTTCAGAGGTTTTTTTTTTTTTTTTCAATGTCAGATGAATATTATGCTCTTGACTCTAGTCTAGGTCGCAGGTGACAGAGACAAAGTCGACGATGGAATGAGCTTACCCAGAAGAAGCCTGTTCACGCTAACTTTGAAGAGATACAAATAAGTATATCTTGAAGTCATTTGTAATGGTGTACAAATAAAGATTATATGTATCTATCTAAGTACTGAATTAATTATACCTGTATTAGTAGAACGATTTGAAAAAAATATGTGAAAGAATATTCTTTCCGATTGGTCCCATAGGAATGTTTGGTTTGGGTTTATAAACTTTATGTACAGTGGTGGTCACCACTAGAGAGAGGTAGTGGGTAGAGGTTTGTATAAATAAACTAGCACTTAGCCCGCGACTTCGTCTGCGTGGATTTAGTACAAACAATTTCCAGCCCCGTTTTACCCCCTTAGGGTAGGAGTTTCGTAAAATCCGTTCTTAGCGGATGCCTACACCCTACCTGCCAAATTGTACGTTTGTAGGTGTTAGTTTCTGAGATTTCGTGATTAATCAGTGAGTGGTATTTCGCTTTTATATATTTTTATAGATATCCAACTAATAAACAACAACTAAGCAGCACACAGTTCATAAATATTTTCGCATACCACACATATACACTATATCTCCTTCCTTTCCCAGAACCATTCCACAGTCAATAAAATTAAGTCAAACGCTTCCTAAGCATACTTAAGACATAAAGGTTATCGCCCACAGTCCGCCGGCTATCAATCGACTACAAACTGGGGCCGGATTAAGTTCTATTAATCCTTCAGACATTACCTCCTATTCTATTTTGGGGTCCTACCAGATAGCAGGGTCTTTGGGTAAAATGATTATTATTTTAGTGAGAAAGTTTATGCGTGAGAACTGTTAATTGATAGATATGTTGACTACGATGATGAATTACTTTACCAGAAATAGCAATTAATTTTACGGACAGCTAACCGGCTTCATCTAGCTTAAAAAACCAGAAATATTTGATGTGTAAAAATGTTATGTTAAATGATACTTACAAAATAAGTATCATTTAACATCCTTATGTTAAATGATAAATAATTTCGATTCCTTAATCGAAATCACAAAATGTTCCTTACGTTAAATATATACTTTGGTATCAACACAGAAATCTATGTTAACTAATCTCTCAGTAAGCCACTTTGAATTCCTATATTTCAGCTGCAGATTTTTTAAGTAAAATCTTCCTTATTACAAACCCAAACATCTCAAAATTCAGTATTCTTTTCCATCGTAAATTAACCCTAAACCAACATGTGCATCATCAAAAACCCTCGCAAAACCTTACGAAACCAAACCATCAATATAGAACAGAAACAAACGAACGGACAAACGGGATCTCTTTTGAATTTCAGCCCCCCCCCCCCCCTACCAAAAGAGGGTTTTAATCGTTTTTAAATGTCTACTCCTAAAGGCGCAAATCCATGCTAATATTACTTTTCAACCGTACAAGCAGTTTTCAACTTTGATGGTCGGCAATAGAGATTGAAATGGATGCAGTTAGAAGTTGGTGTTGTTTTCTACTTTATATGGATTCATTAAAGAGAGAACAGAATTTGGGTTCTCGTTGAATGTTGAGCAAATTCTTTCGAAAATTTGTGAAGTTTGCGAGATGGGATGAAATGTAAGTCTGTCAGTCATTGCAGAGACTATGCTCCAGACATGGTTTTTATTTTAAAAAGTTGGTTTTAAAAAAGTTTTTCTTAAAGTTCGTAATATTTTTTTTTTATGACAAGTCCAAAGAAATTACAGTAAAAGATTTGTAAAATTCATTGAGTCAGGCGTTACTTTGCGTAATCCATTTTAAAATTTGAAAATGAAAATAATATATCTAGTTTTAATTTCCGCGAATATTTGTGGGTTGCTCGTGGAGAGGCGAAACACGTGTCGGTATTGGTGTTGGGTTTGCTTTGCCTTCCTGCATGTGCATAAAATCCTTGCATTTGCCTTGTAATCTTGCATGTGCATAATATAGCGGGCGGGAGGCAGGTGCATACCTGCAACCCACTAATATTCGCGGAAATTAAAACTAGATATATTATTTTCATTTTCAAAAGATTTGTGTTCGAATCAAGCTATTGGTTAATTATTTTAAATCCAAGAATGTTTTTTAAATATTATATTAAGAAGTTTTTGTTTATTAAACTTTCTGAACAATTTGACAAGGGCATTGACGATTCAAATTTGAATATTGTTAACTGAAAACAAAAACCGGCCGAGTGCAAGCACACGATGGGTTCCGCATCAATATCTATAAAAACGGCAAAAAAAATGTTTGTTGTATGGCTGCCCTTAAATATTTGTTTTATTTTATTTCATTATTTATTTTTAAAGTGAATATATAACTAAATATTCTGTGATTTTTTCAAGCGTCTACCTGATGCCAATATCTAGCAAAAACGAGCAAAAAAATCATGTATGCTGTGTGGGAGCCCCCATAAAATATTTATTTTATTCTGCTTTTTAATAAATGATATTTATTTTGTAAGTAGGTTAAACATAACACTTTTACACGTCCAATATTTGTGGCCATTTTAAGCTATATGAAGCCGGTTTTAGTATTTGTTGTTATAGCGGCAAAAGAAATACATCAACTGTGAAAATTTCAACTGTCTATCACGGTTCATGAGATACAGCTTGATGACTGACGGAGAGACAGACGGACGGACAGCAGAGTCTTAGTAATAGGGTCCCGTTTTACCCTTTGGGTACGGAACCCTAAAACAACAAGAAAAAGAAAACAAAAAAAAATGCTACAAAACGTAAATATAAAATACTAGCAGCGCCCCGCGGTTTCACCCGCGTAGTTCCCGTTCCCGTAGGAATACGGGGATAAAATAGCCTATGTTACTCAGGGTGAATGTAGCTTCCTAATGGTGAAAGAATTTTTATAAACAGTCCAGTAGTTTTTGAGTTTAGGTATTCGTTACATAAAATATAAAAATACAAATCTTTCCTCTTTATAATATTAGTATAGACTTAAATGAAAACTTAGTGACATCGACTGCACTAAACAAATACAAAATCCAGCGTACCAATTAACCAATCAAAAACCAAATAATGTATATTTCTAAAAACACACGAACACATAACCACTCAATACCTACTCCCGAATACTGAACCACAGTACATACAGCTCCAATGAATAGCCAACATAACACAAGAGCAACTATAACATTACAATGTTGGTAGCACTGCGAGAGCGTTCTACTGTTCCCTGAATATTTTATTAAGCCTTTAAGATTACAGAAAAACCCACTCTCTAGAGTTCCCCAGGGACGCTTCGATACGTATCGATAAAGGTAAATAATTTAATTCTCTTGCTTCTAGTAAATGGAGTAACAATTCTGAAGTTCCAAAATAGAAATGTGTTTTTTGATAGTGGAATGCTGGGAAAACGCTTCATTTTATTCTAATCCTAAATACCACATTTAGCATTAGAATAAAATGAAGCGTTGAGAATGATGACATTCCTGTAATAATTCTCCTTCCAAATTCAGTATCACCCGTAGGGAGATAAATAGGGGAATTTTAACCGGGCGAATAAACAATATATACATACATATAAATGGCTGTTACTCCACGCGACAAATAATATTTGCGATAAATTAACTTAACTTATGAATTATTAAAATTCGTAAAATGAGCTACTAGCAGTGTAAAATTATTAATCTAACGTATGCTCCACCGCGTCCTCCGGGCGATCCACACAGTGATGACACCCGGACGTGTCCTCCCGCTGGATCCGACACAGGTACCTCCCGAAACAGCCGTGTCCGGTGAGCACCTGCGTCAGGCGGAAGGTGAGGACGCCGTGGTGTCTCTCCAACCACTCCTCAAAGAGGGTACTTATCGCCGAAATGGTGGCGTGCCCAATATTTGGCAGCCTTAGTTCCAATTTAAAACTAGCCGTATAAATATTGCTACTTATAATCAAGTTATTAACCTTCAGCAACGCGACTTCAACTGATATTGCAGAATTTCATTTTTGTTGTTTTAATAATACTGTCACCATAAATGTAAAGAAACTTGTCAGAATCATTTGAATACTTTTTCCACATTTTATACGAAGAAAAAAACTAAAAAAAAAACAGCTAAATACTTATTGAAAAATAAAAAGAAATCCAAATATGCAAGATAAAGGGAAAATTATGTTCCTGGTAGTAGTTGTAGCACAAAAACTAGACGTGACCAAAACAAATAAAAATTATTTTGCAACAAGGCTAGGTAGGTAATTCAAAATTAGTAAGCACATCCTTTGTGGCAAAATCTTGTTGATTTGTGTAATTAGATATCTGACAAAATTGTTTTCTAGTATCTTAACGAAGTTTAGTTTTCCAAAATATAGGACTCTCCTATATTTTATTTTTTACTGAGAATACAAAATGTGAACCGGCCCCGATTTACGAATTGAAGGTCGCGGGTGGCGCATTACTTTTTGTAATTAACTTCATCACCACTGCTCTCAAAACGGTGAAGGAAAACATCGTGAGGAAACCGGCATGTCCTAGAACCAAAAATTCAAAGACATGTGACATTCACCAACCCGCACTGGGCCCTCGTGCTGGATTACGGCCCATTCCCTCTCCTTGAGAGGAGGCCTGTGTCCCAGCAGAGGGAACATTAAAAGGCTGATTATATAAACAGAATGTATCAATTTCTTTTATTGAATAGCCTCCTTGCTTTTCAGAAATAACTAGCTTCTTTGGCCTATTTAAGTTGGTTCGAAGGTAACAAAGCCACAATTATAATTATTTCCAATACTAACTAAGCGAAAAATTACAAAAATGATACTGTCTTACAAATTCTAAATGTTACAAGAAAGATAAATTACGTGACATGAATCCAATCGGGGGTGAAGTGAGCTGAAGGTGAGCGGGCGGGGGGGGGGGGTCTTGATAATTTCGGTTTTTAGGTGAGAAAAGATTTATTATGGGGGCGTGCCCATCGCGAAAGAAATATTCCTTTGGTAGGAAAATACGAGGGTATTGAGGTTACGACTTGTTAACTTGTGCTGTTATCATTATCATAATGTGTTTCGAAGAAAATATGCTTAAAAATGCGTTTGGAACACGGACGAGGTCGGATGTATTGTGTGGTTAAAATTGAGAGTGGCTGTTGAAAGAAGAAATGTTTATTTTTTTATCGTTGGTGATAGCTGTGTAGTTTGTGGGGTTCGGGTTCAACAAATTACTACTTATACATAAGGTAATTTTCCAATGGCCAGCCATTTTTTCATAGGTTTATAAGAGTGCTAATTTAACATTTTTGTTTGATATCTCATCAGGTGTTGATGAGATGTTGCTTAAATATTTGTAGAATTGTCTCGTTAATCTGATCTGATTTGTGGATTTGGATCGTTATATGACAAAGTTTTATTGAAAACTAGCAGCGTCCCGCTGATTTACCCTCGTGGTTCCCGTTCCCGTAAAATATGGGGATAAAATATAGCCTATGTTACTCAGGATGATTGTAGCTTTCTAATAGTGAAAGATTTTTTTAAATCAGTCCAGTACTTTTTGTGTTTATTTGTTACACACAAAAACACAAATCTTTCCTCTTTATAATATTAGTAAGTATAGATTTAGAGGTTTTTTAACAAATTGCGACAGGATGTAATTGCACACGTTACTTAGAAATTAGTAGAATTGACTCTCAGTTATCAAATAAAAAAGGGATTGAGCAGATGTTGTATTCTTTAGATATGGTGGTATTTTAAAAATAACCATGTATAATGAAAAATTCAATCAAGCAAGAAATAGAAATGAAATCTGAAAGTTTTTGAAAACAATTAAATATTTTAATAACCTTTTTTTATTTCTGGGTGGGAAATCATCAATTCACTTCTTCCGCTCTGGGCGGAGCGCAGCTCTTGCTGACTAAAACCCACCCGTGATCCTCTTAATGCCCACCACATTCCAAAGCCGTGGAACAAATTCCGCAAAAGCAAACCCTTACATGTGTAGTTGGGAAAAACAGATGTGTATTCCGTGAACACCTATTCTAAGTAAATAATTTATTAATACTCGTTTGTATGGAAATATCCTAAGCAACAACAGAACATTATTGAGCTTTAAATGTCAATTGAATGTTATCCATCATCAGTCATCGATTTAACCAGTTAATAAAAATGTAAATGCAATAAATTTGGTTAACCCTCCAGTGCCGAGTGCCTTTATTACGGCCATTCGTATTATTTTCGTATTATGTAAAACATTAATTTGGCGGCTCAATTATTACCAAAGTTGCATTAATAAATGATAAACAAATCATTTGAATCATTGTTCCTGTGCTCAGTATGTGTGGTAAAAGTTTAAAATGTATTTACATACTTTTTTGACGTAATCTTAAAAACAAACAGCATTGTTTTATAATGACTATAACATAGAACACACCATGTTATTTCTACGCTAACTTTGATTGGCTACAAGATCTTGCCCATTGTATTAAGTCCACTTTTGTGGCCTTATTGTTGCATAAAATTAAAGTAAATGAACGATTAGAAACATCAAATAAGGTACGTAGGTTATTTGAAGTCCTTAGCTTACTTTAAGTTATGTTTTTCTTGTCCACAGATGCTAGAAAGAAAGAGAAGAATAAGGAAGAAAACTCATTTGTTCCGCCAGAAAAGAGGCACAAAAACAAACTTAAAAGAAAACAACTTATCGACTAAAACTAAAAAAAACTGTGTCAGGAACGGACATCAACTACTACGAGTCTCTGATCGCACCACAGACAAAACAGAACAAACTCAATTTTTAGTCTATGGCGTGACATCCAGCACTGACAGACAGTGATAACATAATAACATAACAAAATAAACTCCATAAACATAAACAATGCAATTAAAAGTAGACTGTTAACTTACTGTCTACTTGAAAATATTTGTAAATATAGTTTGTGCGTCGCATCCTAGCAAGAATCGATCGTTGCTCAGCACTATGCTTCTGGATAAGACCAACAATCAAAGGCGCTAATTTTCAGCAACCACCGTTCGTGTGACATTCTGGCTAGCGTCTTTTAATTCTGACATTTGTTACACACAGCTTCCATCATCACCAAATTCACTTCACACGGAAAACAGGAAAAACCATTACACACAATTGTCTAGCGTTCCTCATACACTTTACAAGAGTATTTATTTTCAATTCCACGGATCAACACGAAAAACAAAAGAGCAAAGACCTTTCAAAGGAAAAACAATAGAGGAACGTGTATTCCGGATAGTTTGAGAACAAATGATACCGCAGAATAGATTGTACGATGTAATTTAGTGAGCGCCAGCCAATGAGTACGCTCCGTTTTGAAGTATTAGTTTTGTACTGTTCCTGTAAAATGGTGGAAGGACTGGAAGGAAGCGCATGATGGGTTAACTGCTGTTTTTTCCGGTTATTCGGAATGGGAGGTAATTTTGCTGTATGGTGAAAATTGGAATGTATTTTTGAAATGGAGAGGCAACTTTGTGTTTTGTTTTTGATGTAAATGGTCGAAATAAAACGAAACAAACAAACACATCTAATAATTTTCTCATTCATTATGAGAAAATTAGTAGATGTGTTTGTTTGTTTCGATTTTGAAGGCAGTTAGGCGTAAAAATAAATCATGTTCGTTACATTGCACAGTTTTGGCTTCTCAGCCCACGCATTTGAATGATTCAATAGGGAAGCGATTAGTTTTTCAAGGGACTGTCCTGGTTTATAATTAGATGTGGGGTATTTTGGTAATTCAGTCAATTAAAATAATATTACATGATAATCTAAACAAAATAAACTCAGTCCAATGAAATCGCGGACTACAATATGTCTGTTCTTTTATTTCAAATCCATCCAAAGATTGTGTCCATTGTAACATCCAATGAAAATATGGTGTGTAACATAAATTGAATGACTTAACATTCACTTATTGTCACTACATAGTATTAAACAAAGTCGCTGTCTGTCCCTATGTATGCTTAGATCTTTAAAACATGGCAACGGATTTTGATGCGATTTTTTTAATAGATAAAGTGATTCAAGAGGAATGTTTATATGTACATATGTACGTATCAGCATTGCACCCATGCGAAGCCGGGGCTAGTTATTTAATACTAGCAGCGCCTCGCGGTTTCACCCGCGTAGTTCCCGTTCCCGTGGGAATATGGGGATAAAATATAGCCTATAGCCTTCCTCGATAAATGGGCTATCTAACACTGAAAGATTTTTTCAAATCGGACCAGTAGTTCCTGAGATTAGCGCGTTCAAACAAACAAACAAACAAACAAACAAACAAACAAACAAACTCTTCAGCTTTTTAATATTAGTATATTTAATATAATATGTTAACACTGTAATATATATCCTACTAATATTATAAACGCGAAAGTTTGTAAGTATGGATGTATGGATGTTTGTTACTCTTTCACGCAAAAAATACTGAATGGATCTTGATGAAATTTGGCACAGATATAGATCATAGTCTGAAATAACACATAGGATACTTTATATCCCGGGATTATGTTCCCTTGGGACAATTTCCGACATCTACGCGGACGAAGTCGCTGGCAGAAGCTAGTATATATTATATATATATTAAGTTGTATACTATGATTAGCTAGCAAATGCCTATTCATTTCCTACACCCGTCATTAGAGGAGTTAAGAAAACGAACCATTGAACTGCTGCAAAAGGACTGAAAGACCAGCGACGCTTCAAAGATCCGCATTTTCAGCAAAAAGGGAACTTTTCAGACATCCCCCGAGACTGATCGGCTGTAACGTCCGGCTCTCGTTATTTCTTTGACGTACGCTCTTTGAGAACGTCTAAATGAGGCCGAAGGAACCCGAAAGATGTCGGGAGAAGTCGGAAGAACTCGGAAAGTTGCATTGTTTTGACTTAACAGAATCCGATAGGAGACAATCTGTGCCCAATTAGAGTTATCACGGTGAAGGCATTTTTTAATATTTCCGGGTTGGTTTACTGTCTTTGTTGTGATATTAAGACTTGTCAAAACATTTAAATTATTGTATATTTTGCGGTAAATTGAACCGTAAGTATTTTTTCCAATAAATTTTGTACAAGTATCTAAAGAAATGTTATCTCTGCATTTGTATACAGCCGATAAATAGCCTGTTACAATATTTGTATCAATTTCCAAATTGTTTTAACTATTTCAGTATAGCCGTTAATAGACGCATTTATAACATAAACCATAACGATGCTGCCAAAATTAACTATCAATAAAATTCTATGCAAACTAAGCCAGTTGGTATCCGTTACCCCAATATAGCCAACCTTTGATATCGCTGATAAAAATGCAATTTACGGCTTTATTCTGAACATTTCGACGATACCGCGTATGGTGGAACTAAACACGATTTTAGATGCATAGCGGTATGTACTAGCACAAAATAGATTATTCAATTGGTGTTGCATTTTCGCCGAACCACCCCCAGCCCGCTCCATCGTATATTCGAGCGAGTCTATGAATGCAGCGTTTTTCGCCAGAGTTTATTTTACGTGGAGTGTTAAAAATAAAATTGGGTAAAAAATAACCCCTCGCGTATCGCAGGGTTAACTTTATTCCGTCTAGATTGGATTTTTTTAAAGCAATTTTTTTCATTGAATAGAGTATAAAGGTTGTAACAAATTGTTGAAGGCTTTGAACTGCAGTTATTAAGCGTTGTTACGAGTGGCTTCAAGCGCGATCCGTTTTTTACTGGAACATTCTTCCACCTTGGAGTGTCGTAGCGGGATATTCTGAATTCTTTCATATTTTTAAAAAGGTAGGATAACAGTCTCACTGTGAACTTGATTATTAGTAACAATAGCTGGTTTATTGTGTTAACATATCATTAAGGTAAAATGAACATGAAGTGAGTTGTCACTCCATCTGGTTTGAGTGGATTGTAAACTCAGGTCATGTTCACCTCACCTAGGTTTACCTACACGATGAGTTGTTCCCAGAATAACACTGCAGTAATATTTTGTTTGGATACCTTTGCTATTTTTATTAATCACTAGCAGTGCCCCGCCGTTATACCCGCGTAGTTCCCGTTCCCGTGGGAATATATGGATAAATATAGCCTATGTTAATCAGAGTGAATGTAGCTTTCTTATGGTGAAAGAATTTTTGAAATCGATCCAGTAGTTTTTGGATTTATTCGTTACATAAAAAAATACAAATCTTTCCTCTTTATAATATTAGTATAGATGAGCTAATTGTTTTATTCTTGCCATAGAACAAAAAGCCTGTTGCCTGGGAGATCGAGGAATGCGATAAGGCCGCCCTTTGTACATGTGTTTTAGTTTGTAGTTTTCTTTTATTTAGTCATCCCGGGTGTACAATTAAGTAGATATACATATAATAAATAAATAAAAACAGCTAATCATAACAGCTACAAACAACAAAAACTAAACAAAACAACAAAATATAAAGCTTCTGACCGCAGCTCAGTTTTATACAGTATGTTAAATAACGGAATGCGTTCCCTTAAATTCGTTAATCTATATCATTAATAGATTAAAATAAAAATATCAGAATAGAAAAATAAGCATAAAATAATCCGAATTAAAAAAAAATGACAATAGATTCGAAAAATCCTGTTTAAAATCAAAATAGTAGCACGGAATAGTACCTACTCGTAGTAGCAATGCCCAAACTGGCAAGTACGCGAGTACAGAGTGTTTCTTTGATGTATCAATTTAACATTTTTTGTGAATATTTTAATATTAAAAAAAAAAACATTTTGTTTTCGAATGGTAATATTTTTTTATCATATAAGGATGCTATACTATTGCAGGTTAACGGGAACGCCCTCTGTTATTTAACATACTGTATATTAGTATAGATTTTTACATTCTAAATTGTAACCCTTGTTCAGAATAACCACAAAAAAGTAATGCACTCATCAAACAATGCCCAGCTGACATCTGCGTCAAACGAGATTACTCCGTCAGTCCATCAGTCCAGACTGCAGGCCGTCTGTCAGTCGACTGCGAACTTTCTATTAATGAAGCCGCGGCATTGTGCGCTGATTGAATTCCAACAACAATGCGATTAAGAATATCAGGACGCGGCGCACTAGTGCTAAAATGTTCGGGGAGACTGATAAAATGTGGCGGTAGTAACTATTACGATTTTAGCTATGTAATTTGGTTATTATGAAAGACTGTAATTTTCTCGTCTCGACCATATAACCTTGAGCATTCGTTCCCTCTTTGCCGCCCGCACCCTGCGGACGCCGAATTCATACAATTTTTGGAATTATTTTGATTAAAAAAGATAAGCGATCTTTTGAAATGAAATAAAACGTGTATAATATAGATTTTTAAATTATCTATCCATTAGTGTAATCCTCAAATGATTAGAGCGTTGCATTTAGCAACATATGCATAAAATCAACAATTATAGTCATTTTTTAAAGTAGATTTTAAATTTATTTGTAAAACATAAAAACAAATTAGAACGTGGAATATGATGATAAGACATCGAATATTCCCGAACGGTTCCGTTTTACAATTTGGCTATGGAACCATAAAACGGATTATTCCGCGAGAACACACGAATAATATAAATATAAAACGACCAAACCATGGCAGTCTCCATTATAACAGAGCACATTATCTATTTCTAAGCCCTAATACATGCTCTTGTATAAAACGAGAACAAGCTATAGTACTGTGTTACAAGTTAAGTCACGCTAAGCAGGTTTGCTAATACTGTATGTAGGTTAAGTAGCCTGGGCCTGACAGAGCGTTATGTGGCCTAGGCGATAATGTCGTTGTTACAGATAGTAAACATACTGTAGTACACTTCAATAAGCTGTGATACCATATATTGAAAAACAAATGATTAATTAAAGGTTGTCTTGAAAAGATCGCTTTTAGCGATAATGCCGCCCATTGTGTAACCATATGTAATGTTTTCTTTGTCTATATTTTCTGTAACTTGGATAGTGTACATGATAAGGAATATATTCTACTCTATTAAAATAATTGCCAGTCTAGGTTAAAAAGCGCGGCAGAAATATAATATATACCTTGTTGAAACTCTTGGATCCTGTTGTCGAAGCGCTCAAAAGTTGTTGAAAGACCTTTCCAAAAGCCTAGTTGGCATGGGCTAGTTTTTAGGATTCCGTACCTGATAATTAACAAACGCGGAACCCTATTATTAAGCTTCCACTATCCAGCCATCCGCCCATCTGTCTGTCTGTAATAGATTGACACTTAAAATTTTCACAGAGTATGTATTTCTATTACTGCTATTACGACAAATTATAAATTGTATTATTATTAAAAACTAGCTTCTGTTCGCGATTTCGTCCGCATGGAATAGTAAATTGCTAATAAAAATTCAACATCAAATTAAGTGTAACTATGATTTGATGACGTGTCCAATTAAATTCCGCAAAAATCCAAAACAAAATTATGAAACTCACAAATTACAACCCTCAAAACCGTCGATCATTAAAATTATCGCAAGATAATCATCCACCCAAATTGACTAGAACAGCTGTCCATTCAGAAATAAAGCCGACCCAACACAATACTAAGCAAAGAGAGATCATTCCAAATGTCAGGATAAAAAGTCCCTCGAAATGAAAAAATAAAAGAATTTCGTTTCGTTCAATAAGCGCGTGTATACCTATCAAGAATCAGCAGTTTTTTCGCACAAACAAGCATGTCCAATTAACAGAGAACCTTTTTTCAGTCTGAAAAAGCTGAAACAGCAGACCAGCTGAAAGTCAGGCCCAAGTTTTAGCTCTTTGATAAAATCTGTAAAGGGCTGCTTTGCTATGTGTCACAATTTATAAGGGAGTGGCGATGGAAAAATCATATTAAAGTTTACTGTAAGGCAAGTACTTAATTACTTGGCGTGCGTTTTTAGGGTTCCGTACAACACTCTTGTAGTTTCGCCATGTTCGTCTGTCTGTCGGTCTGTCCCCGGTTTATTACAGAGACGCTTAACACTGTAAAGTTGAAAGAAACAAAATTCGTTTATTCCGCCATAGATTAATCACAAAAAAAAACAAACAAAGAAAATAACGTTTCAATTAAAACTAAAAACAATGACAGGGCCAGGCACGACTACCACGAGTCCCTGGTCACACCATAGACAAAACAGAACACATTTAAACTTCTGTCTATGGCGTGACATCCGGCACCGACATTGACAGACAGTGACAACATTTTAACGAACAATGAAATTAAAATTAGACAGTTTACTTACTGTCTACTTGAAAATTTATAATTAAGTTGGAATTTGGTATACAGGGTTTTACCAAATTTTGGTACCCATACATATTAAACACGTCGGCAAAGTGGTACTACCCATTCACGTAAAGTGGCGATGGTTATTTTTATCGTCTATCCCAAGGTGTCGGGGGTGTTGTCTCATCTAGTTTATAACGACCAAAAAAGATTGACGTGTAAAAGTGTTATTTACAACCTACTTACAAAAACAAATGTAATGTATCATTTATAGCTAAATGGTTGTTTTTGGAGCCGTGAAAAAAAATCATGGTAGTAGATATATGAGAAATTTAAATAAAAACTATCACAGCTAGTAAGCTTGAGTAGTGTAGGCAATTGTATTACGGAACCTTACACTGCGCGTGGCCCGACATGCACTTGGCCAGTTTTTATACTGCTAGTTTTAGGTAACGCGCGTGTCTCATGTAAACATAATTGCTAAATATTTTTTTTACAATCTTCTTTTCTTGCAATCTTTGTCTTCTTAAATTAAGTAGTTGTAATGTTCGCTCTTGTAAAATAATGCACGCACATTATTTTGATGGCTAATTCACTGTGAGAACGACCAACCAAGTTTCATAGTCTTCATTTTTTTTTTATAAATCTTTCCTCTTTATAATATGAGTTTAGATTCTCCCAAGCTACATTCCACAAATTCCGTCAGTGTCTGTCAGACTGCTGAATTCATAACACCTAACCGCCGGACCTAATCTCTCATTCATGCCCAAATTCCAAACTCATACGCAATGCAAACAGAATCTCAATACTCAATGAATTATAAACTACTGCCCGTCCACAGTAACAGACAATAATACAGTATAGACACACTGGCTGGTTGACGCTTCCCGTGACTTTTTTTTTTTGGATGGGAAATCATCAAATGACTTCTCCCGCTCTGGGCGGAGTGGAAGGGAGTGTTAGACACTTACTGACTAAAACCCACCCGTGATCCTTCTTGTGCCCTTTCCGTTCCAGAGCCGCGGTGACTCTTTCGAAAAAATTCCGCAACTTCCCGTGACCCTAAGGCTGGCTTTTACTTTGGCCCGAGCCTAACCATTGCCATTCAACGTGGCAATGGCGCCAGTCTCTTGGGCACATTGCCAGCTGATAGCGTTGAGGACGATTTTTTTATTATTATGATATATTTATTTTTGTTGTTAGTTTTAGTTTATCAAAGGTGGATAAAGTTAAGTTTTTTTAATTTAAATTTAAATTATTGTTAAGTGCCTATGCACTTAACATATTCTGCGTTAAGTGTGTGTGTTAGGTGTGTGGTGGGTTGTCTTGAAAAGATCGCTTTTAGCGATAAGGCCGCCCATTGTGTCACCCTATGTAATGTTTTCTTTGTATATATTTTCTGTAACTTTTATGGTGTACATAATAAAGAGTATTCTATTCTATTCTATTCTATTTTCAACTTTAAAACCTGTCCAAATTTGAAAAATCCCAACTTGAGGGTGACATTTTGATCATGATTTAGACATTTAGCTTCGAACAGATTAGCAAAAATGTCCGCTGAAACTTCATTTACACTTTCCATAAAAAATATAGAACACCTGCTTCAAAAAAATTGAAAAACGCTGCTGTTGAATCTAAATAACATTTCCCGTGGTCAGTCTTGTAGCAGATTCTTTTAAACATTCTAAGAAGACGTTAATATATTACCACTTATAAAAAATTTGTCTATGTTAGAAATATATTATTATATCCTCATTATAAATATATTTTTTAATATAAATATAAATCATTCATCAAAATCATTTCAGTAGTTTAGGCGCTAGAAAGAAACATACATACATACAAAGACAGCCAATATCA
Organism: Hecatera dysodea; assembly: GCA_905332915.2. Taxonomy (NCBI): domain Eukaryota; kingdom Metazoa; phylum Arthropoda; class Insecta; order Lepidoptera; family Noctuidae; genus Hecatera; species Hecatera dysodea. The sequence continues at coordinate 836,773 of HG995304.1, forward strand.
TTACCCTTCCTTTTGACTTCACCGTAGTCGGGTAAAAAGAGTCACCCAAACCCTAAACTGCCTAAGACTTGACCCGAAAAAGGTATTCAAATTAAAAGGCCCACCGCTCTTAGGACCATAATAATTTCCTCTTGCTACTTGCCCCACGCCCGAACCGTTAATTCTCCTCCTTTTTTTTTCAAAAACGTACCGTAAGCCCTTCAGCATTACGTATAATTAAATTAATATTTAAAAATTTCTCTCTTCAGATTTGCCTACCATTGCGCTTGTTATTTGGAGAGGCCGGCCAGGCAATAAGTATAGCTCAGCAATTTTACGAATGGCATTTGAAAATTTCTGGAGAATTTTCTATGGAAAATAATGTATTTGAGGCCTCTCGATTCGTAAACCGATGGTCGAATAATTTGATGAAACAATTCTTCGTGAGGTTGAGACACAACGAGTATTATGCGAGTTGTTTCATTATAGTTCGCGTATTATAAGTGTGAGCATCTTTGTGCCGCATGTGATACAAAATCCTATCAAACTTGTTACAGAATTAATGAAATATCTCTTAAAGAGTCATTGTACTCATCATTATGAACAATTTTTATTACGGGACTAGCAACGCCCGCGGTATCACCCGCATAGTTCCCGTTCCCGTGGGAATACGGGGATAAAATATAGCCTATGTTATTCAAAGTGAATGTAGCTTCCTAATGGTGAAAAAAAAAAGAATTTTTGAAATCGGTCCAGTATTTTTTGAGTTTATTCGTTACATACAAAAATCTTTCCTCTTTATAATATTAGTATAGATATAGATCAACCAATAAGAATAAAATCAGTTGTTCATTACGTTTTGTCGAGTTATGTGCAGTGTGCACTGAAATGGGCAGTGGATTATATTTTTGCGATTTCAACATTGGTCCCATAGTGAAAGTTGTTCATATTGATGAGTACAATGACCCCTTGAGAGGCCTACCTCTTTTGTTTATTCTTCTACACGTTGCATAATTACAGTTCCTCATCTAAGATTAATTTACACTTGTTTTCGTTACACCTTTCGATTTCAATTTCACCTAATCATGTATTAGAAATTCTTAATTTACTTTTTAATTCGTAGTGGAAACGCGACCGATGCATACGTTCACAGTTTTGCAGAGAGAACCATAGACACACTTCTATCAATCATGAAGAACGCCAAGTGTGTCTCAGTCTTTCCGCTGGAATCTCCTTACGAAGGGTATTCAGCATCGTCGCGGGGTACAAGGGGCGCGGGAGGGGGGCACGAAGATGGGGTCATTCAAATCTGTTATTAAATTTGGAGACAATCACTACGAGTTTTTCCTACGAACATTGGAAGGGGCGCAAGTGTACCCCAGATTGAACTAACGAGGTATGTAAGAGTGTCTGCTGTCCCCTAAATACGTTACAGGCTATTGTGGAGGAAATTGGAAAATGCAGTGTCTGTTATTTGGAGAATGTAGTAGAAACTTTCACATCCGGTTTGAGACCAATCAAAATAGTGTGCATTCCCTTACGAAAGAATAAAAAATGATAGTCAAAAGGTCTTAATCAGCCTTTCAAATTTCCCGCTGCTGGGACACAGGCCTTCTCTATAGGAGAGGGAATGGGCCGTAATCCACCACGCGGGCCCAGTGCGGGTTGGTGAATGTCACAATACATGTCTTCGAATTTTTGGTTCTAGGACATGCCGGTTTCATCACGATGTTTTCCTTCACCGTTTTGAGAGCAGTGGTGATGAAGTTAATTACACGAATTAATGCGTCTGGCTAGGTTTGAAAACGCGACCTACAATTCGTAAATCGGGGCCGTTACCACTCGGCCACCACTGCTCTGTCAATAATAATACATAAAATTTCAGCCGAGAGCCGTCCACTGCTGATTTTGTCGTGTGATTATTTCTATACATTTTGACTTTTTGTCAGTACTCATACTCAGCACTCATAGAATGTCACTTCAAATCCTCTTCGCGAACCGACTGCCCCATTTCCTTTTAATTCAAACGTATGTACATAATAATAATGCACACCTTACGTTCACAATGCACACCCTAAAATCAAAGAAAAAACAAAAGATTCGGACTGAAACCCTTACTGTGTTCCTTAAGACTTTACTACACTTATTGAACACCACAAATCAAAGCCAAACACATTACAGCGAAGCCGACCGGTGTACACCTAAAATCTGCCACACATTTAGAACTTACCTACATATCCCCGAGTTACCTTCACTTTGCCAAACGTCTGCAAAGTCAAGTATTACCGCTAGATGGCGCTGTTCGCTGAGCCAATGATGGATCGTCCACAAGACGGATGGCACCCACGAGTGCGGTTCGCGCTTGACAGTTCGGTCTGCATTTTATTTTAAAATAGATGCAGGAATCTGGTAGGTGCTCGATCATGGCTGGAAGGTGAAAGGTCTGGGAGGGTTAAACTGCGTAGTCTGGAATCTGTAGCCTAATTGAGTAACAGAGTTGCAAAGATATTAGATGGAGTGTATACTGAGCGTAGCTAGATTTCGACCAGCTATTTTTTTTTTGTCGTCACGAATGACATATGTATGATTTTTATCTACACTAATATTATAAAGAGGAAAGATTTGATTGTTTTATTGTTTGCATTGAATAGGCTCCGAAACTACTTGACGGATTTGAAAAAATTTTTCGCTGTTGGGAAGCTACGCTATCTCCGGTGAACATAGGCTATATTATATCCCCATATTCCCACGGAAACGGGAACTACGCGGGTGAAACTGCGGGGCGGTGCTGGTTACCTATAACATTTTTAGGTTCTTTTTACTGGCTCACAGAATACATAATTATGTAGGTATACTCGTACCGCAATTGTGCTGACTCTATTTGAGTAAAGCGTACAGCCGATTGAGCTTTTCATTGCAGGGAACACAAAACCAATGGCATAATGAATTTATGCACAGTTTATACTGCGTGCAATGCCCACAGGAACTACAAAATGTAGTAAGTGCCACATGAAACTGTGTAGAATAAGACACACATATACCTGACAACTGATAACTGTGTAATTAATACACGTAACTTTATCTCCTCTATCTTCGGGTCAGCTTCAGTCAAACCAGTTGCAGCTGTATATTAGTGTTTTAGATGGCTTATCTGACTTCCACAACTCAGTTATCAATCAACACTATCGTGTTGGGGTATCCCCCATTGCAAAACCGGCAATCAGACTTCTGGCGTCTGAATAACCATACGGCCTTAATGACTGTCAAAATTAAAATTGGGTATTTTACTGGTTATAAAAATCATAATTCTATAATATTTTGTCCGTCCGTTGGATTTTCCAAAAATATTGGATACGTATTTTATGTCATTTGAAATCGTAAAGATAAAGTGCATCAAAGTTGGAGCTGGTGACGTCACGTCGCTGGTCAAAATTGTAGTGACGTCACACAAGTTTTGAATGCACTGTATCGTCTTAATTTTTTGTTTACGTGAAAAAATTGATTGAGTCAGGCGTTACTTTGCGGAAATCCATTTTAAATTTGAAAATGAAAATAATATATCTAGTTTTAATCCTTGCATTTGCCCAGTAATCTTGCATGTGCATAATATAGCGGGCGGGAGGGAGGTGCATACCTGCAACCCACTAATATTCGCGGAAATTAAAACTAGATATATTATTTTCATTTTCAAATTTACGTGAAAAAAGAAAAAATGTGTGTCCAATATTTTTTGGAACTCTATCACACGGACTAATTAGATTTATTGAGTAAAATATCCTATTGTAGAGACGACCTAAAACGAATGGAGTCCTGCAGGAATGAGCAAGATGATGCCGTGATTCAATCGTTAAGCAATAGCATTAAGTTTTTGAAACCACTATTGTATTGGGGTCAACCTGTAAAAATAGTGTGTGTTAGTGGAATAAATAAATAAATAAAAAAATACATGTGGCACTCGGGGACTGCCGCGGTAAAGCTATTGCATAGCATTTTTTATCAACTTATGCAATTATATATTTAGTACTCTGCGTCATTGTGATATGGTCTTGATTCGTTCACCTGGGTTACTGTACTAATGTAAATCACATACGTTTCACTTAACTTTGTCCCACCGATTGTTTCCGAACGCAGACGTTCGGGTCGGCTCGGTGACGGCGAGCGACCATTTTAAAAAGGCGGGGCCTAATCGAATGACGTAGCGGTGTTAGGTTATTTTCGTTACGGAATTTCTGGATTCGGTTGCCACGCTCAAGGCCCGCGATAGAAGCTATGCAATAGCTTAATAAATCGGATGATGATTTTCATCATCTCGCAATAGCCTCCCTAATTCAAACATTACCTACCCTGCTTACCATAAAATACCATCGCCATAACAATATGTAAACGTGGGTTTACTTGCTCATGATTGGCTGTAGACGGGCAATCTGCGTGGCGTGCATATTCATGAGCAATGACGTCACTTAGTTGAAGCTTATCATGATACATGGACGAATTGTCATGCGGCTTATTGCGAGGATAGAGATGTGGCCGGCTCACATGTGTGCTGGCAGCTTCAGCTGGATGTGGCAGGCTCATTATCATATTACAGATGTGGAGATTCCAGTAACGAAGTATACGCAATATTATTATGTGGTTATCGGGATTCGAGTCTTCGAACTTCTTTAGAATAGAATAGAATAGAATACTCTTTATCACATAGACCGTCTACATAGACCATATAAGTTACAGAAAATATAAATGAAGAAAACATTCATCAATAAGCGGTTAGTCGACTCTTCACGTGACCAGAGGGCTGGCCTTTTCTTTGGACAACGAATCAGCATTGCCATTCAACGTTGCAATGTGGCCAGTGTTCTGGGCACTTTTCCCGTTGACAGCGATGTGGACGAATTTTTCGATGCCCTATGAGTCTTTTCTCCTTTTTACTCCGCTTCTATATATTATATATTCTATATTATCTTGTTTAGTTGTATGTTGTAAATATTAAGATTTTGTTTTTAAAAGTGCCATAATTTAATTATAAACTAATGTAGTTATATAATATTATAACAGTTTCAAATATACATACAGTAAAGAAAACATTACATAGGGTGACACAATAGACGACCTTTCTTTATTTAATAGCTTGTCCAGGGATGTACCTACTCTCGTTTTAAATATTTAAGATGCTGAAGAAGACCAATAATATAAAAAAGATCGCAAAACAAACTTCTGAAGAATTTGTCACTAGCTTACTTTTCTGACAAGAAACTTTTTAATAAAAAAAACTTTCATGAAATAATTGATTTAGTAAAATTTGGATGTGCAACTTCACAATCAGCTTGAAACATAGCATGTGATTTATGAAATACCGAAACTAGAAACTATGGTACATACAATCCGTTAGAGTCACCACAGTAACCCAGTCACATTTTTTTTTCTTTTTTTTTTGTATGGGATATCATCAATGATTTCACCCGCTCTGGGCAGAGCGGAAGGGAGTGTTAGACTCTTACTGACTAAAACCCACCCGTGATCCTTCTTGTGCCCTCTGCGTTCCAGGGACTCTTTCGAACAAATTCCGCAACCCTAACAGGCACTGACCCTATGAGGCCCCGTCTTCTTTGCTGACGGCTCTTTGAGGCGCGCGTGGAACACGACGCGCCGTCGACTCAGGCCTGGTTGCTATCGGACGACGAGCCACCCATACCTCGCTCTCCGCAGGCCCAGTAACCCACTCACCTACGAGTTAACTTTACTCAAGACACAAAAATCTTCGCATCGAACCGAATACCTACAAACATAACAAACACGTCAAAATATTTACCTCCAAAGATCTATAAAAGTATAAGTAGATACATACACAAAGTTGTTTTTGAGTTCGAATTTCAATCTGTAAACAACTTGTACATAAACGGAATAGGTTAACCTTTTACAACAAACAGAAAATAATCTCAACAAAATCGAAACTCGGAGTTACAGACTCGAAGTTTCCGAGTTACGTTAAACATACACGAGTCTTAATCCCCAACTTAGTTATTTGGTGGGAACGGCTAATTAAAATTAATATATTGCGAACTCGCTTTTGTGGTATTCACTTATAAGTAAGTTTATTTTATAATACAGGGCTTTGGGCTGGTGCCAAAATTTCGGCTTTTGTGAGCAGTGACGGCACTGACGGCATGTGATTTATGGTTCTACTAATGCAGTATTTTCTTTTAATTTGGGAAAATTTTGAATTAGATCATTGCACTGCCTGAGTGTGTTATAATATGTATGCACTGTCATTCATCCTACTAATATTATAAACGCGAAAGTTTGTAAGTATGGATGGATGTTTATTAGTCTTTCACGCAAAAACTCGGATTTAGATGAAAGACACAGATGGATTATACCTAGGAATAAAATATACGATAATTTTTACCCCGATATTCCCACGGTATTGAAACTTATGCGGGTGAAACCGCGGGGTGCTCCTAGTATTTTAATAATTACTAGCAGCGCCCCGCGGTTTCACCCGCGTTGTTCCCGTTCCCGTGGCAATACGGGGATAAAATATAACACTCCACAATAACGTAGCTTTCTATTGGTGAAATAATTTTCAAAATCGGTTCAGTAGATCCCGAGATTACCCCTTACAACGGTCACAAACTCTCAACCTCACAAACGTTACCTCTTTATAATATATTAGTATAAATAAAAGGTACAGTTATTTCCTGCCCGTTTTTTCTCACACGAACTTAATACAGTACTACTTTGTATAGTCAGTTAAGTCCCTAAACACGATTTAATTCCTTCAAGTGATTTCATATACTACTTTAGTAATAATAATATAATAATTTTTGTTACACTAATTAATTCACTTGCTATTTGGAAATTACAAGTATATGTGTGGCTTATGTCTATTAGGATACCGTTTTCTAAAACGAAATGATACTTCTAATTTTCAGTCATTATATTTTAAAACGGCTCTTATTGAGACTACCGCACACCCAGCAGTGGACAAATCATCCGAAACACAGATTAACAGACTCATCATCATCTGCCTAGCCTTTTCCCAACTATATTGGGGTCAGCTTCCAGTCATACTGAATTTAGCTGAATACCAGTATTTAACGTGGAGCGGCTGCCCACCAGACCTCCACAACCCAATAACTGGGTAACACAGATTAACAGACTATCCCACACGAAACAATCCTACTTCAAACCCAAGAATATCTAAACAAACATGCGAACTAAGACACAGAGTACACAACACGGCCCAGTGCACACGACTGCTCTCCAAATTAATACGTCTTAAGATCAAGTTACCGTCACTAATGCACGCCTATTTATTTTTGTGTTGTGGGGAATGTACACTGGGTTTGTGCCTTGAGATGAGACCAGATTTATTTTGGGTCAGTTCCAATGGCCTAAGTCTACCAAATGAAGTAAGATGCTGCCACGGATATACATATGTACGTACATGTTTTCATATCTTTGTCTTTATTCTAACTTTGGCGTTTCTTTGAATAGTACGAGTATTTTCTTAATTTAAGCATAGTCTTGTGTAGATCCTGAAATAATGGTTTGAAAAACATAAAAACACTCTTTTACCACGCACTAAAAATTACAAAATAATTCGGACATTTAGTTTGATGACTCAATAGTTTTCCCTTTGCTAAATCTTCATTAAATTGCAGGTAAACATAAACAATTTCAGTTCGTGATGAACGATAAATAATTACCAATGCAAAATGGTTATAAGTAGGTAATCATCTTTATTGAATATTATTATGATTTATTATGAAAGAACGCGTGGAGCGTTTATATAATCTTTACTCTTTTTGGACAAAACGCTCAACGCTTTCTTACGCACGCAGTCGCTAAGTGTTTGTGGCATCAGTAAGAATTTCATGAAAGTACAGTATTTATTATTATTATTGATAGTTTCTTTGTTATTATTATGTGTAGTGGTACAATACGAGGATCTGATCAATAAAAAAAGAAAAAAAAAACAAAATCGATACGAATGTCTACTTATGTATGTACATAGATCAGCCACAACAAAAATACCATTACCACGTTCCAGAACACCGAACGTCCAGATTTAAAATCGCAGGAACAAACATCGAAACGCCTCGCCAGTTCCATTCCACGTAGACTAGACATCTAAAAGGCATTTCCATTCGCCTCGCCTCACCGTGACAAGTGAGCAAGCCCCGCTACACTGGCCGACCCGTACATTAAGATAGATTACCTCAGCCAGTAAATAAATACCTTTATCTATTGAATCAATAAGATGTATGCGGTGTCTCGTGTTGGAAAACCAAGTTGGTTTTGTTTACTGGAAATTAACATAACGTAGAATTTAGAAAAAGCTGTATATTTTCCGGAGTGACGTCATCGAAGTATGTATGTGACTTGATTTAGAACCAATACTTTGCTCTATTGTCATCCATATTAGTGTTAATTTGACTAATTGAGTAAATGGTCGGTGATTAAGTTCAACTTATTGCCAAAAACAGTTTTTCTCATAATATTCATCAGTTTAATTTTAATTAATATTTACGGCATTTCAACGTGATATTATCGACAACTTTTTTCTGAAGTTTACTATTTTAATTTAAACCTTCATTTGAAATGTATAAGAATCAAAATTGCAAAGGAAAGCATCAAAGGAGACCCACACGGCCTCACTGTCGCCCCATTGCCAACATTTCCTTAAAATTCCATTCCTTTTAATCCTTTTCCTTTAAAGAAATTCATTATCTTCCGAATGAAGAATTTCTTAAGCTCGCAGAAATAGATTAAAGAAATAAAGAAGACCCTTTTCATTAATTGAGAAAAGATTTACTTTGATTAAAGTAGCTTAACTCATTTTAGGCGACTATTGAGGTCGTTTCCAGGCAAGATTCTATGAAGACGACTGTTTTCATAGACCTGAATGCCGTCGCATTCAGGTCGAATTACTGTTCAGTTTTGCTAGACTCGAATCTGGGTTTGAAATATTTAGAAGAAAGAAGACAGAAACATAGTTTATTCCCCTTATTTAGATGCACATGATATTAAATATTACAAACTATTAGGCCCGCCTATGTCTGGGACGGACACTATGCATGAAGTCACTGTCACATGTCGCGGTCACACTATAGACAAAACAAGTGGCAGTTTGACGGCACGGTTGGCGCAGTGGTTGAGCGATTGGCTGCTGCGCTCTATGTCGTGGGTTCGATTCCCGCACGGGACAAATAAACACATCAAAAGTATCTAGGGATCAACATATATTTTTGCAATAACTTTCCTCCTGATTGATATTAATTAAAATTTTCTTTAAGGATTCATCAAATAAAGTGTTTTCGTTTGTCACAGTAACGATAAACCAAGTCACCTTTGCATTAATAAAGAAATTTGCTATTTTCCTAATAAAGGGATTTTTGACATTTGAACCACTAACATTAAAGTTCGAAAAAAAGACTGAAATAACAGTTTTCTTTAAAATTTTATTGGGTAACTTAAACAATTAATAATCCGTGTTTCTACCGCGAACACTAACAACACAAGAACATCGGTTTGGCATACTCAAAATGAGTTCATCCAAATCACGCTGTGGAATGGCCGCCCATGTTCGTTGCAACAACAAAAAAAGGTCTTCTTGCGACTGGTTACCCTCCATATTCGGCAGAGCTCTTCGCTTACCTTGGCTGAGCGCCATGGAGGACGGTATCGCTGCACCACACGGAGACAAGACCGATACATTCAAATCTTAACTCGAAGAGCTCCAACAATAACCGCCATGATGTTAGCCGTGAGGCTTCATCACTCTTCAGGGAACTTAATTAGCGACCAAACAGTCAGAAACCGCTTGCATGAAGTGAACCTTCATTCCCGAAGACCGCTACGGGTACCACCTATAGCAATGCACAATCGTAGGATTCGATATCAATGGGCTCTTGAACACAGAAATTGGGCAGAAGAACAATGGCGTTTCGTGTGCTTTTCTGATGAGTCTCGTTTTGGTATGAGACCGGATACAAGACGTATACGACACTGGAGAACCCCTGGACGCCAACAGCGATTAAAATCCTGCCAGGAAGTCCATCCTTATAGTGGTGGAACCATCATAGTATGGGCGGGTATTTGGATCGGCGGAAGAACTGAGTTGATTTGGATCAGAGGCAACCTCAACGCTCAAATTTATGCTGAGACGATTGTATCAGACGTCATCGTTCCTCTACAAGTGCAAATCGGTCCCTTATTTCAGTTAATGCATGATAATGCACGACCGCACACCGCAAGAGTTGTAAGACAGACTCTCGCCGCAGCTAACATCAATGTCCTGCCCTGGCCTGCTCAGTCGCCAGACTTGAACCCGATTGAGCATGCATGGGATATGCTACAGAGAAGAGCTCTGCCGAATATGGAGGGTATCCAGTCGCAAGAAGACCTTTTTTTGTTGTTGCAACGAACATGGGCGGCCATTCCACAGCGTGATTTGGATGAACTCATTTTGAGTATGCCAAACCGATGTTCTTGTGTTGTTAGTGTTCGCGGTAGAAACACGGATTATTAATTGTTTAAGTTACCCAATAAAATTTTAAAGAAAACTGTTATTTCAGTCTTTTTTTCGAACTTTAATGTTAGTGGTTCAAATGTCAAAAATCCCTTTATTAGAATAATTGATTGAGTCAGGCGTTACTTTGCGGAAATCCATTTTAAATTTGAAAATGAAAACAATATATCTAGTTTTAATTTCCGCGAATATTAGTGGGTTGCAGGTATGCACCTCCCTCCCGCCCGCTATATTATGCACATGCAAGATTACTGGGCAAATGCAAGGATTTTAAGCACATGCAGGAAGGCAATGCAAAACCCAACACCATTACCGACACGTGTTTCGCCTCTCCACGAGGCATCCTCAGGGGACGTGTTGACTCGCTGACCGTTGAGTTGCGACTGAGAAATTAGTACAAGGCACCCCCCTTTTATACACTGCCACTGTTGGTTATTTGTGTACAACTACCCACAAACATACGCAGTAAAGGGGAAGAAACCAAATTCGTCTGGTCATTCAACAGTGCAAAATTATTATTATTACTATGTTTCAAAATCTCTAATTGTTCCAAAACACACAGCCGGAAACCCTTATCACAAACATGTAGTATATTAAAACTATTGTTGTCGCGCAATGAATGGCCGGTATCAATTAAATGTTTCGCGAAATTCGATTTGTCCGAATGGCCATTAATTAATATAAAGCAAAATAAAAGCAAAGTTTAATTAAAACTCTGTGTGTGTGTGTGTGTGTGTCTCTGTGTGTGTGTGTTCTGTGTTTTTATTTTAGTTTAGTTTTTTTTGTTTTTAGTTTGTTTGTGTAAGTTTAATTAGTAAAAAGCAGAAAGAAAGGGTTCGTTCACTATTATATGCATGTCCGCGTACTAATATTAATAGATATGTGGCCAGTCTGACCTATATGGGCCCCATTTCAGATAGAATTAGTAATTTACTTAGAAAAAACAACGTTTATGTAGCGTTCAGGACGGACCAGAATATATGCCGTGTTTGTAACGGGAAAGATATTTTAGAAAATAGTAAAAAGTCTGGGGTGTATAGGCTGGTCTGTGATGAATGCAACGGGGTATATGTGGGTCAGACGGGCCGTAACTTTGACATAAGGTATGGGGAACATGTTGCCGCGTATAGAAATGGCCATTCGGACAAATCGAACTTCGCGAAACAATTAAATGAAACCGGCCATTCATTGCGCGACAACAATAGTTTTAATATACTACATGTTTGTGATAAGGGTTTCCGGCTGTGTGTTTTGGAACAATTAGAGATTTTGAAACATAGTAATAATAATAATTTTGCACTGTTGAATGACCAGACGAATTTGGTTTCTTCCCCTTTACTGCGTATGTTTGTGGGTAGTTGTACACAAATAACCAACAGTGGCAGTGTATAAAAGGGGGGTGCCTTGTACTAATTTCTCAGTCGCAACTCAACGGTCAGCGAGTCAACACGTCCCCTGAGGATGCCTCGTGGAGAGGCGAAACACGTGTCGGTAATGGTGTTGGGTTTTGCATTGCCTTCCTGCATGTGCTTAAAATCCTTGCATTTGCCCAGTAATCTTGCATGTGCATAATATAGCGGGCGGGAGGGAGGTGCATACCTGCAACCCACTAATATTCGCGGAAATTAAAACTAGATATATTGTTTTCATTTTCAAATTTTCATTTTCCCTTTATTAGGAAAATGGCAAATTTCTTTATTAATGCAAAGGTGACTTGGTTTATCGTTACTGTGACAAACGAAAACACTTTATTTGATGAATCCTTAAAGAAAATTTTAATTAATATCAATCAGGAGAAAAGTTATTGCAAAAATATATGTTGATCCCTAGATACTTTTGATGTGTTTATTTGTATGGCCTACAGATAGTTGTTCCGGGTCTGGTTGTTTGTGTACGTGAGATTGTATGTTTGTAAACGCGCCCACGACACAGGAGGAATTGCTAGTGTGGGGCAACGTTTTTTTTTTTTTTTTTTTTTAAAGTGTGACACTGACGCTGTCATAAGTGGCGCGCGCGAACGAATGCCTTTTCATTCCACATTCTAGCGAAACAATATCAAATTGTAACATATAAACATAATAATAATATAAACTTATAACTAAAATTAAAAAGTAAGTGACTTTAAACAAAGCTTTGCGTCGCATCTGAACAGGAATAGGTGGTTGCTCTGCTAAATGCCGTGACTGGACGAACCAAACTCATCGGCGCTAATTTTTTCAGCAACAACCAATGTCATTTAAGTTAAAGGCTTCGTATTTCTCTTTTATTTGGCATCCACAACGGCAGTGGCAACAACATTTGCGGACACGAAGACTTCCTTACAATTACTTCTGCGACACAAGCACACAGTTTCTGCGAAATAGTAGACCAAAGTACCTATATTGTAAAAATTGGGCTATGAATAAATCAACGAAACCTTTATCATAAATACGGATACTTGATAATTTCGGAAACATTTTAAAATGTAATTCTACTCATCTAATTCTCTATTCTACTTCGGTCTTATAACCCGGCGCCATAGTTTTTTTTTCGGTTTGACGTTTTGTATAGGTTTTGTAACTCATACAGCCAAAGTCTTGTGCTCAGCGGTACGCACTTTAGACCCGCCATCTATTTTGAATCGAGCTCTAAAAATATGTGAGTGTGCACCGTAATTATAAAACTCAGTATTCTTAGCGCTTGATCTACGGGTAAGGGTTTTAGTAACAAACGGAATAAAGCGCTGTGTGAAACGAGCAACATCGACACTGACAGTTCATGAATTGACAGGTGACACTTTGACATTCTATTCCAAAGAAATTATAACCTCAAAATCCGAAAGCTTTTTGGATTTTTTACAATTCACAGAAATGTCCGTGATTTGGATTTGGTTTCAATCGAATACATGGATTATTAATTAGAACATAGAATGACAATTCATGTTGGTTATTGGGCGAACGATGTCCTTTCCGCGAAATACGCGTACAAATGAAGTTTACGTAACCAGTCACGTCTACTGGTTATGTGAAATAAATCGTTTTCCCCAACCATTGACAAACAACGTGACCGATTAACTGACTTTCCAACCGAACCGCCGACATATTTGTCACCGCCACACTGTCAAATCATCCCGAAACACTACTCCATCAGGTTGCCACAATAATTATCGTGAACAAACATCAATACTTCGACCTTAATAGATCGCCGAGCGGCATTAACACATGCCTATAACTCAATTAGTAAACGTTGCGCGAATTAATTCAGTTGGTAACAAAGACAAATAGTACGTGTAACTGTAGTTACACACTATACCCAGGGCAGCGCAAGTTCGCTCATTAATACCAGGGTGATGCGTGCGATTGATTTGCTAGCTGCGCGGTCGACTGTATTTGTTAGTGTATTGTTTTTCTCGTTACGTTGGTAAAGTGAGTTGAGAGTCCCGAGGTGTGTCAATTTAGTTGGAAATTGAAAACACTATCGATGCGATATTATCAAAATTGTATCGGAAGTTTTGTTCTGTGAGTTTGTTTCTGTGTGATTTTCATTTTTATCGGACAGTGACTTTTTAAATTACGAGTCGTTATTCAACACCATCTCTTAAACATTAATTATTTGGTCCTGCTGCCCATATTTTTCACCTAGGTATATCCTACTATTAATTTAATACCGAAAAGTGTGAGGATATTTGCGAGTTCAGATGAATTCGCACAACAAATGAAACAAATTTCAATGAAACCAAACTAAAGAAATATAACTCACTAGCAGCATCTCGCGGTTTCACCCGCATGAGTTTCGATCCCGTGGGAATATCGGGGTAAATCCTATATGTTAATCCTGATTATAAACCATCTGTGTACCAAATTTCATCCAAATCCGTTCAGCAGTTTTTGCGTGAAAGAGTAACAGACATCCATCCATACTTACAAACTTTCACGTTTATAATATTAGTAGGATACATCCGAGTTCATAAATTATAAAGCTATAAAAAAGGAAGTAGTAATTTCACGTGAGCGAAGACGCAAACGACAACTAAGTCTTACTATGAAATCGAAAATTAATCTAGGTATCCATTTCATCAGGTTAAAACCAACTACCTACTTACGTTTAATAAAGCCTCAATACTCTTCGACCAGGGCCTCAAGTCTGCTATTACAATAGTCTCAGAATGGTCTATCATTGATTTCATAATGGTTCATTTTTACATGTTTGGTAATCTACTAATATAAAAGCGTCACTATGACTTTCCAATGGTCAACCACTGACACTCCATTGAACTACTGGTAATCTGGTACATAATGACAAATGAATGACAGACGTATGCGGTAATCTACTAAAAAATTGACAGTTCCTTCGATCAAAGACCTACCATTAGAACGTCATTGTGCAGTAATTGCTTTGAATAGCTCGATTATCAAAAAGTATTACAAGACCATTGACCGACCAATGATCGACCATTAGGTATGAATTTAGCAGATTACGAACTTTAAGCAAAATGACAATGGGATCGTGTTGGAATGACAAATTTATAAAAATTGTAGACATGGGGCCCAGAAGCCTCTCACACTTAGCACCAAACATTCAAATGTCTCCCTCCAAGTGCCACTAGCACCATCTTTTCAACGACAACCTGTCAAAACACGAATCACTCTTGAAACTACAATTTCCCTACCAAATATCTTAGTGTTAATAGAGAAAATATCTGCGAGCCTGATGCTCTCCAATTGGCGCTCTGTCGCAGAGAGCTTTGTCAATATTGAAGCTTGCCCTTCTTTTATACGGCGGTGGAAGGGGTGAGATCTTAGCGTTTACAAGAGGATGTGCTTTTGGAATTTAGAATACTGAAAGTGGTATTTTCTGTGAGGTTAGTGGCTTGTTGCAGATCGGGAGAACAGCTAGTGTAATCTGGTAAAATGTCACCTACAAAATTTGGAGTAATGAAGTAAGCGTATCGTGAACTATTAGTTTACTGTGAAACGCTGAATTTGCATCTCACTTTGCTTAAGTTTTCACGATGATACTTCAGGTTTATTTTCAGCAATAAACCACTTTAGGATGGCCGATGTTTTCATGCTAACGGGATGCTATGACAGTTTACGGTTCAATGGTTATTATCACATCGTGAATATGAATCTTACAGAAAAACAAGTCCTAACAATCAAGTTTTTAAAAAAGTACTTCGCTCCGCTCACAATTTATAGCTCCAACCAAAAGAACCAATATCTTCATTATACAGAAAACCATCTCAGAAGTCAAACTCCGCTGAAGTCTCTTCCTTGTAACAGAGTGCAAACATCAATTGGAATTCTGCAGTATCTTCGTTAAAGTTCGAATCGCTGGCTAGTTTTTATGCCGTTTGAAAGTCTAAAACTGCTGCAAGTGGCAACACTGTCTGAATCGAGAACTGCGGAGTGCTGCAACATAAACAATTTGGTGTTGCCAACTGAAAGACGGGAAAAAGTCGATGTCTTTAACGACGTATCGACGGAGTCGGTTATAAAAGTGCACTGTTTGGACAAACTTAGTTAAACTTTAACTGTGTATTGGAATAGGTTTTTTATTTTCATCTGCGGGTAGTTAGAAAAGAAATAACATTCCGAAAATGTTCTTTGATTAAGATGTAAATGCCGTAGGAATTGGTGGTATATATTATTCTTAAATAAAACTAATAGATATATCAAATAAGGACCCAATCAAGTTTATATTTACTACAAAACAAAACCACAACATACACTAACGGGCATCTAGATATCCAACTAAATTAAGCAATTTTATAGCCAAGGGACAGAATCCAAAACCGCCCTTGCGGTAACAGTAGGGGCTGTTTTCACTACAAAATTCCCAACTATTAGGGGTCTCAAGAAAACTAAGCAACCCTTTTACCCTCTGACGATTTATTTTCCCCACTAATAGTGACGTCCCTGCATCGATGTACGGAACACCTGACGTAATCAGCCTCCGTCAACTTGACGGAGGTTTGAAAAAAGAATAGTGGAATAGTTTGATTATTTCTGACCAGTACTATGTCTCGAAAAGGGTGAAGAACTTCGTATAGTTATTAGTTGGAGGTAATAGCACCAAGGAGGTCGAGTTCAAGTAATAAATGAAGGAAAACTTTTTTGTTTCGTATCAAAGGGCCAGTAATTGGATTGAGGCTTAGGCCTTCTTTACTCTGAGAATTAGTCTAGGTAAGCTAGTGTTGGGATTACGTTGTCGAGTCGTTGTTCTTTTTTTCGTTTTGCAAAGAACACACACACGCAGGCCCTTTCCCCATTCCAAAGTGTTCAGTGATATAAAAGACTTTTAAGATGTTTTAAATTTGTCGAGATTTTTTAGTTTCTAAGATTTTGGCTATTTCCTTAGGCAAGTTGTTGTGCTTGGAAGAGCATACGTCCAGACCCTTTTTACGTATTCATTGTTTACTTTTGGCAGTTTATATAGAGGCTACTTTTTGCAACTTACTCATATTATTCTCACAGTAATCAGAGGCAAAAGCTAGTTTCACTTAATGTATTGTTTTTTTTTTTTTTAATGTATTGATGGCCGGCGAACGTCTTTTTCCATACTTCTCTATTAGTCGTTTTATCAGAGTAGTTATTAATTTTTTTTGTTCATCCAATTGTTATTTGGCTGATACGGCTATCAGCGATACGTTTAACGCTGGTCACATACAGGAAGAAGAGAAAAGAGTTCTAGAGTGGAGACCGCGTCGTGGCAAATGTCGTGTAGGACGTCCTCAGGCACGGTGGAGTGACGATTTGCGCAGGACGGCTGGCAGAAACTGGATGCGAGAAGCCGAAAATAGATCTAAGTAGCGTGCAATTGGAGAGCCCTATGTCCAGCAGTGGAATGCAACAGGCTGTTGATGATGATGATGATGACATACAGTATATTCTGTCTTTCTGTCTATCCACCAATACTTTTTGTGCACCAACAACTAACAAAACCAGACTCCTAAACAACTCCCTCCATTTTCCTTTCACACCTTTGTTTCGTGCGACCAACTAAAAAAATCTATTCAGAGAACATCACTCACTGTGTATCGGGTTTACGCGCGACTGCGTCTCGTGTGTAAATGCCTTAATAATAGGCGCAGTCAGGTCGAAAGATAATGTGCCAGCCAAATACTTTGCTGGGCTTACTTATAAGAGGCTCGCTAATGTATTTTCAGCATTATGTTGATTTTAACTGAGTTTTCTTTAGTGATTTTCGAACAAGTTGATCGGTAAAGTGAAACAGAGATATTACACATTCTCTATGACAGTAATGCAGACAATATTTTATTTTCTTTTCGCAAAATGGAATTCATATTCGTGAGTTTGCTTGTTGAAGTAGCAATCTTTGTTTGAATCGTTACGAATACTCGTGTTATGAACATGAATTAATGAATGAATGAAAGTGTAAAATAACGATGATGTTCCAACATATATCGTTAATTTACACCTATACATTTTCACAACTATTTATGTACAAACTTTTAGTCAGTACTTCAGTTATGGACAATATACTGGAAGAGATTTCTACAGAAATGAGCATTGCATAAGCATAAGCATAATCAGCCCTTTTTTTTAATGTTCCCACTGCTGGGACACAAAACTCCTCTCTAGGAGAGGGAATGGGCCTTAATCTACCACGCGGGCCCAGTGCGGGATGGTGAATGTCACATGTCTTCGATTTTTTGGTTCTAGGACATGCTGGTTTCCTCACGATGTTTTATGTTAATTACACAAAGTAATGCGCCTGGCTGGATTTGAAACCGCGACCTACAGTTCGTAAGTCGGGGTCGTTACCACTCGGCTACCACTGCTCACTCGGCCACCACTGCTCATGCTCAATGAGCATTGCCTGGACAACTATTTTACTGTTCCTTCTTCTTGTTTCTTAACTTCGTGCATAAGTAAATTGCCTTATATGTTTTTAACCGACTTCTAAAAAAGGAGGAGGTTCTCAATTCGGATGTTTGTATGTTTTTTTTTATGTTTGTTCGCGCATAACTCCGTCGTTTGTCAAACGATTTGAAAAATTCTTTTTTTGTTGGAAAGGGTATACTTCCCAATTGGTCCCATGAAAATTTTATCGAAATCAACCAAGCGGTTTTTGAAAAATCTAAAAGAAATATCTACATTGTCTACATTGACGACCTCTTAGTTTACTCTGCAAAGGAGCAGTACGTTTTTTTTTACACCAATGTGATTGGTTCGTTTAGGTGGGGGAAGGGAGGGGGTATAGGTACCACTAAAAAGTGAAAAATAAAAAAAATACAAAAAAATACAACCGACTTTTACACACAAATCAAAAAAGTGCAAAATAACTTTAATTTCGGAAGTCGGTGTTCAAAAAACGAAAAAGCAACCACAAACACCGAGTTCCGAAATTAAAGTTATTTTGCACTTTTTTGATTTTTTGTGTAAAAGTCGGTTGTATTTTTTTGTAAAAAGTTTTTTATTTCAGTCCTTCTCCAGTTATCGCCTACCCATATAAAACAACAGTTCATCTACATAATGTATGTTTAATGTAAACATTAACACAACAGCTTTCTTAACAAATGTGTTCAAAAAACGTAATCAGCATGCATTTGTTTCTACACTCATGTTCACATTCTTTAATCAGGTAAAAAGTGCTTGTCACTTTCTTGCCCGCGCCGCCACATTGCCCATGCAAGCATAAGTGCTGTTGCTTCATAATGCTCGCAAGCACGCGATCGTGCTGACATTGTGCTCGTAATGCTCAGCGTTAATATAAGAATACTAGCTGCTGCCCGCGACTTCGTCCCCGTGGAATCCCCGATTTTAAAACATTCTTTATCGCTGCTCCGCTCCTATTGGCTTAAGCATGATGATATATAGCCTAAAGCCTTCCTCGATAAATAGTCTATTCAACCCAAAAAGAATTTTTCAATTCCAACCAGTAGTTCCTGAGATTAGCGCGTTCAAACAAACAAACAAACAAACAAACTCTTCAGCTTTATAATATTAGTATAGATTACGGGGATTGTAGACGGAATATTAATCGTTTTATTGGTAAAGTGGCATGTTGTAGTTATTTCGTTATGTCGTGTGTTGGTCTTGATTTGCGTGGCGACCAGAAATTGGTTTTTAGATTTTTTTGTAAGACTTGAGTGAGTGTTTGCCTGTGAGAGGAAAGTTTCATGACAATTTTTATGACTTTGACTCTGAATTAAAAACTGGCAATCGTCTTGTTGATTTTAGAGTCTTTCAGGGCTTTAAGAAAAACTTTACCTAATATAATATAATATGTACACACATAGGTTTCTGACTAAAAGATTTTGCAAAAGTTGTTAGTATAGTGTAGAATTCTTCAAACCTTTTTTGGACTGCAGATAAAATAAAACCAAAATTTTATTTGTAAATAACAGTCATCGAAAACATAACTTGTAAAAAAAAAACAAGTCTCGCAAATCAGTTCTTCTACCGAAAAAGTTGTGACATCTACGTCTAAGTTGTAATAACTTAGTATTACAACTTAATCACTCGGTAATAATTAGCTTATGTAACAAAATCTTATAGTGACCATATCAATATTAAAAATCTGTTTTTTTTTTGTTTTACTTGGCCATCGCGTATCTCATACGTAACACATATTATATTAAATTCGATTGTTTAGTGCGATTGCCAAGTAAATCTATAAATAATTCACCCACATAGTTCCCGTTTCCATGGGAATATAGGAATAAAATATAACCAATGTCACCCAGGGTGTAGCTTCCTAAAAGTGAAAGAATTTTTCAAATCGGTTCAGTAGTTTTTCGAGAAAAGGATATTACGGCCGTGCCGCTTTTTTAAGAAAAATATCTAATAATTATTGTAATTTCTTAGTTTAGAATACCGTGAGAAAAAAATCTCAGGCACGAAGAAAAAACCCAAATATTTTTCTATTCACACAGTAGCGTACGTCATTGAAACTTGTATTTTCAAGAACATAAAACAAAATAAGAAAGAACCCCATCGTAAAAACAAAACACTTATTTGCGTACCCCAAACGGATCCAAGCCACTGCCATTTTGATTTTAGTCATAACGCGAGCAGATTGTCGCGTCCCCTTCATAATGTCCCCGGCGAGGGGTTCTCAAATCTGTGCTCTTAACTGACAGTCGCGTCATGCCTAAGTATCTTTAACTTAAGATTATTTCACTAAGACCCTGCTAAAGATGTTTAATGTTTGCCCTCGTTGTTTGCTAGACTAACGATTTGTTTAACTATTTCAGGAGAGTGAAAAATGAAATTAAGTTTGGTTCAGTAATTTCTTATTCTTTTGGAAACCCTGGAAGTGAATTGGCTGTCTGTTACGAAACTTAGCGCTCGTTCGGTAAGGTTCTGCACAAAGTTTTTCTTTTGTGTGTTTTGATGGTCCAATACACAGAGATGTTTGAACAATATTTAAACTTAAAATATACATATACATACCAATAACATCTAACAAGGTTTCATTTCATACTATGTCCATTAACTTTTTTTAAGATTAATTACCATTATCCACTTCATTTGCTGATCAAAGGACCAAACATTTTCAGCTGTTCAGAACATTTTGTTGAGTTATCTACACTAATATTATAAAGAGGAAAGATTTGATTGTATTTTGTTTGTTTTTTAATTAGTCCAACGAAGCTAACCTGCTGCCAGAAATAATTAATATACTGAAGTTTTGGTATGATAACCAATACAACGCTGTGAGATGGACAGGTTCATACTCACAGGTATATACTGTGTACAGAGAGGAGGGACTGATCTCGCCCAAGTTGTTCAATATTTGTGTGAATAAACTGACCGAGGAACTCAGCAGCACTGGCATCGGATGCACGATCGATGGTGTGTCCTTCAACAACATCAGTTATGCTGACGATATGGTGCTGCTGAGTCTGTCAATCAGGGCTCTTAGGAAGCTGTTAAATATGCTAAGCTGGACTTGAGCTCATGGACTAAAAACACTTGACCGTTCACACTCAACCGATGATACGTTAGTGCGTCGAGTGTGAACGGTCAAGTGTTTTTCTATACATTTGTCTGTTCTGGCGTTACGCGACCGATAATACGCGACGCATGTAATGTATGTTGACGCACAAAACAAGACCTATGAAGTGGTACCACCAGTCTCGGTATGTGGTGCCGCTCTAAACAGAGTCAAACAGTTCAAGTACCTTGGTCACTGGGGTTACGGAGGATAGTACTGATAACTGTGATATTGAGAGGGAGCGCAGGGCATTGGCCGCAAGATACAACATCTGCGGGCCAGTATGTTTTGCGAAGTGCGACAGCAATGTAAAGTTAACTCTGTTTAGGGCTTATTGCCAAATCCTTTATACCTGCAGTCTGTGGATCAGTTACACGCAGAAAACGTATAATGCCCTTTTTTTGGATGGGAAATCATCAAATGACTTCTCCCGCTCTGGGCGGAGCGGAAGGGAGTGTCAGACTCTTACTGACTAAAACCCACCCGTGTTCCTCCTATTGCCCTTTGCGTTCCAGGGCCGCGGTCACTCTTTTGAACAAATTCCGCAGCCCTAGCAGGCACTGACCCTTTGGGGCTCCGTCTTTGTTGCTAACAGCTCTTTGAGATGCGCGTGGAACACGACGCGCCGTCGACTCGGGCCTGGTTGCTATCGGCGAGCCACCCACAGCTCGCCATACGCAGAAAACGTGAAAACAATGCTTTTAGGATACTGCTGTCGCTACATCGTTTCTGTAGTGCATCAGGGATGTTCGCAGCAGCGCGTACAGACAACTTCTTTGCGATAATTCCTAAAAGATCTGCTTCACTGCTGAGTCGGATGCGGGGAAGCGACAAAAATCTTCTGAGCGTTGTTGCTAGTAAGACTGAGGGCCACCTTATGGGGCACCTGTGCGCAGTGCATGCCCTGTTGCCGGGTGTCTCCGTGAGGTGGTGTTTTTAAGATTACTGTATGTTTTAGTCTTTTATACTAACATAGGTTAAGATGGGTACTACCTGAGTTAAAGTTATTAGAATAAAATAAATAACATTTTAATAAGTAAAGAAATATTTAGACAATATCTTACATCACAGTAAGCAATATTATAGAATCAAACATGTATAATTCAGGCCAACATCACAGCGCGCCGCCAACAAGGATCTCGTCAATTAACATTCACCACGGACACAGGGTGAAAAATCCCATTCAACTTCCCTAATAAGAGTCGGGACATTAGCAGTGAGGTCACGTCGACCAATTTCCTTGGTTTTAAATGTTTGAGACAATAATCATCGCCATTAAAACGATTAATATTCATAGCTAGGGAGAAGTATGAGGGATTACAGTTTATTTATGAACACAGCTTCTGAATTCTATTTGTTAGGCTTAGGAATAAAGAAGTATGTGCCTGGTGGTTTATTTCACAATTCTGAAAGTCATTTAAGTAAACCACTATTCAGTAAACGCTAAACTTACAATCCATCCGGCTCGAAGGACCGTTATGATAATGAGTGTTGCAAAGTTGACTTAAGCCAAAATAGGAACCTTTGCTTACGTAGAAGAGGTCTTAAATTGAGGATAAACTGGACAAAAGCTTATTTCCAAAAAGTCAGATGGTGGATAATAGAGGTATAGTCCCACACACCCTCGTTGTGCCGATGAGCGTATACGCCCACGTGATAGGGAGCGACCCTATTGCCACATTAATCGGATACAATTTCATTAGAATCCCAAGCTATACCAACTTTCCTCGCTGAAGAAAAACGACACGAAATACGCTATCGATTTTTTTGAGAAACTATTTTGTATGAAGATGTATTTTTCACTTAAAGTATCACCAAATCAACTTTAATGATATTTTATACGTAACGCGTATAACAAGAATCGTCTAGCTAGAACATACACGAGATTATTACCCACAGTTTTCATTTAAATAATTTCAGTTGTAATTCATATTAATAGACTTTCAGTAGCATATTAGTATGTCATCTCCACCGGTCCAAAAGAAGCAAACGACCAAAAATCTCTACACTTAAAAACCATTCGAAAAAAAGAAAAGAAAATGAGAATTATGGCCCGAAAAAAATATCCAATAATTCAGCACGAAATGATCGGCGTATAGGGCCGAAACTGCATCCGTCAGCTTTGGGCATTAGCGTTAACGAACCGCGCGGCGGGACGGGTCCAGCCCAGCGAACTGCAATAAGAGGATTCTGCACCCTTCACGAGCGGTGGTGTGGGGCAGAGGCGGTAGCGACAGCGGGCTGGGAAAGTGAAAGTGGTTGTTTATAGCAATTTGGTAAAACGGTAAATGATTCTGCTTATGTCTATGTAGATCTCTGCAAAAATTACAACTATAGAAAACTAGATAATTGCTGCGTACAGAAAGCTACTCTTATTTTTCAAAAATGCTCGATTCCTATTGGCTTTGGATAATGCGTAAGTAATTTATTGTTGTGCCTTGGATTGTCCTTTCGTAATTTATCTCCCTCTTTCGTATCAGTTAAAAATATTGAAATGACCTAAGTGGTCATTTCAATATTTTTAACTGATATTGTAGTAATCACAAAAAAAAAAACTTTTTTTTTGTGAGGCTGTAGTTTTTTTAGCAGTGTGACTAAATAAAAAACTCCCTACCTTCTTTCTATTTTTATGGATATCGAGAAATCAAAGTCCAATCTCTTAGGATGAATTTTAACCTGTTATTTTGTCAACAAATCAATAAAACAGCGTGACCACTACCTCGCACATCAAATACCACACACGCAATGTAACCCGCTTCCGCTACCGCCTTTCATTTGCACCACACAATAAAAGAAGAGATTGCATTAAATTATAAGTCGGCAAGCAATCACGTTTTGTTTCCCGTCTCACAGATTTAACGGTTTGAATAAATCCCAGCGCTTAATTAAAGAAATTTAAAAGCTTAAACAGCATGCCATTTGGAGTTCATTGTACTTCATGGGAGCTAATTGAGCAACGCTTGACGTTTATAACATATTTGTTGTGAAGACCTTATTTTGTAGTATTTGTTTCTTATTAAGGATATATTGTGCCTTATGTCAAATCCATTCCAAGGAGCTCCATTTTAAATTGAAAGGTTGTAAATATCAGAGATAAAAATGTCTATCGTTATCTTTTAAAACTTTCTAATTATTAAAGTTAATTTTGCATAATATGAACATTTTGTTTAATTTTAAACAAGCTAACTTCCTGAGTTTTAAACTAAGTACATATACTTTATCGCCTTGTATTCACTTATTGGCTGTGCAAAAATTCATCATTCAAAGTCAATTCATTTATTTCAGCTCTGACCATTAAAGGGTACATTTAAACGTGAAATTTACAATTTAAAAATAAAATATTATCATGACTCTATAGTTTTCGATTCACAAAAATAGATTCTTATGCAGAAGAATGGACAAAAAACTCTCTAGTTTTTACTTTTAGACTTTATTGGAAAAGTCAAGTTAAATTGAGTATTTAATCATGAAAAATACTCAGCGCATTTTGGTAGAAGTACCTTTGATCATAATATTAAAGTTCTAAATAGTGCTCAGAGCAGTGGTGGCCGAGTGGTAACGGCCCCGACTTACGAATTGTGGGTCGCGGGTTCAAACCCAGCCAGGCGCATTACTTTGTGTAATTTATTTCATCACCACTGCTCTCAAGACGGTGACCTAGAACCAAAATTTCGAAGATATGTATCGTGACATTTACCAACCCGCACTGGGCCCGTGTGGTGAACTACGGCCCGTTCCCTCTCCTAGAGAGGAGGCCTGTGTCCCAGCAGTGGGAACAATAAAAGGCTGATTATGCTTTATGCTCATGCATTATTTCTCAGTTGCAGTGTTGGCTCTCCAAACAAATTAGTATTGCATGAAGTTTTAAATTAAGAACACATCAATTCCACTTCATAAACTCCCCAATCACGTCACCCATCACCCCCACTCCTCATCAATATTTTAAAGCTAGTCGCACACTGCACACGGCACACGAAACAGAAGCATAACCGCACTATCGCGTATCACAAGTTTTTCATCAAACTTCTCCGAGCCCGCGCATAGGCAAAGTTCTACCGTGATTAAATGTACGCGCTATCTTTTACCTGAGACGTGTATAATGTATCCTACCTACACCTACATATATATGTCCAAAGATACTTCCGGCACCATCTTTGCTAACGTAGATTAATGTGGTATCTTTTTTGGATAATTATGTTTTGGGAGAAAATGTGAGACTCGTGTTTTGGTTGGCTCTGGTTTTTGGCATGAGGTCTGTTTACACGTTAATTCAGATTTCAGTGTTAATGTTCATATATGTATATTTACATATATCAGATATCTTGTATTCGTCCATCAGTAGAAATATCTTACTATTTATTAAGTTGTCCCTCTACATTTGGGTAATGTCAGGACGTTGCCTAAGTAAAAAATTCCTCACCATGTTTTTCATCATTGAAAGTTAGTAACATTTTGAATAAATAAATAAATACATTTTGGAACTGTTTAGTACACGTGTAGGTTTTTTGAGTATTAATATTATAATAGAATAGAATACTCTTTATTATGTACACCATAAATAAGTTACAGAAAATATAGATGAAGAAAACATTACATAGGGTGACACAATGGGCGGCCTTATCGCTAAAAGGGATCTTTTCAAGACAACCTTTGGATGGGTTTTTTTTATATTAAGGTAGAAAAGGAAGGAAGGTATGCAAAATCCCAAGTTTAAAAAGAATATCGTGTTACCCAGTTACTGGGTTACACCAGCAGATTAACAACTGCTCCGTATAAAACACTGGTATTCGGCTTAATCCGGCTAGGCTGGAAAAAAGTAAACTGTGATAGTATTAAGTAAATTGTTGGGAAAAGTCTGGGGAGTTTGTTTGGATAAGTATTGCGTTACATCGTAAGATCTACTAGCTAGTTGATAGCTCGCGGTTTTGCTCCCGTTCTAGTTTTATTTTCGCATAAATTTCCTCCTATCTCTGTACCAAAAGTCATCAAAATCAGTTAAAACTTAAAGCTAGTACAGGTCTTTTTTTCATATAGCATTTTGCTATTGAAAGATCCTTATGCGGTGTCGATTATAAATACATAATGAAATTTATCAAAACAACATAAAATATTCTCCATGAGTTTTGCTTCATACCGGCTGTTCCTCACTTAAACAGTGTGAGTAGTGCGTTCCAGATTTAGATTTTCTACACATATGTAATTTTATTTATTACTTCTCTTTGTCTTAATTTTAGATGTATAATTTGAATTGTAAGTGACTGTGCTGTTACTGTGCTTATCTACACTACAATTATAAAAAGGAAAGATTTGATTGTTTTTTTGTTTGCATTGAATAGGCTCCGAAACTACTTGACCGATTTGAAAAATTCTTTCACTTTTGGGAAGCTACACTATCTCCGGTGAACATAGGCTATATTTTATCTCCATATTCCCACAGGAACGGGAACTACGTGGGTAAAACCGCGGGGCGCTGCTAGTTCTAAATAAATAAATAAATAATGAAAGAGTTAACTCAATACACGCTCGTTTATAACTACATTGTTGGACCAACACCAGATTCTATCAGACAAGTTGTGTCTCGGTAACTTTGTCTGAACGGTTCAAACTGAACGATCGCGCCGTGTTTAACTTGTTCATTAATATCGTGCTCACAATCAATATAACGATGAGATCAACTGAGAAGAACAGAATATTCTTTGATGTACACCAAGAATCAGTTATCTGACCAGGCCTGAATGGCCATAAAATGAAAAGATAATTTAACTGCTATGAAATCAATAAAACTTAAAAACAATCAAGAATAGGTACTCAGTTTAATCTTTACTCATACTACAAAGAGGTAAATTGTTTGTTTTATGTTTGTTCCAATAATTAAAAAAAAAATTGGTTAGTGTCATAGAGTTAAAAAAAAAATGTTCTGTGTCTGAAAAACCCTACTGGAAATCAATCAATAATTTATTTTACAATGTACAACAAAAGCTATAAAACACTTCTTAAAAGCCTATTCTAATTTTGTTCTTCGTCACAATTATTACAAGTTCTCTTAATCGGAAAGATTATTATAAAACATCATATTTATTCGTTTATTATTGTAGCTTATCATAAATGTACATATTTTATTAGTATGTTATTATTATTTGTATATTCTTTCAGAAACAAAAACCATTGTTTATCAGTATAGTCTTTTTAACACAAAGTTTGGCTGGTAGACAATGCTTTGTTTCATTAAGTCTGCCCATGTACCACTACACATACAATTTTAATAAAAATAAAAACTCCGTCACATACAGGAAATATTATTGATCATTATACATGGAATGGAATGAATGGATGTGAACAGTATCAAAATTTAAAGTCCAAGACTTTCCTATATTTTTTTTCGCTGTATCAATCAATTGTTGCTTATCAACAGCCAAAACAGCTCCAAAAACCCACAACTATCCCTTTTTCACAATGATTCAATGTGAAAAAGGGATAGTGCTATTCGTCTTGTGTAACTCCGTCTCTCTCTGACACAGGAAGCATGATGGATTTCCCCCAGAACAAAACTTATCAGAACAAATTACTTCTGCACATCCTAACTCAAAAGCCCTGTAACCTATTGTAACTCATATTCAGCCAGAAAGCATCAAAATCAGTATCCAAAAAGATAGGTAGCAGCCCGACGTGGGAGGAGGCAGTCTGGTGGTGGCGGTAATCAGCCGCGCCTGCCGAACAATGGCCCGTCGACGCCGGATTAAAACTTTAACACCAGTGGACAGGCGATGAGAGGACCGCGGGTGGAGGGCGGGAGGTGTTGGTTCGATGGAGAGTAGTTCTTTTGGCCTTAAGTGTAAATTATTATGGTGGACATATTGCAAGAGATTTGGCATTTCTTGAGGCTAATGTCTTGTTTAGAGCATTAATATTTTAAGGTTAAAATGGTTTTAGGTGTGTAAATAAATTAATCAGTATAACAAAATGATTATAAATACTTCGTTGTTTTTTTTTTGTACGCCTAAGTTTTGTATCAAAGAAGGTTTTCTTGTGGTTGATTTTTTTTTAATACTGAATGTAATTTTTGAATTTCACCTTTCGTATCACAAAATATTCAGTCCATGACAACATACTACCTGTAATATAGGTAGATCGATAATAATCTGTACGTCAGGAAGGTTAGGCACCGGCCACTGCCGGCAGTCCGCATATAAACGATTTAGCGAATGCCCGTGTATCACTGCATCTCCTGTTACATACAGGATATCTATATGTATTAGGAGACGCAATTAAACATACAGAAAAAAAATATAGGTAGTGTTATCACACTACCTATATTTTTTTTCTTTCAGGGTGCAACCACTAGATAGTAGCCGATTTCCTGAGAATTACATCATCAAATATATGTCACAGACAGAACAGCTCTTCTGGTACCAGCATCTTTGTCAAATCTACAGATTTTCACCACCTAATAATTTTATTACCTACTATCGATATCTCTCCCGCTACCGCTTATGCCTCACGCCCGTGCAGCCCGACGCCTCTACTGATCTCGACTTTAGAATTTCGCCACTTGTCCGCGAAGGATTTATTGTGTAACAGTATAATATGAAAGTTTGTTTGTCTGTCCTTCAATGTGATTAAAGGATGTACCCGCGGAGTTTTGTTTTCGTCACATTTTTGTCAAGTATAAAAACTTTTATGAAAGGGGCTAATGGCATATTGGAAAGGAACTTTGGAGTTTTTTGAGTGGCTGTTATTTTGAAAACTGTAAGTGTAATTGGTGGAAGTAATATTTGGGGAGCTTGGCAGATGATTTCAAATGTATTGTCGTAGTAACAGTGGTCGTACTATGAAGTCTCAATGCTATCATGATTCAGTGTGAAAAAGGGATAGTGCTATTCGTCTTGTATAACTCCGTCTCTCTGATACAGGAATCATGATAGATTTAAGACGTCATGTTAGGGCTGCAGAGCTTCAAATTGAATAACATTAATTTCAGATAAGTTCAGAAGTTGTCGTCTATTTTCTAATGAAGATAATGGATAACACAATGACAGTCAAATAATGATTGATCAACCAACACATAATGTACAAAACGAGACCTGTAACTGTAACTGCAACCTCTGATGTTATTGGTAACTTAGTAATGTTACAGTCGAACTCACGGCAGCCGATCTATTTATTTTTATTATTTACGTAATATGCTTCTGCAAGTCTAAACGTTTTAAATTGGAACCCATTTTCAAACCGACTTCCAAAAAAGGAGGAGGTTCTCAATCCGATTGTATTTTTTTTGTGTGTGTTACCTCAATAATTTGTACTGGGTGTACCGATTTTGATGATTCTTTTTATATTCTAGTGTTTGTCGTGTGGTCCCATTTAAATTTGATTGAGATCTGACGACTAGTATTCGAGTTATCCCTAATAATGCGTGGCTTAGTTTACATTAACGACATTCTCATTCCCTCTAGTCAATGTAACATGAAAAAATAAAATTATGTACGATGGTTAATTAATGGGAAAAAACGTAGTAACCACAAACACCAAGTTCCGAAATTAAAGTTATTTTGTACTTTTTGGTGTTTTTTTTTTGTGTAGAAGTCGGTTGTAATTTTTTGTAAAAAGTTTTTTTTTTCTCTTATCAATAGCTGTTAAAATTATGCACTCAATCAATCATGTTACATTCTGAATTCGAGAGATTATTGCCTATCGAATTTTGATACATAAAAAATAACTTCAAATGTTCAGTTAACAAATTATTCCGAGTTTAAAATCTCTCAAGATATCTCGTTCACTAAAATAATTGGCGAAAACTTACAAAACAGACTCCGGTACCTACCTATAAGAGGCAGTAATGTTTATATCAATTAGCATAAGCAGCCTTTTAACGTTCCCACTTCTGAGACACAGGCATCCTTTCTGGGAGAGGGATTGGGCCGTAATAAACTACGCGGGCCTAGAGCGGGTTGCTGAATGTCACATGTCTTCGAATTATTGCTTCTAAGACATGCCGGTTTCCTCACGATATTTTCCTTCATCGTTTTGTGAGCAGTGGTGACGAAGTTAATTACACAAAGTAAAGCAACTAGCTGGGTTTGAACCCGCGATCTACAATTCCTAAGCCGGGGTCGTTACCACTCGCCCACCACTGCTCTATCAATATATCAATTAGCACATTGTTACTAATGTACCTCCCGAGGAGTGAGACAGTCTCACTGGATAACAATAAAATCCCGACATTTTTTAATTAAAAAATACACAAAGGTATCTTTTACGATGACGACACGACTGCGGTGCGATTGGTAGTTTTGTTGCACCATTCAAACTGTAGCCGACATTTTTCAAATAAATAAAAAA
This sequence comes from Hecatera dysodea, assembly GCA_905332915.2. Classification (NCBI taxonomy): domain Eukaryota; kingdom Metazoa; phylum Arthropoda; class Insecta; order Lepidoptera; family Noctuidae; genus Hecatera; species Hecatera dysodea. Next base: position 867,563 of record HG995304.1, read on the forward strand.
AAAACTCAAAAAAAATCCCAAGGGAACATTCACGCGTAAAAAAAGTATTCATGTATATATTACAGACTATAATCTATTTCTGTGCCAAAATTCATCAAGATTCATGCAATAGTTTTTGTGTGAAAGATTAGCAAACATCCATACATCCATTCAAACAAACTTTTGCGTTTTTATAATATAAGTAACGATATCAGCAACTGGTAAACGTTAACTGATGAACATGGGCCTTTAAATAACTGCTCAGACAGAGGTCACATTCGAGGGTCAATCCTTGTTCATTGTTATAGGCCCCATGCAATTTCATCATTAATGGGAACAAAAATCGTGTCCCGGTGACACATAGACAAGTCTAATGATGCCAAACAATGAAAACCTATGTATATATATTTTTATGAACATTATTAAGAACTATCCTCAACTATCTGCTGCCCGCGACTTCGTCCCCGTGGAATCCCCGATTTTAAAACATTCTTTATCGCTGCTCCGCTCCTATTGGCTTAGGCGTGATGATATATAGCCTAAAGTCTTGCTCGATAAATAGTCTATTCAACCCAAAAAGAATTTTTCAATTCGAACCAGTAGTTCCTGAGATTAGCGCGTTCAAACAAACAAACAAACAAACTCTTCAGCTTTATAATATTAGTATAGATTTGGCCAAAACCAAAAATACACATCGTAAATAAAAAAAATAGAATTGTAATGGCAAATAATGATCACATTTCCAACAACTTACATTAAACGATGTAAAACCTTATACATTCTCCCAGAAATTGGAAAGCTAAATTCTCTATTGCGTCACACGCGTTTCTAAAACAGGTTTTTTACATATTTAGACGTAAGATTAAGACTACGCACACCATATTCTGTTGCGGAATTTAGTCGAAAGTCGAGAGAGTCACCGCGGCCCTGGAACGCAAAGAGCAATAGGAGGAACACGTATGGGTTTTTAGTCAGTAAGAATCTGACACTCCTTTCCGCTCCACCAAAGCGGGAGAAGTCATTTGTTGTTTTCCCATCCAGAAAAAAAAAGTTACACCATATTCTATACTTGGCAGAAAATTTTTATTACAAAAACGTATAAAACAATAATCGTCATTACAAGATCCCCCAATCGCAGACTATAAAGGGTCCCACTCATCGCTCCCCCATCCATTGTCCCAATAGTGAGATGTTTTTAATTAAGAAAATCGGCAGCTATCCGTTGTCGTCACGATTGCTTGTCGCGCCATTGTTTCATTCCTTCAGTCGCGATTGACGTCAGTTTTGTTTGAAAGCATTAGGAGATGAGACTGCTCAAAGACAAACAGACAAAGATTGAACGGACGTTTGTAGAGAATGGCGTTTTTTTTTTGTAATGTTGAAGTGTATTGTTTGATGTTTTTCGGTAGATAATGTAGAAAATTTTCAATTATGAAAGTGACATTTTATGTTTTCTTACGGTGTTGAAAGACATATTTCTTTCGGAAAATAACTGCCAACACACTGAAAGCTCAGTGCTTAAAGCTCATACTTTGTTTTCTAAGCAAAGAACCGTCTTTTGCTCAAGGAGATAAAATATTCTGAATCACACAAAGAGAAGCCACTAACAAGAATACACTAACTATTATTAGGAATACGATAATGTGACTTAAAACACGTTGGAATTACTTCACTTCACCTCATGGCAAAACAATGTGCTAGCTCCTTAAAATATACAATAAATCAGCTTTCCATTCACGTTCCCCTTACCAAAAAGCCAGTTTTAATCACAAAGTTACTCAAACAAAACACAAACAGACAATCGGGATATAAATCACCAAACATTAGGAAATAAAACCGTGTCGCAGCGAGAGCGGTAAATTGGAAAATTCCCGAAGTGTCCGGATCCCATTGATTCAGCTACGACAATAGCAGTTCAGCACTAATCTTTTCATTAAAAACCGATTATTCGCTGCATGGCCCGCTGCACTAATAGGAGTAAAGAAACCCTCAACTATATTTTGCAGTCGACCACAACTTTACGACCCCACCATAAGATTTAAAATCGTTTGACGCGGTTGCATTTCTAAGTAAGTTTTTTCTCAAGCCCCTGCAATATGCCACGCAGCCATTGCTGACGGGACGCGATGACATTTCAATTTGAATTCTTGTTGCGAAAACGGAGATGTTATTAAAAAAAAGTTTTTTTTTTTCGTTCGAAAATATTTGACGGTTGATTAGAATACCGGGGTAAGAGGGAAGTTTTTTTTTTTATAACAAATTAGTTTTTGGAAGTTTCTGCTCTTACGAGTTCGTGATGTTTCGTTCGTGAGGTTGCGGACCTTCGAGCTCGTTTGCTGAGATGAGGTATATAGAGTTTGGGAACTCAATTGGGGAAGTAGGTTAGTGTGATACTTGTAGGCGAAAATTCAGGTGTTCACTAAAAGCGAGTGTTTTGATTTTTACTGTTGGACGGATATTTACAGGATTGGAAATGCTGTGTTCAAATTAGATACGGTGATTCAAATTGGCCTGTGAGACAGTAACGCACCTGGGCCCCAAGTCTGCTATTACAATAGTATCAGAATAGTCTATCATTGATTTTGACGAGTCTGGTAATCTACTAATCAAAAGCGTCATTATGACTTTCCAATGATCAACCACTGACACTCCATTGAAAGAAATGGCATAGAATGGTAATCTCGTACATAATGACAGACGTATGCGGTAATTTGCTAAAATGTTGACAGATCCTTTGATCAGTGACCTAGAATTAGAACGTCGTTGTGCAGTCATTTCTTTTAATAGCTCGGTTATCAAAAAGTATTACGAGACCATTGACTTACCACTGATCGACCCTTATGAATTTAGCAGATTACAAACTTTTAGCAAAATGACAATGGGATCGTGTTGGAATGACAAATTTATAAAAATAGCAGACTCGGGGCCCTGATGACTAATGTATAATTAGACTGTATAAGTCTAATTAGTCTAAATCTTATACTGTCAAAGCAATTGTAAATCACAAACCAACATATTCTATATGTATCAATTCTTACACTGTCTTAACAAAATAAGGTCCATTTCACAAACATATTCCACAAGCGTACGAATAGTATACTTGTCACACTGTACATCGCATAACTCCTATCAGACATCCATATAGAGGTAGAAACATCGCAAATCAGAGATTCTTCCAAGCAGCATGAATGTCATAGCACTAGTGTTTACATCGGACTTCCGGCGCAAGTTTAGACCGGACATCCGGTCAAACTATCCGGCCTAATTTATTCAGGCTACGCAAACAGTATGTTGTGGGGTGAGCTACAAATAGAACTCGCTTTTGTCTAGTTTGGATCCTATTTGCTATGGAACAAACGGGGTGATACTGTCGTGGTATGTGGGATGTCAGTTAGTTGTACATAATATTAGTTAGTGTGTTATGGCATGATTTGGTTGTGATATGGTACATAATATCACGACTGTATTCCTGGAATGTTATAGGCAGGTGTAATATATGTATGTATGATTAAAAATCACTAATTCTCGCTTTAATTTTTTTACTTGGGTTCTATGCTTATCGTTTCACAATTATTATTGTATATATAATTAGTACATCTAAGACAACCCACAGTGCTGTATATCAGCAGGTGTTAGTGAGGTCGCGATTTGGATGGGTGTGTTAAGCAACTGTTGGCAAAGTTGAGAAATTCGTTCAAAACTTCGTTCCATCCGGGTGTCACACCTCTCAAGTTTTTATATTTTACATTTACGCACATTTTGCATTCCGCTACAAGTTATTTAGAGGTAAATATATAACCATTCACCACTCCGGGCCACCGTTGAGAAATTGCATACTGAAAAACTTATTAACCGATCAGGAAATCGTACCCAGGACCTCGTGTTCAGTAGCACATGTTGTTACTAATTGAGTCATTGAGCTCCTTGTGTACTGAGTTGAGCTTTACGATTATGCCCAGGATACCCGAGACTTTTTTTTCAAGCTAGTTAAGAAAGCTAGATACTGTCTTGGAACATGCTAGTGCTGTTTACATCATCATCTGCCTAACGGATGATGATAATCAATAAGCGATTGGTTCGCATGCGTTTTGGCTTCAGTCAAATTAAACCAAAAGTCATTTATTCAAACTAGGCTGAGAGCCAGCACTTCACGAACGTCAAATTTTACATAAAAAGTCCCCCAAAACGCCCACCCGTCACCACTTCCTAGTGTTTTAGCTGGGAAGAAGAAGTGGCGCAACAAAATCCACAGGAACTCATCTGTCTTTTGAGTTTTAAGAACTTGAATTTATACAATACTATGCCAAGTCATTAATACATGACACAGAGGGAGAAATAAAACTGATCCAATATTCAAATCATAAATCAATTCACTATAAAACATTGTAAAGAGTACATTAAGTCAATAAAGGAAAAACAGATTGACCTACAAAATCATCAGATGAATAAAAAAATAATATTATATGAACTCCTACAGCCAGTGCCAAGGCACTTCAGATTTAAACATTCATCAGCGACGCAGAACATATCAAAACCACATATTATGTGGTTTTGATATGACATGGAAAGTTGACGTTTTTATATTTGACAATTGACAACACTTCCTAGTGTTTTAGCTGGGAAGAAGAAGTGGCGCAACAAAATCCACAGGAACTCATCTGTCTTTTGAGTTTTAAGAACTTGAATTTATACAATACTATGCCAAGTCATTAATACATGACACAGAGGGAGAAATAAAACTGATCCAATATTCAAATCATAAATCAATTCACTATAAAACATTGTAAAGAGTACATTAAGTCAATAAAGGAAAAACAGATTGACCTACAAAATCATCAGATGAATAAAAAAATAATATTATATGAACTCCTACAGCCAGTGCCAAGGCACTTCAGATTTAAACATTCATCAGCGACGCAGAACATATCAAAACCACATATTATGTGGTTTTGATATGACATGGAAAGTTGACGTTTTTATATTTGACAATTGACAACGGATTTAACAATATCTAAAAGGACTTTCAAACACAGAATTAATTCCTTTCATTTCCTGAAAAGGATGTCACGCAAAAACACAAAAATAATAAAAAATCATACAAAATCCATAACAATCTTTATGACCAAGGGAACTTATAAAACGCTAAGTAAAACCATTCCCAGCAGAATCTGAAGGAAAATATCTCATTAACAAAAAGCCCACTTAGAAGTTCGGCACTTACGGAATAAACCACACATGGCGTGAATACCCCTGTATAAATCATATCCAATATATATTGGCATATTACTCTTTAATGCACATATATATCACGCGTGTCTTACTATATTGGGCATCTATTACCACGACCACTTATCTTGGTACTTGGAATTGTTATAAGTGAAAGGATGCATAGGTCTGGATATGCCGGTCATGGTGCATCTTGGAGTTATTATTTCGAGTGTTCTCGTCTGCTCAATCTCTTATTTGTTCATACTTCAGATAAGTTCTGGTTAGTGAAGGAAGGCGTGAGAGTACAAATAAATCTGTTGATATCGACAATTTTTTTATATTTGTGTTTCTAATAATGTTTCGCATCCAATTTCGTTATTTGTCGAGACACCCAGCCCTTTACTATAACCAGTGATCGGAGTAAAGGTCAATAACCTCAAATGTATTTGGACATGACACTGCGATTCGAGGATTTAAAATTTATCGAGAAAATAAAAAAGAAAGATATTACTAAGTATAAGTGTCGCTAAGTGTTTAAATTTCGAAAGTTCCTAAATTGTATATTTCATACTTTGGAACGTTAAATAAACGTGTAATAAATAAAATGATTTCGCCGTTCGATCACAGCCGAAGCCAACAAAATTTACTACAGAACATTGGCGACTCACTAGAACCAAAAACTCGAAGACATGTGACTTTCACCGACCCGCACTGGGCCCGCGTGGTGGATTACGGCCCATTCCCTCTCCTAGAGAGGAGGCCTGTAAAAGGCTGATTATGTATACAGTTATTATGTATTGGCGACTAATTCCATAATAATCCATCTCCTCCCGACCCAGCACCCGTACCGCAACTAAACTACCGCGTGTCGCCAATTATTTGTCAATTTTCGCCAACAATGACGCTTGATTTTCATCACACCACTCAGAGCTATGGGGGAGCGTGATTATGTGGCGACGTACCCTTAATAATGAACAATCACGTATTGACCGATTTATTGGGTGTAGTGTAGCGTGAATATAAAATTTTGATAACCAAATTGGACCTAGAACTAATCGCAAGAGTAATAAATGCCGGGCCTGCGGATGGCGAGCTATAAGTGGGTCACCGTCCGATAGCAACTAGGCCCGAGTCGACGGCGCGTCGTGTTCCACGCGCGCCTTAAAGAGCCGTCAGCAAAGAAGACGGGGCTCCATAGGGTCAGTGCCGTTAGGGTTGCGGAATTTGTTCGGAAGAGTCACCGCAGCCCTGGAACGCAAAGGGCACAAGAAGGATCACGGGTGGGTTTTACTCAGTAAGAGTCTGACACTTCCTCCCGCTCCGCCCAGAGCGGGAGAAGTCATTTGATGATTTCCCATCCAAAGAAAAAAAAAAGGAGGAATAAATGCGAGGCAATCTGTGGCGGTGACCTCTCGCTTCCGGGCCTGGTTCAATCCGGAGCGAGGAGACATTGGAATCGGTCAACTCTTTATGCGAATCAGTAATGCCAGCGATGGAGAATGCAGACCACCAGAAAAGAAGATACCCCGGGCGTGGGGAGTTACAGGGCGACTCCCAGCCACCGTAGGCATGGGCCTACGGATGGCGAGCTATGGGTTGCTCGGCATCCGATATCGACCAGGCTCAGTTCGACGGCGCGTCGTATTAAACACGCGCCTCAAAGAGATGTCAGCAAAGAAGACGGGGCCCCATAGACTCAGTTTTTTTTGAACACCGACTTCCGAAATATAAGTTATTACATCGTCAGATCTCACTCAAATAAATAAATTAATGGGACTACGTAACAAGCACCAGCTTTCGAGTGTAAAAAGAATTATCGAAATCGGTTCACCCAGTACAAAGCTATGAAACACACACACAAAAAAAACAGGCGACTTGAGAACCTCCTCCTTTTACATTTATGTGCGCAAAACTCGACAAAACTACTGAACAGCAGATTTTTTTTTGCGATTTCGGTTTGGTCCCGCATAAAACTTCTTCATAATGATGAGTACAAAAACCCTTCAAGGAGTATTGCATTCAATCTGTTACACGTTGTATAAGTTATACCTACCAAAAAGATTTTTCATTGGAAGTACAGTCGTATGTTTCTTTTACAAAACAGGATAACTTCATGATGTGTCCAAATGTTAATGCGTTGATCCGAGCAGGCATCAGAAACCCGACAAATTGACTACCAGTCTTTTCATGGGGTATAATTTTCACCAATAACTGGATTATACTTCGGAAAGCATATAGTTAGACTAGAAGTCGACTCTTATATAATAAGGAAAATGTAGTGTGTCATACATGTCCTTACATACCTTATGTTCATATACATATAAACCATTTAAAACATGTTTATCCAATTATACAGCAGATAGAGAATTGTAAATAGGCCGCAAATGACGGGAACACATGTTCCCATTAAGTCAACGAAGGGACTTGATCACCCGCGGGCGATGGGCTCGGCAGGAACATAATATTAACCCACTTCCCATTGCTCTCTTGTTGACTTACGCATCTTGCGAGAAGATGGAATTCACCTTTTGTTTTTCTGGTTTAGTTTTAAAAAAAAATACCCTTTTATACTCTTTTCTTCTATCTATGATTGCTAGCAGGCTTGACTGTGAGTTTGTGATCCACTGCTGCAGGGTTTCGGCTGGGCCTGTCACCTGGCAGCAGTGATGTCACGATCTGATTCTGTGTTTTTATTTACGTCCTTGTGTTTTAAGTACGTTGTTACTAACACCTATGAGTCTTGTTGCTCGAAATATGTAAATTAAATGATTATATATTTTTTACTCAGGAAACATCCCTATTGGTTTTATACGATTTAGAGATACATATGCAGCGAGTTGATAATACAGCAAACGAATTCATAAGTTGTCTGACGATATCAACTCCAACTAATGAATTTCATGTGTTGCTTCGATACTAAAACAATACAGTTAGAACTATTGGCTGTTACCATAACTTGGAAGACAAATAGCTTAACTATAGTGAAGTTATCAACAAGTTACGAACATCTTCGACTTCACTCCATATGGTAGTATGGGGCAAAGTTGAAGATGTTCTTATAATATCATAAAATAAATGGCTTTGAAATGCACTACATTTTGATGATGGTGCAGCAGCAATAACAGCCGCACGGATCGATCTTCAAGGTTAAGCAACGCTTACCGAGGTTGGTGTGTGGATGGGTGACCATTTTAACGAATCGAGATTCCACTTTGCCTCGCTTGCCTAACACGTTAAGCTGTAGATTGCACGGTAATCTTTGGCAGTCGCTACGGATTGTCAGAAGCCAGAAAATCTGACTACAGTCTTGCCAAGAAGTACCGTGTTACCCAGTTAATGGGTTGTGGATATCTGCGTAGACTTCTGCAACTCCGCGTAAAATAAGGATTTTCAGCTGAATCCGGTTTGACTGGGAGCCAACCCTAATATAGTTTGGACAAGGCTAGGCAGATGATAAAGTAATAAAAAATAGCGCACGAACAAGTGGATTGGCATAATAAAAGAGAAAGAAGACGCGCTCAGCAGTGGATGACGTCAGACTGTGGATAATAATTAATATATACAAATATTATAAAGAGGAAATATTTGATTGTTTGTTTGTTTGCATTGAATAGGCTCCGAAACTACTGAACCGATTTGAAAAAGTATTTCACTTACAAAAAGCTACATTATCAGCGAGTAACATAGACTATATTTATTTTATCCCCCTATACCCACGGGAACGGGAACTACGCGGGTAAAACCGCGGGGCACTGTCGTTATCCGGCACTCAGTTATATTAGAGTAAAATTGATTGAGTCAGGCGTTACTTTGCGGAAATCCATTTTAAATTTGAAAATGAAAATAATATAATTATCTTGTTTTAATTTCCGCGAATATTAGTGGGTTGCAGGTATGCACCTCCCTCCCGCCCGCTATATTATGTACCTGCAAATTTTATATTAGAATAATCTTTTTGCCTTAGATTATCTCCTATATCCCATTTTCCATTAGCTATCAAAACTGCACTTTATGTGACTGAAATTACTTCATACTGAATGTAAAACTTATGTCTGAAGCGAATTTCTGACTTTCTGACCACATTCAGTAGGTCAATCCTTTTATTCACAATTTCCTCTCGTATACCAAATTGTATTGTTAAAACAAGGCACTTGACGGAAGCCCGTCGATGGCCTTCCATTATTTGTTCCAAGTTATAATTTACTGAATATTAATTGTTGATTCAGTGTTTCGGCCCATCCTGAACAAACAACTTTTTGCGGAGATTTTCACGGTACCTGTTTGGCCTTTTTAGCTTCGGCGAGCATTGTTTATAATTGAATAGAGAAAAGAAAAATAATTAATTTAAATATTCGGCTCGTATGGATACATTATAGCTCCTTTAAAAATCATCAAGTGACTTCTTCCGCTCTGGGCGCCGTCGAACCCGGCCTGGTTGTTATCAGAAGGCGAGCCAGCCATCGCTCGCCATCTGCAGGCCCACGAATTACGCTGGCCGGAAATCACCCTTCGGCTTCCGACACCCGGGGCTTCTCCTTCTGTTGCGGTGGCTGGGGCGTGAGGTTTGACATTCCCTCACGCGGTTCACTTCCTCCTTCGCAGAAGGTGACCGCTTCCAATGCCTCCTCGCTCTGGATCATAGATTGAACCAGGGCCGGAACTGAGAGGTCGCCGCCGCCGATCGCCTCAACGAGGATATAGCATGCTCAAGCAGGACAGACCACCACCGCATGCTCGACCGTGTCCTCCGGGTAATGCACACAGGTGACACACGGATGTGTCCGGCGAGTATAACTGCATGAGATGGAAGATAAGGGCGCCGAGGAGGAGGAGAACCAATCCTCAAAGAGGGATTTATCGCCACAATGTTGGGTAGCTGAAGCCAGAAAATCTGACTCTAGTCTGGTCAAGAAGTACCGTGTTGATGGGTCGTGGAGGTCTGCGTAGACTGCTGCCACTCCATGTAAAATAAGGATTTTCAGCTGAATCCGGTTTAACTGGGAGCCAACCCCAATTATAGTTTGGAAAAGGCTAGGCAGGTGATAAAGTTATAAAAATTAGCGCACGAACAAATGATACATTATAGTTACCATTTCAAAAATATTGAATACTATATAGGTGACAAGATGACCTACAGCCACACCACAACAGGTGGTTCTAGGTGGCGCAAGGAAGAATCTTACGATGGAGATGGCTATTACCCAACAGTATAGACTTGCTAAAAAAAAAGTAGATAGGTATTTCAATTTCTTTACCATACCGTTTGTGTTATTGTGTTTAGTATGCCATTTTATTGTAGTTTACAATAAGTACCTACCCAACCAGCAAAACAGTCTCAGAACTCGCACTTTTTAAGAGTAGTAGGCTTAAAGCGCTCTTATATTTGTTTTAGAACATACCATGGATCCTATATTACTTTTAGACAAGCCGGTATGGCCTCAAGAATGGTCAGTCTCATAATCAAGTCTCATATATGTATATAAGAGCATTTACTAAGACTAGTTGCACTTGAGAAAAACTTGCTCTTATATGGGTATTTTCTAAGCTCGTTTGATTTTATATTAGACTTGCTAAATGCTATTGTAAGATGTCAGACTAATATCAGCATAGCTTAAGAGTACTCTGAGTACGTGCATTTCTGATCTTATTTGAAACTAATATAAGATCAATACCACTGGTTAAGTATGATATTAGAGTGATTTGGGTTCAACATATGTACAATATAAAAGACAAGACCCATATAAGATCTTAGATCGATTTTGGGAATAACTAATTTAAATAGTTTTAAGAGTAATTTTGCTGCCCATATTTTATTTTAAGTTTTTAAATTTAATTGTTATAATGGATTACAAAAACTGGAAAAGGTTGAATAAAACTGGTGGCTACAGGAGGAAAATTGTAAAGAAGTACAATGAAATGTTGCGAGGAACCCTAATTTATTCCAATATGGAGTTATCTTTAGTATACCGAATGCTAATATTAGAGTAAACAATCTTACATTAGTTTAATAGTGCGCTTGTAAAATGCAGCTATACTAATGGCGACACTATCAATACAAATTAACAAATAAAATAATTAAACGAGAACAGGAAATACCTTATTTAACAAGGCGCATGAATTTTGAAGCGTAAAACGAGGTCTATTTAACAGTAAATAATAAATTCCAATACGATTACTTACCGTATAACTACTTTTATAGGTACTAAAGTCCCGTACCACACAGTATAAACATTAAGTTCACACAATATTAACTTTAATTTGTTTCATTTAATTTCAAGCTAACACTCACACAAACTTTTAAGTTGGGTCTGACGAAAAATTCTCAAAATATTCTAACCTTAGACCAATATAAGCCTATGCAGGCTTACATGATACTTACGTAAAAGCAATATTAGCCTAAGTCGGCTTAAATTAACTTTGGCTAGATTTCAGTAAGTGCAAACAGCATTCAATTAGACTGATATTAGAACGATATTAAACTAAATAAGCTTATAACTGGTGCCCAAATCCGGGCTTATATCATTATATAGGAGTGATTTAAGAGCAACAAAACAGAAGTCTAGAGATTGTTTTAAGCCTAGTTTTTGCTGGTTGGGTATCCAACAACCAACTTTTTGACACCAAAAACAGCCCCCCACACTCCAAGTAACCCCAGTACCGCGGTACCAGCTATCATCCCACTCAATTAATCCAATAGCGGGTGAGCAGAGAGCCAGGCTAACTACGTAATTGTTTAATCTGCATGCTGGCCGTACTTTGTATTGTTGTAACAGACAGTTTTCGATAGCTCTCGCCTCACTAAATTTAGTGGGTATTGTTGGGAGTGGTATAAGTTGGAGCGCTGGGGCGGGTAATGGAGCGATTTTGGGGTTCTAGAGGAAGCGGAATAAATTTGGGTGCAAACATTTGAATGATTTTATTGTTATCCTTTTACCATTTTATTTTGCTTGTATAGTGAAATGTATTTTCTTTCTACATATTATTTTTGTTTGTCGAAATTCATTGCTGTGTATTGTTTTGATGTTGAAGATGCTTTTGCTAATAGTATTTTGTTATTTAAAGAAAAGTATTAAAGCTTGCATAAAAGTGGTTTTTATGTTTATGTATGCTTCGTTTTTCATCAAATTAAGCCACTTGTACCAAACACAACATAGTGTTGTGCACTTCTCAATTTTTACTTCTGTTCTCTTCTCAAATTTTTTCTCAACTCGAACTCCAACTCCAACATGAGGACGAAAACGTCAATAAAAGCTTGTCTAATTGACGTCATATATTGAAGTTTTTGTGCTCAAGAGATGAGTTTTAGCTGAGCAAGCTTATTTACGCATTGGCTGGCGCATATTCCGAGCACAAAAACTTCAATTTATCACAAGCTTTATTGAAAGATCGATGCTCCGATGGAGTTAGGATTTAGTCGTGTAATTCATGGATATCGGAATGATTTGATTACATTGTGGTATTGAATAAATATGAGTGCCATCAGGTGCCAACACCTTACTAGCTAAAATAATATTTTGTTTGGTCTATGACTGATAGATCTTGTTTGTCTGTGGTTTTCTTCCTGTGTCGTCTTTGTGAGAAATATAGCTGCGTGCCAGAAAATAATTCTTTCTTATTAATTTATAAATCGGACTATAATAAGTCGGACTATTTTCCAAAACGTAAACCGTTTTAGACTACAGGCCTTTAAGTCCTATAGATTCCCGCTTCTTCGCCAAACTTGGACCAATCCGCAGCTATTAAATTACACAACCGAAGCCAACCTAACTTGAAGTTGAGCTTAAGTCATGGCTCCGTTAAGTTAGTTATAGGGCGCCGCTAACTTGAGCGCTAACTTACCTTTGGTCAGTGATCTAACTTGGCACACAAATTACACTGTTAAGTCATAACTTGCGTCGTGTGTCAAACTGTATGACAATACGCTCGATTCATGCAATGTTGAACTAAGTTACACATTATAGTACATTTGGGAGGTTACTGATAGTTCGTGGCACTTGGGAAGATATCTGAATAGGGTATTGGACACGTATTTCGTGTTTTAAACTCACGTGACGTCACTACGTTGCTACAATTATTACCAGCGACGTGACGTCACGTGAGTTTTCAACGCACTGTATCGTCTTCATTTCTTGTTTACGTGAAAAAAGAAAAAATACGTGTCCAATATTTTTTGTAAATCTATCAGACAGACTAATTACATTTTTACAGTAAAATACCCTATTGTCGGGACAGTTTAACCAGAATAAGCTGCGCACTATCAACACGGTGGCGAATGCCATAGATATATTCACCTGTACACTGGGTGAGTTCACAAGGACCAAGTACTGTGTAGCATGTAAGATATAGTCAAGTGTATTTTTTAAGTTAGTTTGTCGCAATAGATTATATCTGTAATGAAACAGATAACATTTGATGTAAATAAATAAATAAATGAGTATTTTATTATAGACGCGTGTTTTATGTGAAAATCAAGGACAATTGTGCGACTTCTTATTCCAATGTTTTTGGGGTCTGGTTAGCATAACTTTTCCAACTATCTCTATTTACCTTCATATCAAAAGATACTATCATCATCTGCCTAGCCTTTTCCCAACTATTTTGGGGCCGGCTTCCAGTCATACCGGTTTCACCTGAATACCAGTATTAGTAGGTATTAGTTTTCCAGTGTTAAAAGACACTATGTTCTTGCCTTTATCAATGAGGATAGTTAATATGTGCGTTACCGGAACGTTAAATTTGACGTAAGTTACGCCAATCCAAGTATATATAACTCAAAAGGGACTGACTGACTGACATAGTGATCTATCAACGCACAGCCCAAACCACTGAACGGACCGGGCTGAAATTTGGCATGCCGGTAGATATTATGACGTAGGCATACGCTAAGAAAGGATTTTTGAAAATTCGTCCTCTAAGGGGGTGAAAAAGGTGTTAACATTTTGTATGGAACTCCACGCGAATGAATTCGCGGGCATAAGCTAGTGTATTATAAAAGTACATCTTATACAATAGTAAGTGACCTTTTCTACGAATACACGTGCATCAAGTGTGGTTGAAGCAGCCCTGCCTTGATAATACGAGAACTGCCATTGTTATTAATTGTTTCGAGGTCTCAGTGCTATGCCAAATGACAATCACAAGTGAAAATGAAAACATTACCAAGATTATCATCTATACAAACATATAAAAAAAATTGGAGTGTCTGTTTGTAATATTGAAATAACCGCTAAGCAAACACATACGGTACATACACCAAAATATTTTTTTTTACAAATTTTGTCTGTCTGTTTGTCCCAGCTAATCTCTGAAATGGCTGAACCAATTTTGACGGGACTTTCAGTGGCATGTAGCTTATGTAATAAGGAATAACTTAGGCTACTTTTATTTTAGAAAAATAAAGTAATTTTGTAATGTCCAAGTACTGTCCAGTACCGCGCGCAGCTCACGCGCATGCCACCACTGTGCGGTCACGTCGGGCGCCTCGCACCACTTCTCCCACTAACAAATCAATATCACAAAGAATCGGGGGTCTAGTAACTATTCCATGCGGACGAAGTTGCGGGCAGAAGCTAGTCTTAAATATAATTACTGACAAACCACAATGCATGCAGTTTGGCAAATTATGATTGCTTATTATCAATCTACAATAAAACTCTTCCTTTACTGTGTGACTGGCAGACAACGCACAGCTAAAACTGTTGGTCACAGAAAGCTCATATTCAGCATGTAAAATCTTTGGGGAGTGAAGGGAATCGCTACTAGAGGAATTTCCGAAATTCCTACGGGATATCCGCGTACGATTTGGCGGGAAAGAACTTGTTTGAATATAAAAACCTTGACTCCAAAATGATTGATAGAGAAACGTGAAAAGCAACAGTTCCTAAATAAAACACCCTGACATCGGAACCGATAAAACAATAAAAATTAAAACCAACACAATCCGCTTATCGTGGCAACAATTATAACGGAAATCAAAATAACGAACACAAAGAGAAACCCAATTGGTAAACAATTAGTTTGGGATCTACAGTTGACGAGAATCGTTAAATTTTAATTGTCCGGCTATTGTCCGAAAATCGGACAAAACGTGAGCAAAACGCGGGGAACACGCGGCCAAACCGCGCACGTCACGCATACAGGAGGATTAAGTATGAATGTATGCGTGGGTATGTATCTTGTTGCAATGTGAAGTGGTGGAGGTGTACACTGGTCGTTTTGAAGCGGCTTTTATGGGATTTTTTTTACTTTACTAACTAGGAATATGGTAATTAACATTGAATACAGATTTAAATGAAAGAAAAAAGTACAGTTTTATAACATGTCATTAAAAATAAAGTCGATTTTACCTGCAAGTAGCTATGTATCTGGGTGACATGATGAATAAAACTTACCTGAAACAAACAAAATTATCATTAAAATCAATTTTTAAAACATGTTAAATACTCATCGCACATATGAGTTAATTACTAATCTATACTAATATTATAAAGAGGAAAGATTTGTATTTTTGTATGCAACAGATAAACTCAAAAACTGCTGCACCGATTTCAAAAATTCTTTCACCATTAGAAAGCTACATTCACCCTGAGTAACATAGGATATATTTTATTCCCGTATTTCCACGGGAACGGGATCTACGTGGGCGAAACCGCGGGGCGCTGCTAGTGGAGAAATAAAAAGCCTCTGATTAGTAAACTTGAGCTTTCATAATGTCTACTACTATACATAGGTATACACAACACATAAACCGCGCGTGTGCTCGCTCCAGCACGCGAAACTCATGCTATTTACCGCCACACTCGCGGCATCCTTTGCTTGTTTTACTACTTGCAATTAAATTTATGTTCTTTAGAAACTTCCTAAAACTTATCGCAACAACCAGTAACTCATTCCCGTACAACTTGGATAACTTCCACAATTTATATGATAATACACAAAAACGTGGATTTTATTAGCAGAATGCGTGATTTTGTGGGAAATGCACGACGTTTTGATTTTCTTTTGCCTCTCGATGTCGGAACTGTGTTCTACAAAACAAACACATGTTCAGTTTTATCGTTTTTCTTTCTTGAAATATTACTCTGACATGGTTTATTTAAAACATTGGTTTGTCTTTTGATACACGCGTGTCTGTTTGCCCGGCCAAGTGCGTCACTTGATTTATAATTTAATAAGTACTTTCTACATATTCTTCAATTTATGACACTACATAAGGGATTTTAATTTCCTTAACTGTATGAACAATGAAAATATTCCGAAAACCTTTTTGTGCGTGTAAGTGGTACTTGTTTTGTCGAAGTTTTAGGATTCGCCCGCGCTTCTGTTCGGGCCGTCACTCCACACGCGCGTTTCGGTGACGCTCGTGGCATTCATCGTTTGTTTCCCTACTTTACACTACACGCTACGTTCACCCGCGCGTCTGCTCGTCCGTCACTCCACACGCGCGATTCAGCGACACTCGCAGCATCACCCGTTTGTCTCCCTACTATACATTACACGCTATGTCTTACCCGCGCGTCTGCTCGCCTTGCACTCCACACGCGCGATTCAGCG
Source organism: Hecatera dysodea (assembly GCA_905332915.2). Classification (NCBI taxonomy): domain Eukaryota; kingdom Metazoa; phylum Arthropoda; class Insecta; order Lepidoptera; family Noctuidae; genus Hecatera; species Hecatera dysodea. The sequence continues at coordinate 884,303 of HG995304.1, forward strand.
ACACTCGCATCATCCCACGTTTGTCTCCCTACCCTATACTACACGCTACGTTTCGCCTGCACGTCTGCTCGCCTGGCACTCCACACGCGCGATTTAGCGACACTCGCGTCATTCCACGTTTGTCTCCCTACCCTATACTACACGCTACGTTTCGCCCACGCGTCTGCTTGCCTAGCCCTCCACACGCGCGATTTAGCGACACTCACGGTATCTCTTGTTTGTGTCCCTAGTCTATACTACACGCTACGTTTCGCCCGCGCGTCTGCTCGCCTTGCATTCCACACGCGCGATTCAGCGACACTCGCGTCATCCCACGTTTGTCTCCCTACTCTAAACTACACGCTACGTTTCGCCCGCGCGTCTGCTCGCCCGGCACTCCACACGCGCGATTCAGCGACACTCGCGGCATCCCTCGTTTGTTTTACTACTCGCAATTAAACCGACTGAGTGACGTGGATTGTCGCCTCGCGGGAACTCGACGGAAAAAAGGGTTTTTTTCACCACAAAAAGTACTTTTTCGTTCCGCATTAGGTGTATGACGCTTTGAGGGGGGAGGGGAGGAGTGAAGAACTTTATTGGACTGTGCTTCTGTTCTGTTATTGTAAGCTGTGGTTTTTAATGAATAGGCGACAAATTGTCGTGTGTGTGCGTGTTTGATTAAGTAAGTCAACATAGTTGTGAAATGAATGAAATGTTTGCATGCAAACACAAATATGTATTATTGTACGGTTGAACGATATTTCTACATATGCATGCACATTATATGACACTAGAAAATACATAGATGAACAAGTTAGTGATTAGTGTTAAGTATACTATCAGGATTTTTGACGAGCTTGAAATTCATAGACACGCCCATCCCATCAGAGTGCTTAATTAAATAACAAAATCCATAGTTATATAAATAAACCTTAACAACAAGAGCACGACATACCCAAAACTAGTCACAAATGCAACTAGTGTCAATACGATTACCACAAAAACCTCGTAACCCCCTCCACTAAACAGTTCACTGAGTCCAAAGGCATACCGCGGCCAGAAACACAAGGCATACACTGTGGACTAACCCAGTAATACTAAGGGGGACTAGGATTAGGATTCCACAGCAAAGCTAGGCAAACCATCAGACAAATAACCCTCAAGGGTCCCGCGGGAAATCTCACCGGGTCCCGCACACCGCAACGAATTTAATCTGTTACGTTTAGACGAAACTTTAGAACATTCTTGCTGTGAAAGATGCTGTAATAGTATTCATTGAATTAAAGTGAGTGGTTAGGTCTTACTTAGTGTTATGTTTAGAACTTCGATGTACTATGATTTGACTTGATTTGATCTATGCATCTTTAGAGCAGAGTTAGTTTTGTAGTTTCTTATACAGTAATAGTCTTCGCGTTACTTTGACTTTGCTAGAGTCGTTCAGTTACGTATAAGTAGAAATTAAAAGAACATTTAAGTAACACAATAAAGAAAGTTGATCTTTTTAGATGCGAAAGGTACATAGGCTTATTCAAATAAAAAAAAATTGCTTCACAGCGAAAGAACTCCACTCTTAATTCTTTAAAACAGATACGCATAACGTTCCACATACAAACTAATACCCATATTTTTAAAAGTCTGGCATTACAACTACTAACACTAAAGTTTTGTCAAACGGACCTGTATTATTCTTTTTACAAGTCACAGCTCAAAATAAAAACACAGTATATACCAAATACAACCGATACCTACATGACATACTCGTTTAAAATTCGAATCCAACCCTTTTCTCGCATAAAGCCAGTCTTCTCCTAGTTTACGTCACGTATTTCCTTAGCAACCAAATAAAATGATACATGCTTCCGTTACCAGTATTAATACCTACATATATCTATAGTATATAATATATTTTAGCAAGCGCTCGAAGTATCACGTAAAATATGAAGTCTGCATTAACAATTTAAAATATTCTTTCATGTCAACCGTATTGCGAAGTGTCGTCGTCGTCAGATACCTTGTTATGTTTCTTAGCAAACGATGTTTTGAATTTTTAATTTTGTGGGTTGGTAATGGTGAATTAAATGTTACAAACTGTACATTATGGGTATTTTAAATGTGTATCAAATCAATCAACAGTAGTTATCAGTTTTATAAAAAAAAAATAGGTCCTGGAGCGGACAGGGAAAATTGGAGTTTCAAAACCGCTTTATTAATTTATTGACGGCGTCAAACATATTTTCTAATTTAAGCCCCGTTTTTATGCACATCGTCATAGATTTGTCACGCCTTTTATCCTAAAAGAATTATGTACATGTGTACCTAAAATAAGACATCCACTCGATATTGCCTTTGACTGGACAATTAATACTGACTGTAGGCTTGTACTGGTCCTAGCGGGTCCCGGCTACTATGCTGACATCTCTTTGAGTCGTGTGTGGAACACAACGCACCATCATCCCAGGCCTGATTGTTGTGGGATGGCGAGCCACCGAACGCTCACCGTCCGCAGACCCGGGCCTACGGTAGCCGGTAATCGCCCTACGACTCACGACACCTGGGGCGTCTTCTTCTTCGGCGGCTGGGGCATGAGGTTTGCGCCTCCCTCAGTAGGCCCACCTCCTCCTTCGCTAACATTACTGCTTCGCGGAAGGAGGAAGCCGGCTTCCCATGCCTCTTCGCTCCGGACCATGGATTGAGCCAGGGCCGGACACTAGAGGTCGCCGCCGCCGATCTCCTCGCGAAGAATCATGTGACACATCGATAGCACTTATCAATCCACACATTTTTAAGTTTTGAAAAGCGTTATCGTTAATAAAATTACACTAGTTTTTCAGAATATCATAATCGGAAGGAGCGCATGTAACCACACATAAACGTTAAGTGTGAGACACAATATTTATTAATATATTGACTACCTACATTTTATATTTTAATATCGCCAAGTTCCGCACCACATCTTAGACAATTTTATTAATAAAAAGGTCACGTTTTAATTAGTTCACCCAGCCTTCATCCACGCTCTATAAAACTTTGACCTAAGATATTTAAAAAGGTCTCGCAAGTAAGAAAACTCAGTAATTAATGTAGGCACTCGAAAGACGTTGAAAATTGAACGAAAATATGCTAAGATGGTGGACACTTAAAAATATTAAACCGTCCACAAGACTATTTTGAGGATAAAACAATCCTCCTTGGTAAGACCAGTTCTCTGGCTTTGGCGATTCTGACTACCATAACGACTACCAAAAATCAGATTAAGCATGACAGTTGGGAACAGCACTTTTACGTACTTTCTCAGGCATGAATGGGTCTCGGTAAAGTGATGGATTTTCACTTATTCAAGAACTGTAGGTAATCAGACACAAACTGACACCTACTCATACCGATAACAATTTCATTTTAAATTTTAATGTTGATCCAACTGTCGTACCGCCATTTGCGTTTAGCATGCAGATTATTTTTTGTCGTCGATGGAAGTCCCTTAGAATACCATTTTTTTATGGTGGGAAATCATCAAATGATTTCTCCCGCTTTGGGTGGAGCGGAAGAGAGTGCCAGACTCTTACTGACTAAAACCCATCCATGTTCCTCCAAATACCCTTTGCATTCCAGGGCCACGATGACTCTTAGAATACCTGAAGGCATATTCACAGGTAAGTGACCTTAGGTAAAATACTAGCCCATGCTTATATAACTCTATCTCTAGAAAGAAGAATCAAGAAGATCGCTGTTAGCGATAACCGCCTGTTGTGTCACCCCATGTAATGTTTTTTTTCATCTATATGTTCTGTAACTTATATGATGTACATAAAAAAGAGTATTCTATTCTAGAAATACATTTTATTGTCTCACTTATATTTAACTTGTTTTGCACTACACGTTAAAATATATATTTTTTTTATTATTATTATCTATACATATAAATAAAAGTGTTTGTAATTTTGAAATAACCGCTTTTTACTACACGCATATATTAATATATACGGTAACTACACCAAAATAACATTTTTACAATTTTTTTTTGTCTGTCTGTTTGTTCCGGCTAATCTCTGAAATGGCTGGACTGATTTTGACGGGACTTTTTATTTTCAGGTAGCTGTAATAAGGAGTAACTTACTACTACTACTATTTTACTTACTAACTAACTATTACTACTACTACATTTATTTTAGATATTTTATTTTATTTTTGAAAAATAAAGTAATATTGCAATGTCCAAGTACTGTCCAGTACCGCGTGCAGCTCACGCGCATGCCACCACTGTGCCGTCACGTCGGGCGCCTCCCACCACTTCTCCTAACAACGAATCAATATCACAAAGAATCGCGGGGCTAGTACCTAACTATTCCACGCGGACGAAGTCGCGGGCAGAAGCTAGTTAAAAATATAAATACAGGAAACACAAGGATTACATCGATACACGAGACGAAGGTAATACTTCAAGTAATGCCACTATTTGTCACTGCCGCCTCATACATATTTCATCACAACCCAGCATTCTCTCCTGGGGAAGTTTTGTGTACTCACCTTTTTCCCGTCTCATACAATCTTATTATCAAGGTGACAAAGCTCATTTTTGATTGCACTCATTGGATGTTAAATGGATACTGTGTCAAAGGATTTCGAGATAAAACGTATTTTGTAGATATGGCAGTCAATATGATTTATAAGTAGGTAAGCAGTTGGCTGCTGCGCTGCGTGTCGCGGGTTCGATTCCCGCACGGGGCAATTATGTGTATGGTTTCATCCTACAGATAGTTGTTTTCCGGGTCCAGCTGTTTGTGTATGTATGTAAACACATCCACGATACAGAAGCAATTCCTAGTGTGGGCCAAAGTTAAAAAAAAACATGGTAAGTGCGACCTATAGAATTTGAATGTAAAAAAAAAATAATTACACATTTTCCGATTAGTAGAAATCCCAATTTTACAAGTCAGATGGATTTACCTTCTACTTTTTAGTTCTGACAATATCAAAACGTCAATTTGGAAATTCAATATTCATCACAAGCGCAGATGTCTTTTTACTCGACTGCGTTACAAGGAGTGCTATTAATATAGAAAGAAAATTTTTTATTTAGGACTCACACAAAAAACCAAAAAGTAAATTATTAAATAACAGAAATAAAAGCAAAGAAAAAAATAAATCATATGGATTTTAAACCGTGCGAGGCCAAAAAGGTCCTAACTCAGCATAATATATGTATACTGCGATATTTAAAAAAATAAACACCATAGCATTGGTACAATATATGTATACTAGCGCCCCGTCCCGGCGTCGCACGTATGGACATTTATTTATTTTAATATAGCCTTACTTATTACTCAAGAATAATGAGTAAGGCTATGAAATAGTTCTTGTAATCGAGTTCATTTATTCGTTACAGACATACAAAAATACAAATCTATCCTCTTTATTATATTAGTTTAGAAAACTTTTGCGTTACTGATGAGTGACTAACAGACAACGTAAAGCCGAAATTATGAAAGCTGAAATTTCGTATGTACTACATAGGTACCTTGGGGAGTGTAGGGGATCACTAATTGAAGATTTTCCTAAATTCCTAAGCAAACAGGAAAAAAACTGGATATGAACATACGACGTCGCGGGAAAAACCTAGTATTTATCTAAACCTAATACCATTGCAACTATGCCATCTCCAAAATTCTTAATAAATTACTGACATCTCAAACGTAATGTCAGACAAAATAGTCGCAGCGAATCGTCACAGATCCTCTCAACGGCTATAATGTTTTTATTTCAATACTTTGCTTCACATTTTCCTACAGTAAAATTCTTATGCATACAAAAAACAGTTTCACTCACAATAATGCCCTGAACTTTAATATTCTTCGTCTGACACACTTTTATTGCGCACTTTTTACGTCAGAATGTATCACGGCTAAAATAGTTTGAAAGGAACTAGTGAATACCTCCCCAGATCCCAGTTCCCAGATCCCAGTTCCCAGTTGAATGAACGGACTGAACGGAACTATTTGTTGAAAATGCAAAGTGAGGAGTTGCTTTCAGGAATATTTTCTTGTTTCTTATGAAGATAGTGTGATTAATGTTGCTTCTGTTGTTGGGATTTCAATGTTTTTGTTGATTACTGGAGAATGAACAGCAGCGTTCTCTATGCATTTCAAGAAGCTTTCTGCGATCACCAAGTCTGCCTGCCTACTGTGATGATCATGGCATATGCACGCCCCAAAATTCACACAAAATAAACCCCTAGGGTCTGCCTACCCTTGGCTGTGGGATTTGTTCGAAAAAGTCACCGCGACCCTGGAACGCAAAAGGCACTAGAAGGATCATGGGTGGGTTTTAGTCAGTAAGAGTCTGACACTCCCACCCGCTCCGCCCAGAGCGGGAGAAGTCATTTGATGTTTCCAATCCAAAAAATAATAAAGGGTCTACCTACCCTTGGCTACCGTAGTGGTCTAAATTCCTACAATGTGGACCGATGATCTGATGAGGCCCTAGGTTCCCACAAAGTGACGTGGTGAGCGAGTGATGCAATAAATACAGGACCTCTCTGATGTGGCAAAGCATAGGGGACTTATTTCCAAAGCAATACCGCCTTGTAACTCGAGGAGTTGAAATATCGTGTTTTAAATGACGAATTCTATAATATCGCCGCAATCTTGTGGTGACGATCAACTTGAAAGTGTAGGTAAATGAAGAGATGGGTCGCAGGGCGATTCCCGGCCTAAGGATGGCGAGCGATGGGTGGCTCGCCGTCCGATAACCAGGGCAGGGTCAACGGCGCGTCGTATTCCACGCGCGCCTCAATGACATGTCTGCTAGGGTTGTGGAATTGGAACGCAAAGGGCACTAGGAGGAACACGGGTGGGTTTAGTCAGTAAGAGTTTGACACTCCCTTCATTGAAGAAAGGAATTTGATGATTTCCAACACACAAAACATAAATAAAGGTACTGTAGAGCAACCGGCTTTACTTTACTATTGACCTCTTTGGTGATTGAAGAAGTTTATAGCACACTAATCCGTATTAAACAAATTAAATAAAAGAACTCTTATTAATAAGTATTATTTTCACACATTTTCACTAATGACAATTGTTACTGTTGCACGCCATATTAAGGCAAGGAACAAAGCAGCATCAGTTAACAATAACGCCATCTACATAATATGTATATATTACATCCAGTCAGCTAGGAAACACTGGCCTCATCTAGTTTATAACGACCAAAAAAGATTGACGTGTAAGTGTTATTTGCAACCTACTTACAAAATAAAAATCATTTATCATTTAGTGTCGAGTAACAGAACTAATAAACTCAAGAACCTTTTTCGCTTTTCTGAGCGACATCCAGGGTAAGAGATTATTGTTGAAGCGCAAATTACGTTTCTTATTTTCGCAAATCCCTATACACGGCTGAAACTATGTCGTAGGCTTTTGGCAAGCTGGATAGTGGACCTGAGCTACAGACAGAGGTATTAGATTTCAGAATGAGTATGTCTAGCTTTGGCGTAAGTTGGGGACTCTAGATACAATGGAATATGTAGGATATTATTAAAGTGATGGACGTAAACCATATCCTTTAACTTCTTAAAGGATATGTTTTACCGTTATGGTTGCCCTTCGTCAGCTTTGTACGTACAGTTTAAGACATCACAATGCCGATGCAAAAGTCCCTTAAACTGCTAAATTTTGAAAAAAGAAATATACCGTGTGCGGAAATAGTATTACGTCGAATAGGGAAAAAATTAACGTATATATTTCAACCAAAAGCCATTACTGCTTAGTACCGTCAAAATCTGCAGTGGTTGGTACACGAGAACGTGTTTAAAGGAAACCCTTTTTTTAGCACAAAAAAAAAATACAAAACTACGTCCCAAATAACCTGTATTTCTCACATATTACCTCATCAGTCTGAAAATCCGTCACCAATAAAGCTTGACTTCCGCAAAAATAACTTGGCTCATTTTTTATCTGGAGCGATCGGGCTCTTTAGCGCGTATCCGAACGGAAAGCTCGTCGCGTCCCATCGCGTTCCGTCACTGTCGCTTCCGGACGTTCGTCAATATGTCTGCCGTCGCCATCTTGGCTAGGTGGAGCTTCCGGCAGATTTGGCGCGTATTTCACTTTTCACTGCGTCGGTCCCATTGACCGGCAAACGCAGGACGCAAGGGTTGATCGTAGAGTATTAATTGTGTTTGTTACGGTCTAATTGTCACCTTTTTGGTTGGTATCTTTGAAATCTTCCTTTCAGAGTTGGTGGAGTGGATAGACCCTTTTATGTTGGACTTAAAGGATAGAATGGCGGGTGGTTTTTTGAGTTATTTGGTGGTAAATGATTTGGAAATAAGATTGTGGATGATTGAAAGAGAATAATAATTTTGGACTGCAACCTCGTTTTAGTAAAATACGTAATTAGTTTGCTAAGCATGGCAAGTTTAATAAGCAATCTGACTCTGGAAGACCTTTATTCATCAGAAGACTCTCTATAAAATAACTTGTTGTTTAAGGTATTCTGTTTGTCCGTCTACATGTTTGTTACCTCGTCTCGTCTTGTCTGAACAGATTTTGACGAAACTTGGCATGGAGTAAACCACGTACCATTGGACAAAGATTAGTTGCATCCCGGGAATTGATCTCCTTGGGATGTTTCCTACTTTTACGCAGGCGATGCCGGTAACAGAAGCTAGATTGAAATAAAGCAAACACATTTTCATAAGACCTAAATGTTTTCATAGCCAGAATAACTTCCATTAGTACCTTAATTCATTACTTCGCCATAATATGAAAATTCACAATCCCTTTGATACCTTGCGTCAAATCAGCGGCAAACAAAATATAAATCTTAGTTACAAACTCATTTGGTGGCACGTTGCAAATTGAGCTCTAAATTGTGTGCAATAAGTGTTAATGTCGTTATAACGCGCGGTATAATTCGCAACAATGCTGAGTGATACGCCTTAACAAATGAATTATTTATTCAGTGAAGAAATTAACATATCAAGAGAATGAGAGAACGTTCATGTACGAATGGATGCTTCGAGAGCCGAAGGTACAGGGAGCGCTAAGGTAATTTTATTACTTCCTCCGTTATATCTTAGTTTATTCCGTTTATTTATTCCGTTATATCTTAGTTTATTCCGTTTATTTATTCCGTTATATCTTATTTTAAACTTTCAATGTCATAACCTTTTTTAAAAGGATGGGGAATCATTATGTTAAAGCGTGGCTTTTCACTTTGAGCGGAGCGGAAAGTATCAGACTCTTACTGACTAAAACCCATCCATGTGTCTCCTTTTTTTTTTGGATGGGAAATCATCAAATTACTTCTCCCGCTATGGGCGAAACGGAAGTGAGTGTCAGACTCTTACTGACTAAAACCCACCCGTGTTCCTTCTTGTGCCCTTTGCGTTCCAGGGCCGCGGTGACTCTTTCGAACAAATTACGCAACCCTAGCAGGCACAACGCCCTTTTCGTTTAAAAAAATCTAAAAAGGTTACTAAAAAATAGTAATAAAATAAAAAGTGTAAACAAGTCCTTAGATTTCAAATATAATAACAAAGATAGTCACCGCACGACGACCGCGTCAATGCGCCGCGGGGCGGTAGACAATACAAAACTTTTAACAATTACCTTACAATATAATTTTATATTTATAACGTTAACACTAAAAAAGTCTTGCTACTCCTAGACAACAAACATGTATAAATCAAGTAATTTTTAGTACTTATTTCTGTACAAATGATTTGTAATCTTTAGAAATAAATTAATTCAAACCCTATATTTAAATCCTTATCGGAAGCTTACACCATATCAGAAATACGTGCTCAAAATTTCAAGTCCCTTTGACCAGTGGCTTATTCTGTGCATTATGAGTATTGTGTAAGTAGAGATTAATGGAATAAAATTAGCTTAAACATTTCAGCTGGCGCGATGACTTGAAGACGTTTGCAAGATATAGACTGGAGAAGGCGAACACCGGGAGGACTGAAAAATAATTAGGTTGAGAAAAAAATTGTTTAGATCCTCCTATAAATGGATATACCAATTGAGGATGCTTTAAAATTCATCCAGTTACACCAAGTCCAACCTGACTTCCCCAACTAAGGTAAACCTCTACTGATAACACGAAATGACACAATATTATTTCTGTAATTATATACAGACACAACACAAATTTTACAGGAATAGAAATTCTAATGTCTTTTCTGAACATCCAAGTGCGGACCTATATAAAGGTCAAAATACTACGTCTACACGTGATAAAGTGACCTTTATCACGTGTGAGATGCATAATAAACATGGAAGAATCTACTGCAGCAAATAATTTGTGTGACGTCATTCTAGAGAGTAGGTACTATAGTCATATATGTATGTACCTATTTCAGAAAAATTAAAACCTTCCTCATTGAAATATTATTAGAGAAGATTGGCCAGCGAGAGCTAATAGTTGATTTTAGGAAACAAGGGATATTTATTGTTCAAATTTTTGTATGGCTATTTCGTGTGCAGATTACAAAAAAAAAACCTTTTTAGGTATAATAATCAGAAAAAAAAAACTCCCGCTGACAGTCCGCAATAAATATCGCCAGCATCTGCTGCTTTAACAGAAAGAACTACAAACAATTCACTACCCTAGATATATCATCAAACAACCTACATAGTAGTCCGAGATCAACCGATGCAAGCACTATAGTTTTCTTTCTTCTTTCTACTCCCTCCAAGCTTGTCCTTATTCACTTTGGACGAAGTAATTGGTACCCTTTACTCTGCCCAATTTTTTTTTAAATAAAGTCGTTGCCCCACACTAGGATTTACTCCTGTATCGTGGGTGTGTTCACAAACATGAAAACTCACATACACTAGACACCCAGAACCCGGAACAATTATCTGTAAGCCATACAAACATTTGTTCCGTGCGGGGATCGAACCCGCGACACGTAGCAGCAGCAGCTGAACACTCAACCACTGCGCCAACCGTGTCGTCCATTTTCCATTTTCAATTTTTACTCAAACATCTTCACCAAGACACATAAATACCACATCCACCAATTCTTACTCTTTGGTCCAGACGTGGACGTTGCTAATCCACCGTGCGCCGCCGAAGCGCGGTTTTACTAAATTGAAATTTGCTGTTGTCAGTACACTTGTACCCGTTTAGTATATGTATATCATCCGGTTTGTTTCAATGTCGTGTTTGTTCATGTTCCTCGAAATTTGGAGGTACTGTGTAAAGGTTTGTTCAAGTAAATGGTGATGGGATTATACAATGAAATGGTATGTGACACAGATTGTGCTTGTGTGAATAGGAGCTGACTTAGTGTGGGCTAATGAGTTGTGGCGTAATTGTTTATTTTATAACTAGCTGCGTCCCGTGGTTTCACCCGCGTTGTTCCCGTTTTCGTGCCAATACGGGGATGAAATATAGCCTATGATATTCCACAATAACGTAGCTTTCTATTGGTGAAATAATTTTGAAAATCGGTTCAGTAGATCCAGAGATTACCCCTTACAACGTCACAAACTCATAAATCCACAAACGTTACCTCTTTATAACATTAGTATAGATTATTATTTTTTGAAATATTGATAATAGCAATCAGTGATACATACATTTTAATTATGTAACTGATAATATGTGATTTTTTTTGTGACCCTTCAGAATTTCGTGTTCTAAATAAAAATATCATATTATTATATACTTAGGAGTTATAAAATTAAGATCTTCAAATATATACTGTAAACTATCAGTTTCAGGCGTAATTCAGACAAAGATACCCAAGCTCATTCACCTATACAAGCTCAAAATAAAAACATGGCCAAGCTTTCTACATACAAACATAAACTTTATGGATAGGAAATCATCAAATGATTACCTCCGCTCTGGGCGGAGCGGAAGGGAGTGTCCAACTCTTACTGACTAAAACCCGCCGCAAAATCCAGGGCCTTGGTGATACTTTTAAACAAATTCCGCAACCCTGGCAGTACATACACACCCTTAAATTAACACATTGACATCACACAATAATTATCTCACTACACTTCCAAACAATTACACATCACACACTACTCCCTAACGAGACGCATGGAAAAAATACGCCAAGTTCTATTCCACATGATCGCTTCACAAAAGTTTAATCGACTGACATCAAAAGTAATTACAACAAAAGACATTTTTCCTCCCCCTATCCCAAAAGGGATATGGTGCGAAAATATATAACAAAATCAATGATTATATATTAAAAAGTAGTAATTTTCAATCAAGAGACCGATTACTTCCACTATCCGTCTCTAGGGGTGGGACAGGGGACGGGAAATTATTCTCATCCCCCTTAGGGGTCCATAATGACTCGGATAGTGTGGGGTCGTTTATTATTAGTTTTTTGTGTAAATCATTATTCGCTATTTGTTGATTTTCTTCGGGAAATGTGACGCGAAATTGATTTTGTTGGTGGAAATCAACATAGATATGTATGTGTAACTTGGATTTAATGAAAACCAAAACTAGTGTGCATTTTATTTAGTCTTTTTCGTCCTGATTGATCATCAGAAATTATTGATTTGAGACGATATTACTCTAATACTAGCTTTTTCCAGCAGTTTCACTGCAAGAAAAATTAAACTTTTTTAAGATATTCTTTTAGACACTTTAAATTACTATTGCAGGAATAGTAACAACTGCTAGGGTTATGGAATTTGTTCGAAAGAGTCACCGCGGCCCTGGAACGAAAAAGGCATTAGGTCCTCCTAATGCCTTTTTCGTTCCGGGGCCGCCCATCCATATTCCTATACGAATGGGGTTTAGTCAGTAAGAGTCTGATACTCCCTTCCGCTCCGCTCAGAGCAGAGGAAGTTATTTGATGGTTTTCTATCTATAAAATAGAGGCCATTATGATATGATATGATTTTCCATCCATAGTCAGATGAGTTTTTCTTAGACTCGCTATATTATTTGATCAGCCTCTACAAGAGTGATGACTTCTAATTAAATTTCAGTCACAATCCTAGATCCAGTTCCCCATCTAAAACTATTCTCCATTAAATCCACCATTTTTCATACTTAACACATTCACCCTTACTTCATTTCAACACATATTACTTTACGATAAGGCAGAATCAATGTTGAAACCTCACCCTTTTGTTGGAAATCTTATTTGAATTGCATTAGGGGTGAACATTGACAAAGTATCAAGAACTTGGCTGGTGCGCTACCGTGCATTGAAAATTAAAAGTTGAATGAGGACGTGAGGTGGTTTCGAAATTTTGTGAGTACTTTGAATTACATTACTGAGTACTTATGAAAGTACTTCGTGGGTTCGTATTGTTTGTAATGAGGCACGTGCCACCGTGATTTTTAAACGGAAGGATTAAACTGTCATTCTGGTCGTCAACAATAATATTACTGTTTTAGTACCCGCTTTTTTACCCAACTGCAGCGACGCCAAAAAGGACGGTTATTTGTACAGTTTTAAGATGCAAGAGGCCGGCTATGTAATCAATTAAATAAATAAATAACACGTCTTTATTTTGCGCAAAACATGATGCATACCATATATGAGACCAAATTAACGACTTAAACAATTAGAGGAAACATGCGTCACATGCGCGTAAAACAGCCATCGCTCAGCATAATGCTGGGGTTCATGCGCAAAACAGAGCTATAGCCCTGAGTTATATAGCTTCATCTATAGTGGTCATTGTAATATGCAGATCTTCAAAAAACGGAAAAAATGCGTGACCAAAGTCCATCCATTATCGAAACAGACATAGACCAATACAATCAAGACCAGTAATAGAGTTTCAGACACCACGATGATACAGGAAAGCGAAAATACCCTTAATACTAAGCCATTTATCCCGGAAACCAGCACACCACATCGGTAGACACATGAGTGAGACAAAGATACATTTTTAGAAGAAGAAAGAGTGAGACAAGAACTAAATGACGCAAACCCAATTGACTTGGGTTCCAAAAAAGTCGTATAAAAGCGATGGCCGCGGCTTGGCTGGGAATCAAACCCCATTGTGATCCGGTGAGAAATTTTACACCCCATACATTTACATTTATATGAAGACGCTTTGAAAGCAGTTTCAAATTGTTTTTAGAATTTTCTTCGGTTTTAGGTGTTTTAGGTGACTGAGGTTTGGCGTTGGGATTTCGTTTTTTGAGTTGGTTTCATCATTATGTGCTTGTGAGAATAAGAATGACGAAAAAACTTTTTTTTACAAAAAAAATCAACTGACTTCCAAATAAAAAACACTACAGTGTATAAGGGAGTCGACGTTTTTGATGTGGTTACATAAAAAAAAAAAAAAATTTGGAAATCGGGTACATTTTGTTCTGTCAGAAAACGGTATCTATAGAACACCCACATTACGCCCTGTTACAGAAATAATATGTCCAATAAGTAAAATTTTAGATAAAAAATAATTATAGCGACTACACAGTTTTAGGGTTCCGTATCCAAAAGGTATCAACGGAACCACTACTACACCCACACTGAGCGTCCGTCCGTCTGTCATCTTATGAACCGCAACAGGTATACAGTCACAGAGCGTGTGTTTCTTTTCCCACTACGATAGCCAATACTAACTAAATAATGCAATTTTTCCAGTTTATAATACAGAACTCTTCGTGTGTGCGAGTCTGACGCGAACTTTGCCCGATCTTCAGTTCCATACCAAAGCCAAGGGTATGGCTACGGTAAGTAACAGCCACCATCCGTTCTGGGCCCCAAGTCTGCTATTATTATAACCTCGGGTTCAAACCCAGCCAGGCGCATTACTTTGTGTAATTCATTTCATCACCACTGCTCTCAAAACGGTGAAGGAAAACATCGTGAGGAAACCGGCATGTCCTAGAACCAAAAATTCGAAGACATGTGACATTCACCAACCCGCACTGGGCCCGCGTGGTGGATTACGGCCCATTCCCTCTCCTAGAGAGGAGGCCTGAGTCCCAGCAGTGGGAACGTTAAAAGGCTGATTATGTTATGTTATTCCAACACGATCCCATTGTCATTTTGCTAAAAGTTCGTAATCTGCTAAATTCATAATGGTCGATCATCGGTCGGTCAATGGTCTCGTAATACTTTTTGATAAACGAGCTATTAAAAGCAATGACTGCACAATGATGTTCTAATGGTAGGTCAGTGATCAAAGTTTTAGCAGATTATTGCATACGTCTGTCATTCATTTGTCATTATGTACGAGATTACGAGTACCATTCTATGCCATTTCTTTCAATGGAGTGTCAGTGGTTGCCCATTGGAAAGTCATAGTGACGCTTCTATATTAGTTGATTACCAAACTACACATCAATGATAGACCATTCTAACACTATTATAATATCAGATTTGAGGCTCAGGGTACTGTTGGGCAGTAAAACTCACATTCCACAGCAATCAGATTAAGATAATGTCGAAACAAACACCACAGATTGTACTAATCGTTGCGTGTCACAAAATATAACGCGACCAATCCAAAGCTTTTGCATAAATAATGTAATACGAACAATTTTCGGCGAATTTCCGAAACGGCCGTCTTTCATTTAATTTATTCAAATTACCCGCGGTGGGGCCAACATTATAATTTAGTTGGATTATACGTTTTTTATTACATAATGTATGGAGTTTGATTTTAATGATCGGCGACACGATTACTTCTGATTTTGTTTTGCTTACCGGCCGGTCAAGAAGTGGCTCCGTCATCGACAACTAAGCTACAACTTAGTAAGCATTTAAGCATTTGTTCAAAATACACTTCTAGAAGATTTTTGATCTGCTGGAAAAATAATTGGCTACAACCACAGTTACTATTCTGTCGATTGAATTTTAGAATTTAGTGTAGATTTTCTTTATAAAATAATCTGTATTGAATAAATATGAAATTTATTAGTATGTAAGAGTACTAGCTAGGAGTAGTTATTATTAGAGGAACTCACAGCTAAATAACGTCATTTTCGCGGTTAATCAACGTTTTTTAAGGTGGTAGGTACATGAAAGGTTGATCAATTAAAAATAACAGGAATCCTCCATAGGTACTTCTTTATAGAAAAGCACACACACTAGATAAGAACGCATGGAAACATGTTGGTCCTGCTCCATAGGACAATATTGGGTGTAGTAGACAAAGCCAAACTTGTTGCTCTATATATGTTGATTTATTTACTATGTATACAGGCGTAGTTTTTTATTTATTTAAACTTTATGTACAATAGTGGTACATGGGCGCACTTAATGCAACCAGGTATTCTCTACCAGTTAACCTTAATTACTGATCTTTTATATTTAAAGCAGTGCCCCGCGGTTTCACAAGCATAGTTCCCGTTCCTGTGGGAATACGAGGATAAAATATAGTCACCCGGGAGTATTGTAGCTTCCCAACAGTGAAAGAATTTTTCAAATCGGTTCAGTAGTTTCGGAGCCTATTCAATACAAACAAACAATCAAATCATCCCTCTTTATAATATTAGTAACACACACTGGTCCATTGTTTTTAATTATATAAATAAATGGTTGCATAATTTGTAAATATGTAAGTACTATGTCCCTTACTAGCAAAGGAGAATGGCAGATTTAGTACACTTAACTTTTGTTGTTGTTCTGTTATAGATATACACAAAACATTGTAAAACTTATATTTGAAAAGAGTAACTGTGGAGGTTCTTATCCGTTCTTCTCCATAAGAATATACTTTTTCCGAATGGACAAATAAAGTCACTATAATGTTATTATTTTCAAACTGGTTGACGTTCAATTTCTATAGAAATCTCTTCCAGCATACCTGCGATAGGAGAGTCAAAACACTGGTAGTCAATTGCATCCACAACATAGGTAACTTGCATTTAACACAGTTGAAAAACAGCTAGGCAGATTGCTTATTATCGTGAATAAATCATTACAAAAGTGCTAACATTCAGAAGTATCTATACCTAATTTCAGACGTATTTACAATAAATTTTTAACCATTGTTAGTTAAAATACTGATAAAAAGATTCCTTATTCAATATTTTCTATTTCTATGGAGAATTTTTATTTAAAATCTCTTAAAGAGTATTCAAACTAAGAAATATACTTACGTTATGAAAAATAGATAAACAACAAAAAAAAGATTGGATCTAAAATGCAGTTTCGTATGGAAGAAAAACATGAAGTATTATAACATTTCTGAGGATCTTAGAATATAATTCCGTTCCTAGATTGGCTTCAATATTTACTGTTCTCTGTTCCTCAATAGAAGCTAGATTAGTTTTTTTTTCTTTCTAGAATAAAGATAGCTGAGCAACTACTGTTTATGATTGTTTACCATATTTCTTGCAACTGTATCTACTGCGCAATTGCCCGGCATTTTAATATTTATTATCTCAGTTTGATATTTTCTTCTATTATGAAAATGAAATAGGAATTCAGTTCTCGGAACTCGGAAAGACTATCACCTGAGTTAACGAAGTTATATCGTGTTACCCAGATACGAAGTGAATAACATTGCAACTAATCATACAGAAGAATAGAAAAAAACGAGGTATTGATAAGTGGTGTACCAGGACGATAAAATTCCTATCAGAGGAAGAACAACCCGACTCGACAATCCGGGACAGGTTGTGCTGGCGTTACAAAATTAGCAGATCCAACTCCACATAAAGTGAGACGGAGACCGTGATAACAAATCACTGGGATGTCTTTCACTTCATAGTGAACAGTTAACACGGCCTTCCAAGCACACCCACGCACACGCGCGCGCGCAAACACACACGCACACACAGACAATTGAAAGCCAACCTCGACATAGTTCAGAAAACGCTAAGCAGATAAATTACCATCTGCTTAGAGTTTCTGAACTATGTATGTCTATGAGCGTTTGTGTCTATGAAGGTTTATAACCTACTGGCCCAATTTTAATAAATTACCAAGACAATTTTCATAAGTGTCCACGTCCTCATCCCACCGGCCCCCTTCTACCATAGGACATCTAGACGCACTGTAGGTTACCATCCCTACCTTGTAGCTATTCCACCAATTCGCAACAAGCGTTTCCAATCATCTTTTATAATGCGCACAGCAAAGGAGTGGAACTCTCTGCCTGCGTCTGTGATTCCGAACGCATTCAACCCTAATCTCTTCAAAGTTAGAGTGAACAGGCTTCTTCTGGGTAAGCTCATTCCATCGTAGACTTTGTCTCTGTCACCTGTGACCTAGACTAGAGTCAAGAGCAAACCCATTTCACAATAAAAAAAAGGTTCGTATTAGCGATGTATACATCGCTAATACGAACCTTTTTTTTATTTTTTTTAACAGCTTAAATACCACATGAATAATATTTATAATACATCAGCTGATTTGGAAGCACAAGCCTAAACACAGCACTTCCTCAGCGTCGGTGATAAATGTGACATTCTTTAGATACACAGCACCCTTAGCGTAATATCTGAAATATTGCCGCCGAACAGCCGCCATGTTGCCGCGATGTCGACGTCATTATTTACGGATCTGTGACGTCACCGCGTAATTAGCTTTCGAATATATGTTATTGGATGTTTTTAGATGATAATGGTGGTGGGTTTATTGGTTGAGTAACTTTGATGTGACAATGGTATTTCTTGTTGGCGCTTGATTTGTGATAAAAATTATGTCTTGTCTATCTAATTTTAGGATTGGTTTCGCTGGCACATATTAAAAAAAAAATGTATAGAACTCACAATCGCTAGTCGATCAAAAATTAAAATACACAATTATGTCCCTTTGCTAAGCAGATACTGATCGTCCATGAACTTTGCGGTCATAGGAAGAAACTACCATCTAGTCTTGAGAGATCATCAGAATCCTCCAAAGATCTCGCTTGATCAACAACAGCTATACTTTTATTCATATACAAGATCGCCCACGCTACAAAACGGCACGCAACACAACTTCAACCATCCCATCAAATTCTAGCCAGAAATTCATACAGCTAACACAGAGGTTTTCAAACAAAGAGCCCATTACAAGGCACCTAACGCCCGGCTTGGTCCAATCTGACGCCGAACAAAAACAGGTATTAAAATAACACGCAGATGCTCAGAGTCATAATTTTTGCAAACAAAAATGTCATCGGGCCGTGAGTTGGGCACCACAGGTCACGACTAGTGAGGGGCCGAGCGATTGTTATTGGATTACAAGTATCGATTTTTGTATTCCATGTTTTGATAGAGGAAAGCAAGCCTTCGTAAATAAAGTGATTTATCTCATCTAACAATATTTAAATGATGACTTGAAAAAAAATGTTACCTTGGTAATGATAATAGTTAGTAAGATGTCAATTCTTATGGTAAAAAAATACTTGTTAAAAACTTTGAAAATGAAAACAAAATATCTAGTTTTAATTTCCGCGAAAACTAGATATTTTGTTTTCATTTTCAAAGTTAAAATGGATTTCCGCAAAGTAACGCCTGACTCAATCAATTTTACTTGTTAAAAAGTATTTTAGCCATTTGGAGCCCTTTTGATATTTAGGTATATTGGTTAACGAGACATTTATTTTCAGCAAAAGGATTCAACTAATCTGGACCCTTTCTGATATTAAATTGGGTATATAACCTTCTAGAAATAGATCCAAAACTGGGGCATTTATGTGATTTTCCAAAAAGAATAAAATTATTCTACTTCTCAAAAATGATTGCAGTGCTTTGGATTAGTATTGATGAAAAATACTTGATTTAAACCATATCTGTGGCTTGATATTTAGTAGTTTAGCGTCCCACGGTTTCACCCACGTTGTTCCCGTTCTCGTGGCAATACGGGGATAAAATATAGCCTATGTTACTCAGGGTAACTGTAGCTTTCTAATGGAGAATGCATTTTTGAAATCGGCGCCGTAGTGTTTTGAGTATATTCATTACAAACATACACACATATAATATACAAAAATACAAAACTTCCCTCTTTATAATTTTAGTGTAGAAATCCTTCTTGTTGGGAAAAGTGTTGATTGAATCCTTTTTGCGTATCTTCGTCTAATTAGTAATATTGAATGAGGTTCATTTTTGAAACTTAAAAACAATGCATAATTCTATCTATATAGCCTATTTTGTCCCACTGCTAAGTTCTCCCTCTCCCTTTAACACTGTCCTTTGTTAATACCTACGTGTTACTCTTTTCGGAAGGAGTCGAGCTCGTCCAATTTAATTCTACTAATTATTAAAATAGTTTATCTGTGAGCCGGGTGCGTGTGTGTGTGGGCGGGTGTGTGTGTGCGTGTGTATGGGTGCGTTTCTTAGTAATAGTTTCATTTAATAAATGGTAGTTCGTTTGTACATCAGCAGTAACTAAATGCAACACTGATCTTCCAAGCATCTACTGCAAAAATCTTCAAACGAAAATCGTCCATCGAATCATGCAAAGCGACAAGCACAATACATTCCAGCAGTCGAATGCAAATCAAGACTTTTAAAAATAGATCAAGAATCGAGCATTCACATCGCTCAAACTCGAGCTGCAATCGCTTTACGTGTCCCAGCACTAGTTCCCATTGTTACGTTTGTCGCGCGGACCTCTAGCCTTTGTCATACAACGTTCACTCATTGTTCAGCCCACAACCTAACATTTGCGGACAGCATGGCTCTTATGACAACAGCCGAACGGTGATTTTACAGTGGTCAGATTTTCTCGGTCAGAAAACTCGAATGAAAATGAAGCGATTCGGACCGTTTGATGCATTCTGAAAGATTCGCGCTATTGTTGTGTTATATTAATTCTATGTTTTGATGTGGGTTGAGGTTTTGCGTTTCAAAGGAGGCATCTATTCATGTCACTCTGTTGTATGGAGTCCGATGATTTTGCTGAAAAAGTGATGTAAAGGCACCATTTTTGGGAGTGTTTGTGTTGGGAAGTTAAATTGTTGCCTTTTGGGCTTTTAATGTTCATAATGTTAAAGATATATTCAAATTAACTGCTTAGTTTAAAGTCTTTAAACTGCTTAGTTTAGTTCTTGGGCTTTTTATTTGAGGTAGTGGAGCGAGGAGGCATGGAGGAGGCGGAACGCGTGCGAGAGAGGGAAACTACACGCCCCAGCCGCCGCAACAGAAGGCGGTATCGGGAAACGCAGGGCGATTCCCGACCACCGTAGGCGCGGGCCTACGGATGGCGAGCTATGGGTGGCTCGCCGTCCGATAGCAACCAGGCGCGGGTCGACGGCGCGTCGTGTTCCACGCGCGACTCAAAGAGCCGGCAGCAAAGAAGACGGGGCCCCATAGGGTCAGTGCCTGCTAGGGTTGCGGAATAAAGTAATGAGCCTGGCTGGATTTGAACCCGCGACCTTACAATTCATAAGTCGCTGAGCGCGCTCACGCCCAGAGCGAGAGAAGTCATTTGATGATTTCCCATCCAGAAAAAAAAGTGAGATGTTGGTCAAACTTATCGTCAATGATATTGATTAAAAACTATTTGTTTTCTGGCAAAACAACTAAGCGTCCTCCCAACTTTGCACATTATATTCAATTTAAGGAAAATTGCACCACAAATACTTATTTATTTAAACTTCATGTACAATAGTGGTACTTGGCGGACTTAATGCAACAAGGCATTCTCTACCAGTCTACCTTTGGGTTTAAACACACTGTGGTAGGTGTACAACAAACAAATAAAATTTAAAATACTTCGTACACCAGTCATCTTTGATCCACTATAAAAAAGCGACAGAGCATTAAAGAGCTGTAATATGAGACAAGCTCAAACAGCGTTAAGGTCGTCCTTGTGCCGTTCAATGAGAAATTCTTGCGATGCCTCGCGCTCGACATTTTGCGGAGGTGAGGTAAAAATACGTCCTGGCGATTAATGGCGCAAGCTATAAGCGCTAGCGAGTAGATTGTGATAATGCGTTTCTTGTTAGAAGATATTTAGAATGTAACTCTTGAGTAACGGTAAAAAACAGGTTGTGGTATGTGGAACCAAAACGAAGAAAGCTATTTTAAAATTCATTCCTTCTTACATTTTTTATTGATTTCGTAATTTATAAGGACAAAAATGTTTAAAGTACTATCATTGACAAACCAAACAATGTAAGAAAATGAAAAATGAACAGGGACAAAAGATAAAAGTCGTTAGTTTGTACACGTAAATCGGAACTAATGCCACCATCTTGTATTTTCAAAACAATTTCTCAAACGTTTACAAATAACGCCACATTATAAATATCATTCAGGTGCCAAAATAAACTTGTAGCGCTGTTGTAGGTGCTGCTTCTAAGCACCATAAATGAAACTCAGTGTAAACTCATAGCATTACAAAATGACATCTCCATAATCGCGACCTCTCGTGACTCGCGCCCCGCTAGTTAAATTATCCGGTTTTCGCCGTTGAATTATTGAAATAATCCGTCTGTATGAAGCCGCGTAGTGACGGCTCATAAATATCACTAATAAGGAACATTTTGTACTGGTAACCGAATAATTTAATTTTATTTCATTATATAATACGCTCATGTTTCGGTGCGATTTTGGTGAACCGCAGAATGTATTGTTTTTCGTGTCAGCCGATTACTTTGTATATTAATAATATCAGTCATACTTTTTGCGAATGAAAATGCGAAAGTGTGGATGGTGTTTGTTAATCAATCATGCCAGAACGGCTGAACGGATCTGGGTGAAATTTCATACAAAAATCATTATTACTATTACGGCTAGCCTGGGCCTCAAGTCTGCTATTACAATAGTCTCAGAATCTTCTATCATTGACTTCATAATGGTTGATTTTTACGAGTTTGGTAATCTACTAATACAAAAGCGTCACTATGACTTTCCAAAGGTCAACCACTGACACTCCATTGAAAGAAATAACATAGAATGGTAATCTTGTACATAACGACAAATGAATGACAGACGTATACTGTATTTTGATAAAATTTTGACAGTTCCTTTGATCAGCCTACCATTAGAACGTTGTTGTGCAGTCATTTCTTTTAATAGGTCGTTTATCAAAAAGTATCACGAAACCATTGACCGACCAATGATCGACCATTATGAATTTAGCAGATTACGATCTTTTAGCAAAATGACAGTGGGATCGTGTTGGAATGACAAATTTATAAAAATAGCAGACTTAGGGCCCTGAAATGTCCCACTGCTAGGCAAAGGCTTCCCTCCACTCCTTCCATTGTTCCCGATCCTGTGCCACATTCTATATATGATATGGAAATATTATTACACCGGTTTCGGACATAAAATTATTCCGTTCGTTTCGGATAGTTTCAGTTAAGAAAATATTTTTTAAGAAATTGTAAAAGTAATACACAAATATAAAGCAAGTGAGGCGCGCGACTAGTGTACACTCGGTCGAATCTGAAGAACCTCTCATATTTTGTCTCATTTAGACTCCGTTCTAATCTTATCTGAAACTATTATCATGAAGGTTTCGGTTACAATTACGGAGGTCATTAACATCCCTGATTTACATAGTTTAGCATAAGGATAATCAGCTTTTTAACGTTCCCACTGCTGGGACACAGGCCTCCTCTCTAGGAGAGGGAATGGACCGTAATCCACCACGCGGGCCCAGTGCGGGTTTGTGAATGTCACATGTCTTCGAATTTTTGGTTCTAGGACATTCGGTTCTAGAACAGTGGCGATGAAATTAATTACACAAAGTAATGCGCCTGGCTGGGTTTGAACCCGCGACCTACAGTTCGTAAGTCGGGGCCGTTACCACTTGGCCACCACTGCCCTCCTACATTGTATTCAAACAATATTTATCTTAAGACTAGCATATGCCACGATGCATATAAATCAATGGCCAACTAAAGTATTTCTCGAGAACAGCTAAGCGTGAAAAGACGAGAGCGATTCGATTTTAAAACTATGGCCGGAGCGGTTAACTGCGGGCGAAGTTTTAATAGAATCTCTATCAAAGCATTTCCTTACAAGTTTCTACACACAAATCAATCTTATTTACTCGTCGTTTTCTTTGAACATATTTGAAAAAGCTTCCTTATTTTAAATGATAAGTTTTGTGAATCTAAAGGCTAATTTTTTACAAAAAATCATCGCTTGAAATGGTTTCCAATAATAATTATTTAGTTTCTATCCATTTTCTCAATCTATCAATCAATTTAAGTTAGCATGATCAAACACTTCTAATCTATACTAATATTATAAAGCTGAAGAGTTTGTTTGTTTGTTTGTTTGAACGCGCTAATCTCAGAAACTACTGGTTTGAATTGAAAAATTCTTTTTGGGTTGAATAGACCATTTATCGAGGAAGGCTTTAGGCTATATATCATCACGCTTAAGCCAATAGGAGCGGAGCAGCGATAAAGAATGTTTTAAAATCGGGGATTCCACGGGGACGAAGTCGCGGACAGAAGCTAGTTTTTAAATAATAACGACAGAAGTCCACAATAATTATCAGTATTACTTTATTTTTCATAAAGACAACGATCTTCATTCTCAAGACTATTAGGGTACAATTGAACGAGCAATTTGTTTGGAACGGTTGTTAAGCCCTTTTTTGAGTGATTGGAAACAGAAATATTGCTGAAAGCAGCATTATTTTGTTTGCTAAAGGTTCATGATTTATTGGGAAATAAATTGCTGAAACCAATGCTCAGAGTATGTTTTGCGATTGAGCTGTGATCATGATTGATCAATAAATAAATAACTCATTAATTTCTCGCAACAATATTGAAAGAGTACATGGAGATATTGTTAGGTAATATAATCAATAATAGACCTGGAACACTTTCCGTTGCTTTGTTTGAGGAATACATTCATTGTACGTAGCGCTAATGACTGAAATTCCCTATCAGAGTTTGTGTTTTCTGATCGCTACCACCTGGGGATTTTTAAGTCAAGACTGAATAGGATACTTCTAGGTAAGAGCTTTTCTGAAATCATCAGTCAATCATCAAAGCGCGAGCCTGTCAACACTAATATTGTAAAGAGGTAACACTTGTATCTCTGTATGTTTGTAACAAATATACTCAAAAACTACGCGACCGATTTAAAAAAATATTTCATTGTTGGAATGCTAGTTATCCCTAAATAATATAGGCTATATTAAAATAAATAAATGTCCACCCGTGTGAAACCGGTAAGGGCCGCTACTCAATAATAATAAAGTCTAAAAACTACCTAACATCAATATCAAAGTCAAAACGTTTATTTCTATTAGGGCCTCAAGTCGCTATTACAATAGTGTCAGAATGGTCTATCATTGATTGCATAATTATTATTGTTTTTTACAAGTTTGATAATCTACTAGTATAAAAGCATCACTATGACTTCCCAATGGTCAACCACTGACACTCCATTGAAAGAAATGGCATAGAATGGTAATCTCGCACAATATAATGACAAATTAATGACAGACGTATGCGGTAATCTGCTAAAATTTTGTCAGTTCCTTTGATCAGTTACCTACCATTAGAATGACATTGTGTAGTCATCGCTCTTAATATCTCGGTTATCAAAAACTATTACGAGCCCATTGACCGACCAATGATCGACCATTATAAATGTAGCAGGTTACGAACTTTTAGCAAAATGACAATGGGATCATGTTAAAAATAGCAGACTTGGGGCCTAGATCACTAAACGGTACTTGTTAACGTCATCAAACTGTATGGCCATTATATTTTTGCAATTAAGTATGGATTTGAAAATTAGTCTCCTCACAGAAATACAAACCTATCGTACCCAGCTAATCGGCACATTGTCTCAAACCAAATCGAACAAGAAGCTATTCCACTAACCTAAGATATTTATTTATGTACCCTCTTTTTCCTGCAAACAACAGACATCCTTTCATTACAGAAATTCAATCACGCTAACCACAAAACATCGAGCGATGATCATCGGTCCAATAGCATTGTTTATTGGGGTGCCCATGATTTATGCTTTTCCGCAGGACATGTCCTTGCCAACGATGGCGCAAATTGTCCCGGCATTTGTCCCGGCCTTAGTAAATGTGTGGTGATAATTCACGCGGACCACTCAGTGTGTTAATGTCGGGAAAAGTCCCGGACAAAACGGGACAAATTCGTGTAGTGGGTAAATAAGGATGATATTATTTTGTCGGTTAGATATGTTCGTTAATTTGGGACTATATTTCTTCATAATGTCTAAATGTCAGAGGAAATAACCTGCCAACTCGTGTTGGACCCGTGTTAATAAATATTGAGAAAGGTCAGGCTGTTTTTACTCATGACATACATACAGCCATTTTTTTCCAGACACAGTCTCTTTAAAAAATCAGAAAATGTCAAAAAATAAATCAGTTTTGTCCTACATACTATCGAGCACCCAATTAAAAAAAAGTATGTTTGTTTATAAAGTTGTTTTTAATTAAATATTGTGTCTTAGATAGAAACCCAATGGTTTTATGAAGAAAAGACTAACTAATAATGAATCTAGCATCAAGCAAAAGCTTCACTCCAAAATAAATTCATCCAATTCTAGAGAAAGTCACAACATAGCTACAACAACCTCTCTCCGACACCTACTACTTCTTACTATTTAAAAAAGGCGTTCCAGTGCACGTAATGCCGGTAAGTATAAAAATACACCTGACGCCGCGGCTCGAGCTAAACGAGCTATGGCGGGCTATAGTGGGCTATGGCGGGCTATAGTGGGCTATGTCGGGCTATAGTGGGCTATAGTGCATAGGTATCAACGCAAGGACTCCACGAGAGCCCCTCCGCAACTGGGGTAAGGGCTTTCCACCTTACGGTAGTAGTGATGGGCCTCGGCGATGGGAAGTCTTGGAAAATGATGCAGAGATTGCGCTATGCGCTGTCATAGAAAATGTTAGACGAGATATTTTTTGTTTTTAAAATTTGGTTTTGTCAATTCATAGTATAAAACAAAGTCGCTTCCCTCTGTCTATCCCTACGTATGCTTAGATCTCTAAAACTACGAATCGGATTTTGATGCGGTTGTTTTTAGTAGATATAATGAAAGAAAGTAAGAATAAAATTGATTTAGATGAAACACGCACAGTACATAGAAGGAAGGTTCGGATCGGATCGAAGAGGAAGGTTTATGTGTATAATACATACAGAATATAATAAAGCAGAGATTAGTATTGCACCCGTGCGCAGCCGAGGCGAGTCGCTAGTTTATTTATAAAGTAAATCGAAACAAATTGCATGGATAAACTATTTTACATAATTTCTTACAGAGTTTATTGATGTCATTTTTTTTTGTGTAGCTTGCCTTAATTATACTTATGGTCATGTCAGTTAGTACTTACAACCGTACGCAAAATACACGCTTGAAAATAGAGTAACGGTCATTATACAAAACAATCCTTTTAAACCACTGTGATAACTGTAAAACATGAACAAAATTCCATGACCCAAACTTTTAATTAAAAGAAAACTTCATCGACATTCGAACACGGCGCGACACTAGAACACATCAAAGTAATAGGTACAAGCATTTTGTGCTCGAAGCGGCGCGCAGTACTGCGCCACTAAATTACCCTCTCACCTCATAATATACCTAGGAAACTGTACCTGGCACGGACAAATAATACCTACCTAATAGGTATTTCTAAATAAAACTGGTGTTTAGAAAATACATTAAAGAAACACTTATATGTATATGTATGGATTAATAGGTGCATACCACTTTTTTTTTTGGTTGGGAAATCATCAAATGACTTCTCCCGCTCTGGACGGAGTGGAAGAAAGTGTCAGACTCTTACTGACTAAAACCGTGATCCTTCTAGTGCCCTTTGCGTTCCAGGGTCGCAGTGACTCTTTCGAACAAATTCCGCAACCCTAGCAGGCACTGGCCCTATAGGGCCCCATCCAGGTGCATATCGCCTAGAAATAAAATTCATCTATCACATCTACCAAACAGCGCTAGGTCCGTGTGGTGGATTCAAGCCCTTTCCCTCTCACAGAGAGGAGACTTGAGTCCCAGCAAAACATAATCTAACATTATTATGTTGTGGTCTAGTTCAACTTCACAGAACGT
The DNA here is from genome assembly GCA_905332915.2 of Hecatera dysodea. Lineage (NCBI taxonomy): Eukaryota > Metazoa > Arthropoda > Insecta > Lepidoptera > Noctuidae > Hecatera > Hecatera dysodea. The sequence goes on from HG995304.1 coordinate 912,209, forward strand.
GGCTTGTATTTACAAGAAATTATTATAACTTCACGACTTTTGTGAAGTCCTATTAAGGCAAAATATATATCTTAAACCTTATTGAAGACCGCTCCACCGGGCATACTGGATAATTTAGGCTACGTAAGAGAATATAATAGAAAACTTTATGTGACACAAACTCAAACAAACCAAGTAATAGAAAAAATAGCACAATCCTGTAACTAGAACGCAAAGACACATCTACCCTTTCGATATCGAAAGGGTAGATGTGTATTTGCGTTCTAGTTCTAGGCGGTATATACTTATATACCCAGTTTTCTCAAAACTCTCATCATCTGCTTAGCCTTTTTCCCAACTAATTGGGGTCGGCTCCCAGTCAAGCCGGATTCAGCTGAATACCAGCATTTTACGTGAAGCGGCTGCTTACCAGACCTCTACAACCCATTAACTGGGGAACACGGTACTTCTTGGCAAGACTGGTGTCAGATTTTCTGGCTTCTGACAATCCTTAACGACTGCCAAAGATCTCCAAATGACAGCCGGGACCAACGGCTTGACGTGCTTTCCGAGTCACGGAGAATTGTCGTTATGTTAAGATGGCCACCCATCCTCAGACCAACCTTGGCAAGCGTTGCTTAACCTTGAAGATCGACCTGTGCGGCTGTTATAATTTAGCCATTATCAAAACATAATCTTTCTTCTTCCCTACTTACTACTACTTAATACCTATTATATCAAAATAAAATTCGGTTAAAACTATCTTGAAACACTAAAGTTGTATTCACCCTAGTGATCCACTAAGTACTCAATGTGTTTCACAATAAATGAGTGTTCGAGCTACTTCGCTATCGACGCTACGCCGCCGCGTCGTAGCAAACAACGAGCTCGTAGCACGCTCGTAGACGGTCTACGAAACCGCTACGAGCGTAGCAACGATAATTTTAATACGACTTGTGTTTTTGTGGTGTAGCTTTTAATGAGGCGCACATTACACGCAAAATTACTACGTCTAATTATTATTTCTTAATTTCATCCCCTCATATACCAAAAAAGGACGAAAATTACTTGAAAAAAAATAAAAGTACACCCACAAGAACGACCTTTCTAAAAATTCTGATACAGAGACCGTAATTTTTAAATGTTTCATAAAACGCGACCCCTGTAATGAGAAACTTAATTTGTTCCCGTAATAAATATGAAAAGCCGGATTAAGCATTTTTATGTCAAAGGATACTCGTTTGTGGAGATGTGACCTTGGGTTATGATTACTTAAGTATTTCTGTGTTTTACGTGAGTCACTTTGATCGACCGCTGTCTGAGCATGATGAGATTTTTTTAAGCAAATTGTATCAACATCAAAATACTCATAAAAAAAACCGGCCGAGTACGAGTCGAACTCGCGCACAAAGGGTTCCGTACTATTATTTACAAAAACGGAAAAAAACATGTCTGTTGCTATTTATTTTCCTTCAATATTAATACTATTTTTTTTTTAAAGACAATATTCTGTGAATATTTCAAGCGTCTACCTGATGTTGTTATCAATATCGAGCAAAAACGAGAAAAAAAACCCGTTTCTCATATGAGAGCCCTCTTACATAAATATTCATGTTATTCTGTCTTTTAGTATTTGTTGTTATAGCAGCAACATAAATACATCATCTGTGAAAATTTCATCACGGTTCATGAGATACAGCCTGGTGACAGACAGACTGATGGATAGCGGAGTCTTAGTAATAGGGTCCCGGTTTACACTTTGGGTACGGAACTCTAAAAATCCGGTGACTCTGGACAACATAGCAAGAAATTTAGCTAAAAAAAAAAGTAAAAACTTAAAATCAAGCCACTCACCCTCTTGTTGTCACGAAACTTCAACCAGCCACTGATGACACTATTATCCATATCCGCACAATCTTCCTCCTCGACTTCCGACCTCCTGGACAAGAGAGGAGACCCTCCCGGACTATCCAGGACCTCGCGTCTTCTCATCACTGGAGTACATTGCTGGGACAGCCTGCCTTCATTGACCAGATCACTCCTTCTGCCCAGGACTGGAGTAGCATGAGCTGAAACTCCTCCTAAAAGACCTCGTCTGGCTGTGAAAGGACTCCCTTCCCAGGGTCTTTTGGATGTGGTCTTGCATTCAGCATGGAGGCACAAAGCATCGAAGTTGGCCAGTTCCACTGACACCCTGGTCTGGAGACCACTAGGGTGTGTGGTCAGGATGGTCTGCTTGGCGATGCTGCAGCCATGGCGGTGGACCTCTTCACGTCTCTCCATTTTGAGGGTTTATAGCATTAAAGCAGGGTCCCGTTGTATGAAATCCATTTGTGATTTTTTTGTCCCATCTGGAGAGAGAGAAATATTTCGTTAGTGAATCGTTTTAAAATCGCATTACTATGTAATTGTAAAGTTTATAATGAGATCGTCATTTGATCATTTATTTTGATAGTAGTTAAGTTATTTATTTATGTAAAAATACTAAACTAAGAAAAGAAAATTGTATACAGAGAAAAGAGCACAAAGGTGCTGCTTATTTTGATAAAAAATATTTCAGCAGACCTGCGACAAAACAAGTGGGATATGAAACGTAGGCACAGTGTATAAAGAGACAGAGAATGAAACTTAAAATAGACTATAGTATAGTCTATTTTAAGTTTCATTCTCTGTCTCTTTACTTAAACATATTATTGCAAGAAGTTGGTAAAATCATCACAGCGTTAATTCGTTGGATTCGTTTTTCTAAATAACGTTGTTAATTTCATTTGTATTTTTCCCTCTCCGTTTTTCTTTCTTTTAAGTTGCACCTGCCATGTTGTCTCTGCACCACCCTGAGGTCAACTGATAGAACATGCCAAAGGCATTAAGTTCGCCTTTGTACAGTTTTTTACTAGTGCATAAGTTTTAATAAATAAATATTATGTATTTATAAAATATTATCAAATTACTATGAACATACATACATAGCTATAATATAAAGAGGATCACAGTACCGCCCAGAGCGGGAAAAGTCATTTGATGATTTCCCATAAAAAAGGCGTAAAAACGTAACAAACAAACTCATCTCTCATTTGTAAAATTAGTTTTGTAATGATTGATTTCAATTATTGTCTGCCTATTTAAGCTGCAATTAGAAATAATGTTCTTCATTAAAGCGACAACAGTTATAAAACTACTTTAGTAGTTTAAAATTCTCGTTTCTGATTGTTTTAGTTAGGGTCCTGTTGTTAAATACTGTCAACTGGAGCTAAATAAAGTAACGAAATTTAGTTTAAATTTATAATTGTATGCATGTCAGTTTTTTGTAAGCTAGAAAATCTGATACCAGTCTTGCCAAGAAGTACCGTGTTTCTCAGTTAATGGGTTGTGGAGGTCTGGTAGGCAGTCGCTCCATGTAAAATACTGGTTCAGACAAGCCGGATTCAGGTGAATCCGGCTTGTCTGGGAGCCGACCCCAATGTAGTTGAGAAAAGGCTAGGCAGAGATGATCATTCAATATTGTTTGATGATCGGTGAGAGCATACATCGAGTAGGAGCTTTAAACCGAACAGGTAAGAATTATGTAACGAAAATAACAGACATTTTTAGGAGTTGGAAACGTCGCTTAAGATTATGTAATAAAACATTTACTTAATTTGCCACAATTAAAAATAAACCAAGGTTCATACTTTTCGAAGATACATTTTTGGAATCGCTTCCTCGAGCCCTTTATTTGGGTTTAGTTTTCGTGAAAAGATCGTTTACCTAATGCCATCATTTTTTATTTGATTCATACAGCCTTATACAACGTGTAAGAAAATAAACGCAATACCTGAAAATCGGTAATTGTGCTCATTATTTTAAACAACTTTACTTTAAGTAATTTTCTGTTATGTACACGTTTTATAACTTCAGCTTTTGACTAATATAATGATAAATCATTTGTCAAAGCTGCTGGGTGTGCTAAAGTAATAGACACAAAAATACATACATACATACATTATTGTAATTACCTTCGCCCGTGTGTCACTACGGGGTGCTAACTGAAAACCAGCACTGGGTGTCTGACGCCCAGCAGATGCTAAGATGGTAACTCTTTCGGTATGGGCACGCTCAGCGCAGTTCTGTACCTACTACTATTTCTGTTACTTTTTTTTTGTTGTATTTTGTCCATGCTTACATAAGTTCTCTCAATAAACGTAATCCTCCGTCTAGGGCATTCGTGTAAAAGCATCTTTATTTGACTAATAAAGTCTCACAAATTCCTCATCATTAATTCTGTCCGTAATATTAAATACAGCGATGACAGAAACTTCAGTTTTCCGAACAAATTGGGCTACTACAAACTTAAGTGGGCCAAGACGAATAAATTCATTAAACGAAATTGACATTTTAATTGTACAATTAAGGACACTTAGAAGGTTCAATTGAAAGTAATTAAAACGGGGGTATTTTGGAACTTTGAACTCTTGATCCTACATTTATTTTACTCCGTTACCTATCGGTAATTATTACATTAATTAAAATCACTGTAACTTAAAATCAAATCAACCTCGAGTTCAAATGCCCATACACCCGAACCTTTTTTTCTGCTGTATTGTGCCTATGTTACAAAAACTTTTTACAAAAAATAAAACCGACTTCTAAACAAAAAAACCAAAAAGTATAAAATAACTTTAATTTTGGAACTCGGTGTTTTTGGTTGCTTTTTTGTTGTTGAACACACCGACTTCCGAAATTAAAGTTATTTTATACTTTTTGGTTTTTTTTGTTTAGAAGTCGGTTTTATTTTTTGTAAAAAGTTTTTTTATTTTTCACTTTTTAGTGGTACCTACACCCCCTCCCCTCCCCCACCTAAACGAACCAATCACATTGGTGTAAAAAAAAACGTACTGCTCCTTTGCAGAGTAAACTAAGAGGTCGTCAATGTAGACAATGTAGATATTTTTTTTTAGATTTTTGTTGATTTTTCGAAAACCGCTTAGTTGATTTCGATAAAATTTTCATGGGACCATTTGGGAAGTATACCCTTTCCAACAAAAAAGTCAAAGAATTTTTCAAATCGGTTGACAAGCGACGGAGTTATGAGCGAACAAACAATAAAAATAAAAAAAAACATACAAACATCCGAATTGAGAACCTCCTCCTTTTTTAGAAGTCGGTTAAAAATAATCGAGACCAAAAGGAGAATTGTGTGATTTAAGTACCAATTTGCAACGTACCAAATCAAATAAAATTTTGAATTATACAGTATGTTAAATAACAGAGGGCGTCCCCTTAAACTCGTTAATCTAAGATATCATTAATAGATTAAAATAAAAATATCAGCATAGAAAATTACAAAATAATCCGAAATAAAAAGAAATTAATTGACAATAAATTCGAAACATCCTCTTTAAAATCAAAATAGTAGCGCGGAATAGTACTCGTAGTAGCAATGCCCAAACCGGCAAGTACGTGTGTACAGTCGGTGATAGCAATTAACTGACCCCCCTAAAAATTACTCGATTTTACACCCTATGCTCATAACATTAAACGTTATTCAATATTATGTATGAGTTTATCAGACTAACACTACTCGATGAACAGAAACAATAAATAATTTTGATACGCAAACTTGAGCTTTAAGAGGTTGGTGTTAGGTCATTTATTTATAACTTTTTACCTTTTTTAATAAGTGGGTAGTTAGACGTCAATACGCGTATTCAACAAGAACTGCTATACTTAGATATGACAAGGAATATGGGGTAGAAGAATAAATTGAACAAGATATTCTATGCACAAATAGCAGTGAATACGCGCGAACATTTTTACCTTGCCTTACTAAATTGGCTTTTTTCCTTTTTATTAATTGTTATCAGTTTTGATAGTTTAATCGTCATGTCTCAGTTGAGTGATCATTTAAAATACAAAATAATCTATTTGCATGAGGAGAATGTTGGTATTAAAGCGATTGCTAGGAAACTTAATAAAGCGGTAAGTGTATTCTTTTTATGCTTCATTTATAATTATACTTTTTCCTTAATTCGTTAGTTTGCTTAAAAACCGGTGAATGTAGAATAATAGACAATTAACTGTGTTTCATTATGAGTCTAATTTGAGATCATTTATAGGTCTAATTTGATTTATATAATCTAATTTTATAAACGTATTTTATCAAACTTAATCGATAAATTATGTTTACCTATTCGTTACTAAAATTATGCTTATTGTGTTGTTTCAGAGAAATACAGTCAGATTGTCGCTAAGACGTTTTGAAGAAGCAGGGAATATTCAAAAAGATCGTCCTGGACCAAAACCTACTATATTACATACTCCTGTGTCAGAACGTCATCAAGCAATTGTTAGAAGGCATACTGAACACCCATTTTTGCCTACTCATTCAACTGCAAGTGGAAGTGATTGTTGTTGGAATATGGTGCGCGGTATGTGGGACCGCTTGCATCAAGTAATAGAAAAAATGGTGCTCCACTTCGCTATTAAAAGCATGAATAACTTGAGTAACCAGTGTTGGTCACAAACAATACTAACGTATTTTTTTTTTTTTTTTTTTTTGAATGGACTACTCGCAGTTCAGCACATTAAGGCTGGTTACTGCTCAACCGGGCAATCCCGTGGTTGCCTTAGATTCTAAGGCCCCCAGCCGGGGCAATACTAACGTATGTCAGTGTGTGTGTTAAATTAACTATTGTTATAATTTGTAACGAAGTATTTCGAATACCTAGTTTTTTTGTCAAAACCTTATTTTATAACTAAAATAACTATTCATAAAACAAATTGATATATAGTAGACCAGGTAGAACTTCAACGTATAATGCCGTTTTATTTACTTAAATGATATCTATTTAATGTGGTGATGTTATTGTTATGAAATAGAAATACATACCTATATTTCTAAATATTATAACATGCTGATTCACTACATTAAACTCAGTGCAGTTAACAACGTTATTAGTAAGCAGGTAAATATTATCACCTTCGTGTCGTCATCAATATCATTTATGTTATTCTTATAATATTTTTTTTATAAAATAAAATCGTTTTTACCACCATTTTGGCTTTTTATTTCTGTTCGTTTTTTTTTTGATGTTGCTAAAGTTATAATTTATTATTTATAACTTAAAATAAATATACAAAACAGAAACAAACGCGACAATTACGCTGGTTACGAACTTACAAACACGATTTGTCAGTTCACTACAGTCACCACTAGACCACTCGAAACATATTGAACGTGATCGAAATTACGTATTATATTACAAGTTAAAATAATATTCAAGAACATACCTACCTTAACACTGCGTATTAAAGATCAAATTCGAATAACTAGTTTATTGATCGTAGACGTTGAACCAGTTCCAACGTTGTTCTAGTTCGATAAGCTTACTGCTAACAAGCAAAAGGTTCAAATTCGTTTAACTTTTAGGGGGTCAGTTAATTGCTATCACCGACTGTACGTACAGTGTTTCTTTAACGTATCAATTTAGCATTTTAGTGAATGTTTTAATATTAAAAAAAAAAAAACATTTTGTTTTCGAATGGTAATACTTTTTCATCTTCATATATGGATGCTATACTATTGCGGGTTAATGGGAACGCCCTCTGTTAGTTAACATACTGTATTTCAAAAAATATATATGTATATAACCCAGAAATATCAGTTTCCAAAAATGTTCATCCACAAAAACCTCATCTAAGAACAGTTCGGAGCGTATAAAATGTGACATTGCCTTCATTAGTTCGTAATAAACCAGACATTATTTCATCTTGGCCCATTTGTAGGGGGCCTTAATCTATGGCACATTTGAATGGGTTTCTCGAAAACTCTCTTTAATGAACTTAGTAGAGTCTTCATAATTCTTCGAGGGGTTGAATTTGGATGTCGTGATCATTTATTACTTGTTTTTAATAGGATTAAAGAATGCAAAGCTCTTCGTAATATGTTTGGCGATGGGGGTCATAATTTTTCGGTGGTAAGGTTATTAAAATTGGTGCATATTAAATTGGTGATTTAAATGAACATTGACTTGTGTACTAACTATAGATACATCATACTGTTTAAATATTGTTGACCTATTTTACACGATTATTTTATAGGTACAGACTTGCTGAAATTATGTTTAAATATACTTTAAGTATTTAAAAATCAAGAAATCGAACCGTTGACCAACCACTGATTTGATAACTTTGAGAACGATTCCCAATTCCATGGACTCCCATTTGGTGCAACCTTTTTTCTTTGTTTTTTTTTTTCTGGATGGGAAATCATCACATGACTTCTCCCGGTCTAGGTGGAGTGGGAGTGTCAGACTCATTGTAACTAAACCCACCCGTTATCCTTCTTGTGCCCTTTAGGTTCCAGGGACGCGACATTTGTTGCAAGTTTGAAACTCATTTCGCACTATGGTTGCTCTTTTCTGTTTTTTTGCCAACATAATGTTACTCTCTTAATTTCAACGTGTTTTTTACTGGCACCACCACCATATTTGTTATATACTTATTGCTTGGTTACTCTTTGGTTGGTGCTTACCTTTTTTAAGTAATTGCAATTTAATGTATGACATTTTGTTATCAATGCCTTATATTTTGGCACTTTGAGAACCGCAATCGCTGATAGAACGGCACTTTTAAACACAACAAAACTGTGTAACGATCGTAGAAACGTAAAAGAGAATTTAATACCGACAAATTGTTAAAACAACACGCTAACAATACTAAGTTTCAGCCTTTTCAAACAAACAGAGTTCCTTTGACCGATCCTTCTGTAGACTAAAACAAATACTTCTATGAAATTCTTCAGAACTACAGTAGAATAAACAATTGGAGGTTGGTACTATAAATAATGTATGAAAAGCCGTTTAAAAGCCGGTTACCGACGACCGGTAAACGTTGGTCATTACCATCATTAAGGTTACTTACCGTTCGTAATGATATGCTTACTGCCAATGAATAATGGAAGGTTTGCGGCCATTTTGTAGATGGGCTTATGTACTTTTGAATCGGTTAGAAGGATACGAGAATTGGAAATTAATTGGTATTATTATTACATTACAGCCCAAAATGTTGTTGTGTTTGACTAATATTTCGATATGTTATGGAATTTAATGAGAAATATCAATATCACACATAAATATCAATATAATCCAAACAAAGTCTACAACGGTGCATTTTGCACTTAACTTTTTTTTAACGCAACGGGTCAACAAAATGTAGATAAATATTTACCATCAATAGTCGGTTATTAATTTGTGAAATATAATGGTCACCCATCTACAGTCTGACCGCGGCCAGCACAGCTTAACCTCCCAAACCTATCGATCCACGCTTATTTAGCCATGAGTCCTCCACATAGCTATTACACTGCAGGCCACAATACTGTGCCCACCCTCAGCCGTTTAGAGCCATGAATTATGTATGGCATAATGTAGTGCAGTTGTGTACGTCTGTTTGTCACTACATTACTGTACAGCGACCATTGTATTTGAGTGACGTGACATAACTTGACAGGTAGAAGAGAATATTATGAGGAGTTTTGAAGTCATGGGATCTGTTGTTAAGAAATTACTTGAGTAAATGATGGAATATGTAAGCAATAATGGTGAGGGAGGACTTTTTAAAATTGCATATTGGTTCCTGATAGTTTTCGTTACGTTGCGTTATGTAATGTCAAACTGACGGGTGTCACTTTAAGTTCTTATGTCAAGAATAATTAAAACTGTAGGTGGGTCTTTCTTCTTTTTTATCGACAATGAATTGGTGTTTCTCAGTTTTTTGAGTTTTTCAAGTGACACTATTTTGATTTCAGTGATAGATTTTTTTTAGGTGCATTTAATTTTCTTTGTTTTCATGCCCATAATGTTGTTTATTTTATGGTGAATGTCCAGAAAACAAAGTGACAGAGTAGTCCTTTTTGAGTAGGACATCATTATGAATTACTACTCTGTCACGGTATTTAATGAAAAATTAACACACGCAAATAAAATATTGGCTAGAGAAACGTAAAGATTACTTAGTATTAAAACGTATAAAGCGATGAGGATGTAAATTCAAACAATAAAAACATAATAATTCATACTCTAATACAACACAAAGTGAGATGAGAGACCGACCATTGTGGGTAAAAAAGAAGAACGACCCAGGTACCTATTTTTGCTCAGTGAGAATATATGTATGTATTAGTTTTCTAATTGAAAACCTTCTAGGATACTTAGACATTAGGTAACTTAACCAATAACACTTTATGAGCTTATCATAAGCATACAAACAATCATAATGCACTATAAAAACAAACCTATTTACTCCGCCTTTGTTGAAACTGCAGTAAATATAAGCACCAAGCAATCCTTTTACCTTAATTAACAACCCCATATTACAATGAAAATACTTTAGTTCGGCGAGACAATACTACTGTTAATCAGCTTCCCCTTAGTGCGCGTATCCGCATAAACCAATAAGAATTTTACAACACCCACAACATCCGCCATTCTTACATTATTTCATTAACGTAAATAAATAAATACAAAATTTTGAATCGGCTCCGATCGGATTACACAGCAATCCACTTTGCAATGGCGAGAATTTCGCTTTAATTCACACTTGTGCAGTTTATTTGCACTGCACTGTACATCTGTACGTTTAATCGTCTGTTTTGATACAAGCTTCATTTTAGGTAAATGAGTAATTTGATTTAGTTATACAACCCCGCAAAATGGTGCGTGAACTGAAATGGACGATGAATTTATCAAATCCAATATACTATTCAAAGCCCTCGAGGCATAGACTTGAATATAAATAATGTATTGTTAGGACCCAAAATAACAAAAGGTTATACTCTAAATCTTAGCCTTGACCGTGACGGTATTGGGGCTGCCAGCTAAAAATACTATAAGGAACCTTTCTCAAAATGTCACTAAAATTCGCCAGAATAAAAAGAACAAATCTTTTGAGACCAAATATCGTCGCAGAAACTTCTTCGGTCACACAATTGCCATAGTTCAATGGATACCTACTACAAAGAAACCGTTACTTCCAAACACATTACCTAACTTCGCGCGCGGTCGGGTAAGTAATGTGGACAGCGCTACATCACGTGACTATTAAGCGGGTACTAAGTACCCCATTTATTTGCTCGCCAGTGTAATATCGGCAATCTTCGTGGAGAAAGATAATTCTTTACTTATCTTTTCAATTATCTCTTTGCGTTTAATTGGGCGAATTTATTTGGTATTGGTCAGCTTTGTGCCAGCTAATAGTTAAAGGAATTCTAGCGGAAACTCTAAGAATTAGTTTCAGCCGAGATTATCTGTTAAGAGGAGAAGGATTCCACGAAAATTATGTTTATTTGTATAGAAAACTTCTATAATCTTCATAAGAAACTTAGTTAAACCTGAAGATCCAAGTATTTCTAACTCAGCCAATCCACCGTAATATAAATTATTTCACTGACCCACATAAAAATACTGATGACATTTTCGTTTCGCATTTCTGCAAACAAAGCGAACCTCGGGTCCATCAACAAACTCTATACACAGCCAAAAGAATGAGACGCATCGTTTTTTCTGTAATACCAGACCCTTTGAACTGTCATCAAAATAATCGTTACGGGTCGCCTCTTCTCTATTCAATTTTTATACCAATTCGTTTAGAAACGTCTTTCTAAAACCAGTTCCAAATGCTTGGAACCCCTTTTAATTGGAAAGCTCGAATGGAATAATTTTAATTTGAAATATTCATTCGTGGGTCGTGGCTAACGTTGGCGGTAAGTCCATAAAACGTTCTTTTAACTGCAATAAAGAGATCGTGTTTCGTTTGCGAGCAAAACGTTATGAAAGATCTTGTGCCCACAATTTTTCTTGCAAGTTGACCTCGTAAAAATGTTGAATTTAAAATGTAGGGGAGTTATATTTGCATAAACATGCTGTGTGCCTAAGGTAGTAAATATTTTATTTACGCCGTTTACTTCTTTACCTTTAAGATGAAGTAACAACTCTCTCATTAACATGTTGAAATATACATTTTTCAAATTATTTTTAAAAGTTACTCCCTTTAACAAAGCTACGTGTTTTGGTAACGTCACATTGATGCAATTATATTTAAAACTTGATTCCTTCTTTAGCTTCTTACTCTTAAGTAATCATAATAATAAGAAGATAAAGCTCCCGTAGATTTATAACTTAAATTATTTAATAATGTTTATTTGAATTTTTAACCCCAAAAAAAATAGAATATCATAACTTCCAATAAAAAGACCCATTCAATCGCAAAAAATCCCAATAAATCCATCGTCCGCGAACATATTTCCTACACTCAAAATTCAGCTTCAACACACAACAGCGATAATCTTACAACTGTTTGGCGTCGTCAAATGAAGCGAACGCAATCACGTATTGGTTTAGGACGAGCGTGCGGGCGCAACCCGCCCGAGTAGAAGATAAGTTTCTTGTTCAACAGAGCGTGCACACCGACGACTTGCCATTTAGCCGGGTTATTGTCTGATTGTGATGTATATGGTAGCGTTCTAATGTTGTTTTAGGCAATTTATTGAATTTGTGCTAATGTTTTGTTGGTTCTGTTATATGGATTTTGAATTTAATCTTACCAAGTTTATTCGACTTGATGACAACTTTTATGTTGGTATTAAAATTTATCAGCACCATCTTGTGGTCTTTAAACAACCTCTCTAAAGCGGAATACCTATCATTACTAAACTTAAAACAGCGAAAACGTTTATAAATCTAAAGTTATTGCTTTCATTATAGTGCACGTAAAACAAAGGAAACCAATCAAAAGCACCAGCGATCTCCATAAACTTTCCTCGTATCGTACACACCCATAATTCAATGCATGCACATCGGTTTATTCAAGTTAAATTACCTATTTTTCATTTCAGAATAACTTTCTACATTCAGAATGAAAAGCAATATGCGATAGGAAAGGATACAATAGCTTTGATCCAATGGAGTTGAGATCCATGTTAACTGCTCAAGCAAGTTAAATAGCTGTGTATAGGCAACGAACAGTTTAAATTAACTTTCTCGTTTGTCAGCCCGGTTCGCTCTTAATGTTCCAACTTTATATGAGGAAGTTGAAGTCAAAAATTTTAAACGACATGAATATTTAAAGTAACCACCTGAAGAGATTTTCTTAGCTCAATTGTTCCAGTCTTGGAGTTTGTTGGAATTTATTATGTAATAAAATGTTTCCGGTTTTATCACAAGATGTCAGTTTTTACAATGGAGTTAAGCTTGGGGTTTAAGCATATGTAGATAAAAATTAATTTTTAACGTTATAATTGAAATTCACACACATTTTCAAAAAAACTTTTGCTGTAATCACTATCTGAATATTCATATAACTCAGTAACCTATATGACCCAAAAAAAATATGATTGGTACTTACAAAGCTACATAAATATGTAGATGACATCATGCTCTGACTAAAACGACCAAACTAACTTTCAAATCTAAATACGTTTCGCAAAGTTAATTAAGTTCTAATAGCAAAACGGATTCATTCATTACATCCTCTGAGCATCCCACCAACTTCAAGGCTTCTATGCGGTGCTTCAGGTTACAGAATCAACGACTGCTGACTGATATTCAAAATGTTTCAATCAGGAAATATCGATCGGGTGTAGGTTCGCATCCCATATGCAACATGTTACACATTTATGGTTTGCCTCCGGACTAGAGTGCGGTAAATATAACTACATGGCTGGACGATCCAACGAATTAGGATAAGTAATTTTTAATTGGATCAATTGAGTTTATTTGTGACTGCGGGTGGCGGGGGTGTACTATGGTTGCGGGTATGTAGTTACTCTGGTTAGTTATAGGATACTAAAGGATAAAGAATACCCCTTTTTTTGGCTTGGAAATCATCAAATGACTTCTCCCGCTCTGGCCGGAGCGGAGGCAGTGTCAGACTCTTACTGACTAAAACCCACCCGTGTTGCCCCTATTGCTCTTTGCGTTCCAGGGCCGCGGTTACTCTTTCGAACAAATTCCGCATAAGGATAAAACTATAATGTTACCCGTACTCAGCGTCAACTTAATTTGATGTGATTAATCATTTTCGGTTCAACATAATTTATAGTTGCGAATGCCATGATTTATTGTTTGGTTAGACCATATTTCTTAGCAAGCTTTGCTGATCCTTGAAGATCGACCAATGCGGCTGTTTTAAATGTTTCCAGATTACTACTGTCTATGAATTTAAATTGGCAGATCTACGGTTAACATACATATATGTGGTTTCATTTAATTCCATCAAACCACGAGAACGATACGGCAGGTCTCACACAAGCCATCATAATCAAAAGCCGACATCAAATGGTTGTCACATTATTATCTCAATTTCTGATGCGATTAGTATTCATAACTTGTATACTTGTCGCTGATATGATCTGTCTGGTAACAAGTTATGGGATGTTTGAATATGTTGGATACTTTAATAAAAGATATAAATAAAAATGTTTATTTAGGACTCGCAAAAGAAAACAAAAAAATAATTAAACGCTAATTATTCATTTTAAACTGTGTGAGACCAAAAAGGTCCCTATGTATAAAAAATAAGTTTCCCTCTGCTGGTTAGTACTCTGTTTCTATAACTATTATACTCTAGATAAAATATTTAAAAAATATAATTAAATTTTGTAACATATTTATTTGAAAAGAGAAGGTAACTATGGAATTTCTTGTCCGTTCTTCTCCATTAGAATCTACTTTTTGCTAATGGACAACTAGTCGCAATAATATTTCATTTTCAAACTGGTTTGACGTTTAAAAGTGTATTTTAATGGTCTGGTTGAAATAAATGAAACGACTTTGACTTTGAATTGGTCAATTTTGCCACCATAAACCTCTAAGTATTTCACGCCGCGAAGGAAACTTATGTATATTATACAAAGGTAAAAGAAATTGTGATCTAAATTTCTGCCTCGTAAATGTAACTTACTGCTGTTCCGAAAACCGGTTTATAGCCCCTAACTGGCTGTAAACATATAAAAAGACTAGGCTTGAAACATAACTTGTTACTGTCTCAATCAAAGCACATAACCTAACTTGAAATTACCAACTTTTCACAGCTCAATGACACAAACAGCATCCGAAACTGGAAGCTTTCACATTTAGTTACACGCACAAGTACTAACACAACGTCTAAAATAACGAATCCTCTGCCTCCTATACCTTGCTCCACGTTAACTGTAGAAGCAAAACTGAACAGTTAATACAACGTAGTTAACTCGTATGTCAAAGGGCGCCGCCCGCGCCGTCGTGAATACGCAATCACTAAGTAATTGGGTATCGGTAAATATGTTGCCTATTTACGATCTAGCGTGGCGGTGCTTGTGAGCGATTTATGAGGTTTAAGATACCATTATGTAGTGATAACACTGATTTTAGATGGCTAGTTATAGCAGACCTAATGTTCTGGTCCTAGCACGTTATATACCAGCACTTCGCCCGCAACTTTGTCTGCGCAGATTTAGTGCAAACAATTTCCACCCCTTTTTAATCCTTTAGGGGTAAATTTCGTAAAATCCGTTCTTAGAGGATGTCTACACCCTATCAGGAACTACCTGCCAAATTTTAAGTTTGTAGGTGTTATAGCTTCTGAGATTTCGTGATTAATCAGTGAGTGGTATTTTGCTTTTATATACATACATATATAGAAGATAGAAGATTTGTTCAAGTAGTAGTAAAAACAGTAGTCTCTTTTTAGGGAAACTGAGTAAAGAGACTGGGTACCCAGCTGAAGCAGCGCGTTAGTTAAACGTTTCACACTGCCCAAGATACACACGATGAATACCGTCACCGATGCCTCTTCTACCGTACCTACCGAAGTATTTAATAGCTAGGGGCTACCGTTACTCAATTAATGAGTTTATTAATTTAAAACTATACTATATGACACTAACCCATCCACTACTAATCCATCTCCCTCCCTCCCCTAACACCAAGGATCCTCCAGAATCCTCATGCCCCAGTACCCTCAGGCCATTCAAGGGGGGGCCAGAATTCAGGCGACCACTAACTGTCATATTCTGACCTGACACCTAAATTGATGTTGTTGATTTTTTTTTTATATTTGTTCGTTTATTTTTTAGTTTATCAAAAATACTAGCTGACCCGGCAAACGTCGTTTTGCCACAAAAAATAAAATAAAATATTTATGGGTGGTCCACCCTTATCATTTAGGGGTATGAGAAATAGATGATGAGAGAATCTCAGATCTACTCGATATGCACTCAAAATTTCATACAAATCGGTTCAGCCGTTTCGGAGGAAATTGGTACCAAACACTGTGACACGAGAATTTTATATATTAGAGAATATAGTTTAGTAAAGGAAAGCTGTACTTAATATTATAAAGAGGAAAGATTTTTGTTTGTAATCCGAAACTACTAGACCGATTTTAACAATGTTTTCACCAATGGAAAGCTACATTAGCAGTGAATAACATAAACTTTTATCCCCGTATTCCCACAGGAACGGGAACTACGCGGGTGAAACTGCGGGGCGCTGCCACTGAATAATATTTCTACAATACTTTCGCTAATCCATCTCTTGAAAGAACACA
Organism: Hecatera dysodea; assembly: GCA_905332915.2. Lineage (NCBI taxonomy): Eukaryota > Metazoa > Arthropoda > Insecta > Lepidoptera > Noctuidae > Hecatera > Hecatera dysodea. Next base: position 928,751 of record HG995304.1, read on the forward strand.
GTCTGACAGTATCTATCTAACAACATTGCTGAGATGGACCTTTTTGATTTGAACTTTTTATTTGTACCTAACAACTACAGTAATTTTCTTTGTTCGCTTCTTTTTTTTCTATTATACGACAAGATTTTTCGAACCCGGCATTTTTTGGCTTTTTTTTACTGGATGAGAAATCATCAAATGCCTTCTCCCGCTCTGGGTTGAGTGTCAGACTCTTACTGACTAAACCCACCCGTGTTCCTCCTAGTGCCCTTTGCGTTCCAGGGCCGCGGTGACTTATTCGAATAAATTCCGCAACCATGTAGGCTTCGTATCTGATTCCTATAACAACATAATATACCTCTCTCTAGCGCAATTTAACATAAACTTCCGCACAGTAAAGCGCGCGTTCACAAAACTATTGTATATTCTAACGAATCGTTGTCCTGTTTGTTTAATTGTTCGTCTGTTAGTTTTCAGTTAACCGCCGAAATGTTTCAACGCGCCACGGAATACCCGAACTGTACTAAATAAACGGAATGATTTCGTTTTCACCAATATTTGAATGTAGAATGCTTTTTTTTTTCGTGTGTTTAGATACTCTTTTCGTGGTATTTTCCAAAGGATAGTAAATGACACAAGCCGTTGGTCCCGGCTGTCATTTGGAGATCTTTGGCAGTCGTTACGGATTGTCAGAAGCCAACAAATCTGATACCGTTCTTGCCAAGAAGTACCGTTGTGTTCCCCAGTTAATGGGTTGTGGAGGTCTGGTAGGCAGCCGCTTCACGTAATATTCAGCTGAATCCGGCTTAACTGGGAGGCGACCCCAATATAGTTGGAAAAAAGGCTAGGCAGATGATGAGGTAAATGACAAAGGTTTACTTTTTGACTCATATCGAGAATAAGGGTAGCGTATAAGGGCAGTGCGTGAGAAAATGGTGGCTACATAATAATTGCCACATGGATGGAATTTCAAGGTTAAACAAGGCTAGAATGGGCCCCATAGGGTCAGTGCCTGCTAGGTTTGCGGAATTTGTTCGAAAGAGTCACCGCGGCCCTGGAACGCAAAGGGCTCAGCTAAAAAGACCACGCAGATAATAACGGGTGAGATTTTGGCTGTATCTTATACAGTGGCTCCAATTTCCTTATAAAAACTCATTTTATTATAACATCATCATCATCATTTTATTTAACTTACTGCAAAAAAAACATGGATGGTTCTTGAAAAGTTAGTGTGGATGAAAAAATAAATCTCTTCACTACGTTTGAGAAAAAATACTTATAAATACAGGAAAAACAATCACTGCAGACCCCATTAACTCGACCATAACTCTTCAGTCAGAAACCCATAACCATATTTCACGTTAACGAACCAGAAAACGCAAGAAAATATGCTATCAATTAATTGATCTCACACCAATCTTTGATTCAATTAACGAACCAATTGATTGGGAAATACTTTCAATTAACTGTTAGGCAATGGATAACCGTCATCTGGAAGGTCGTTGTCCGGCCGGAAGTGACGCAATAGGGTCGTGTGCCCGACCGGAAACTATTACAAGTGACCCTCGCAACGTACTGTGGACTACGGGGTTTTTGTCCATATAATATGGGTTATATCTAGCAATATGATGGGGTTTACTGAGCTTATAGCCCATATGGTATGGTTCCGGATTTAAAAAGGATACAGAGATAAGTCAGTGATACATAAAATCGGTTTATATTTCTGTCTGAAAAAATTTGGTTTCAGAACAAACGGGTCGCGGAAAAATTGCTGCAGTGATAAAATAATATACATTACTGATGCACTGATTGCAAACTGTCGTTATTTAAAACGGTGAAGGAAAGCATCATGAGGAAACCGGCATGTCCTAGAACAAAAAATTCGAAGACATGTGACATTCACCAATCTGGACTGGGCCCGCGTGGTGGATTACGGCCCATTCCCTCTCCTAGAGAGGAGGCCTGTGTCCCAGCAGTGGGAACGTTAAAAAAGGCTGATTAATATTAACTATACTATGCAGACAGGAGCGCTTCAGATATTGCTTTCGACGGCGATCAGTGCCTACTGCGGAATTTATTCGAAAGAGTCACCGCGGCCCTGCAACGCAAAGGGCACAAGAAGGAACACGGGTGGTTTTAGTCAGTTAGAGTCTGACACTCCATTCCGCTCCACCCAAAGCGGGAGAAATCACGGAGGTGTTTCGGTATGTTAAAATGACCCTGTCACCCATCCACAGACCTACCTTGACAAGCGTTCCTTAACCTTGAAGATCAACCCGTGCGGCTGTTATTGTTTAGCCACGAGCTCCTCAATAGCCAGCATCAAACTAGCTTACTGGAAATATATTATTTCCAACGTTATGTAAATATCACAAGTTTGAGCTTAATTTAGCGGATGCCATAAAGTACTTGCAAAATGGATTTCTTATCTGTAACAGGACACACAAAGCAGCAAATTGATATACAGCTTGTAAAAAACCTCAAGAATCTGGAATATTAGTCTACATATCAAATACGTTGTTATTCCCCGCGATCCACAATAACCGTCACCTTCACACCTACCCTTAACCCTCCTCTAAGTACCTACCACCACACAATCTATTCACACACAACCTCTCTCCGCCACGTCGGGTAAGCCGGAGATGGGCGAGAGCCGGATGCCACCTCTATCATTTTCCTCGAGCGATATTTTGGGATACGGTCGCATTCCGATTCTGTTATTCATTTTATTTGGGTTTTATTGAATACAGTTTGCCGTATGTAAAGAGGAATCGAGTATGAATGTGGATTTTTGACCTTGACTTATTTACTGGTGAACAGTGTTCATTCATCATTCTTGAGTAATTTAAATGTATTAATTACTAGCGACCCGCCCCGGCTTCGCACGGATGCAATGTAGATACTAATGTTTTCTCTACTATAATATGCATGTATTATACATATAAACCTTCCTTAAGAATCAGTCTATCTATTAAAAAAACCGCATCAAAATCCGTTGCGTTGTTTTAAAGATCTAAGCATACGTAGGGACAGACGGCGGATAGCGACTTTGTTTTATACTATGTAGTGATTTCTGTCTTAAATTTTAAGTAGGTTACTGATTCACTCTTGACTTCAAGAACCCCAAGTTTGCAACAGGCAGCGCAGACCATAATTAAAGCAAACTTTGCAATCCTACAACAATAAAAATCTTACTACAAAGTACAAAAAAACTTATTATATTAGTTATTTTCTTTGTATTTTTTTTTTCATTAGAAATCGGTTGTGTTTTTATTGTAAAAGTTTTTTATTTTTCGCTATTTAATGCTGGTTCCCGACTACATTCCATCTATTCCATATCAATTTAATTGTACATCTTCGAAGTTCTTCATCAGATATTTCCGAACAAAATCCAAATAAATAGGAATAAACTTCATTCGAATCAAAATAAAAGAATTCTGCAAATCCTTTCATATATGACGAGTTATGCTCGAAAATCTATACTTATAATAAATCTGTAGAGAGGTCAATTCTGTAAAAGGAATATATTTTCAAAATAACTATCAGGGGGTGATTAGTGATCGATACTGGTGCCAAAAATGCAATCAGTAAAATTTTTGTCGGTCTGTCTGTCTTTCTGTCTGTCTGTCTGTCTGTCTGTCTGTATGTTCTTTATAGAAACAAAAACTACTCCACCGATTTTAACGAAACTTGGTGCAATTATTCGTCATACTCCTGGGCAGGTTATAGTATACTTTTCATCACGCTACAATCAATAGGAGCAGAACAGTGAAGAAAAATGTTGGGAAAACGGAAGAAGTTACTCCATTTTTTAAGCTTCCGTCGCGTGTGTAGCCTTAATGGTTAAAGTTACATAGAAATCATGTATTACGGAAATGTTCTACATAAAATTATCTAAAAAATATCCCGAAACAGCATGTCTATCTTTTGTCAATTTTAAACCGATCGGGCTGAGAGTTTCAAAATCGGGGGTAAAGTAACTATTCCACGCGGACGAAGTCGCTGGCAGAAGCTAGTACATAAATAAAACAACCGAATTTATAACCTTCTCCTTTTTAGAAGTCTGTTAAAAACGATACAAACATTCATAATATCACAGCTGAAATAATTGCCCAGTTCGTATGAAAGTTAAACTGCAAGAGAGCATGTCCCTAACAAGGCACCATTTCTTGAAAAACAAACGAAACCAGAGACAAATGCTAACACGCTAATTTCCCCAAATCACAACGAGCGTGTGACGAGGATGTTTTGTGTTTTTTGTGATGGCAACCCTGTGTGTAGTGTTACCATGCTCGCGAAATTTTGTGTATTTTGCAACTAACGTGGTTGATAATATTCTGCTTTTCTACATGATTGAAAAAAAAAACATGATTAAATCTAAGGAAAACTTAATTAAAATTTTCTGCCGAAAGTTAAGTCCAGTTGATCAAAATACAAGACAGCTAGAAGATATCTGGCGCGTGTTTCCACGTACTGCTGATTAGGTTTCCAAGCCTATCTTTTGTGACAAAGTTGGCTAAGCCTCGGATAGACCCGAGCTTCGTATAGTAACCAGATTACTCTGTATTACTCCTTCATATCACTCGAATCTGGCAATCCTTATTATCTCCAAGTTCTGACGCTGCATCACGCATGAATTATACGTCTATTTTTCGACAATGTCCTGAAATTTATAAGGCAAAAATACACGTATCTATAAATTAATTTAAAAAAAATCTGTTCAAAGTCATACCTTACTAAATAATAATAATAAGATACGTTTATTTTGACCACGATATTTAACCGAATCTTACACATATTTAATTGCCAAGTAGTACAACACTGAAAATATTGTGGGAACTGGTGCCTAAGCTAGCCCAGTGGCCTGTGTTTCAGGTCACCAGGTCGCCACTCCTTTTTTTTTAATAGGAAATCATCAAATGACTTCTTCCGCTCTGGGCGCAGCGGATGGGAGTGTCAGACTCTTACTGACTAAAACCCACCCGTGATCCTTCTTGTGCCCTTTGCGTTCCAGGGCCGCGGTGACTCTTTCGAACAAATTCCGCAACCAGGGGCCGTATTATGACCTCTTAAAACCATCATGTTTTCGGTGTGAAAAAGAGACGGAGCTATACAGGACGAATAGCACTATCCTTTTCTCACACAGAAAACATGATGGTTTTAAGAGGTCATAATACGGCCCCAGGTCTCCACTCCTTCTCACCACAACCCCCTAAATCTCCCAGTGAAAAAGCTAGATAAACAAAATACACAAAAATTAGTTAAACGCCAGTCCTGAAAAACTTTCAAATAATTCTTGGCAACACTACAGACGGAGCTGGCAACCCTTTGGAAGACCGTCATTTTTCATGTTGAACCGGCCAATTTATGCTTCGCTTAATTAGATGCTCCGTTTATGTTTTATTTATGGCTCGTTTACAATTATATGCTTTGAGAAGAACTGTTATGATATGACGTCAGGGAATACAGTTTTTGTTTGATTATTTTTTGTTTTTGTAGTGCTTTTTTGCGAGAGACAGGAGATATCGAAGTTGTGTGAGTACGGTGTGTTTGCTTAGAGTTTTCTCTAGATGAATGCATGAGATGAGCTGTTTCATTTAAACTAAAGGATCATTTATATTAGGACGTAAAATCTTTTTACCAAAACACACGGTTTCTAGATAGGCAACAGGAAAAGTTTGTGTTCAATAAATGCAATAGATAAATATAATCATAATAATAGAGCAGTGGTTGCCGAGTGGTAACGGTTCCGACTTAGGAATTGTAGGTCGCGGGGTTACTTTGTGTAATTAATTTCATCACCACTGCTATCAAAACGGTGAAGGAAAACATCGTGAAGAAACCTATGTGTCCTAGAACCAAAAATTTTAAGACATGTGACATTCACCAACCCGCACTGGGCCCGCGTAGTGGATTACGGCCCATTCCCTCTTCTAGAGAGGAAGCCTGTATCCCAGCAGTGGGAACATTAAAAGGCTGATTATGCTATTATGCTAATAAATGCAATAACTCTTAAATGAATTGCATTACATTCAACTCCCCATCATTCATTAGCCTAGCCTTTTCCCAACTATATTGGGGTCGGCTCCCAGATAAACTGGATTCAGCTAAATACCAGTGTTTTACGTGAAGCGGCTGCCTACCAGAGCTCGACAACCTATTAACTGGGTAACACGGTACTATTCTTGGCGAGACTGGTGTCACATTTTCAGGCTACTGAAAATCCGTAACAGCTGCTAAAGATCTCTAAATGACAGCCGGGACCAACGGCTTAATGTGCTTTCCGAGGCATGGAGGAGTCTTCGTATGTTATCATGGTCACCCATCCACAGACCTTGCTCGGCAAGCGTTGCTTAACCTTAAAGATCGACCCGTGCGGCTGTTATAATTTATGATCATACATTTCATGATATAATGAAATTATTTCTCAATCTTATATAAATAGTGTAAACAGCACAAAACCCTTGATCAGAAAAATGATTCACTTTATTCAAGGAACTACAATAAAACATTTAAATAGAACAGGAGCCCAACATTCTCAAATGACACGCCATCTCCAGTAGGTCAGTCTATCCATTCACAAATGCGTTTATAAGTATTCGTGAGTGTGGGAAAGAGACAAAAACCTAATCCTACCCATGGAGTTATACTAATCGATATTATTAATATCTCAGGGCGAAATATTCGGAGAGGTTTCTAAGGAATGATGGGTGCGCATTCCGACCCCTATCTCATTCGTCTACTCCTTGGACCCGCGTATGTGTGCTATAGGATTAAACAGGTTATGTATGATTATGGTTTCCTAAATGTGGTTTGGCTCCTTGACTACTGAAATCAATCGATATTGATATCTAGGTAGTTTTGGTATAATTATCGATAGTTTATAGTAATTTCAGTTTATTAAGAGACTAGCTTCTGCCAGCGACTTCGTCCGCGTGGAATAGTTACTTTACCCCCGATTTTGAAACTCTCAGCCCGATCGGTTTAAAATTGACAAAAGATAGACATGCTGTTTCGGGATATTTTTTAGATAATTTTATGTAGAACGTTTCCGTAATACATGATTTCTATGTAACTTTAACCATTAAGGCTACACACGCGACGGAAGCTTAAAAAATGGAGTAACTTCTTCCGTTTTCCCAACATTTTCCTTCACTGCTCTGCTCCTATTGATTGTAGCGTGATGAAAAGTATACTATAACCTGCCCAGGAGTACGAAGAATAATTGCACCAAGTTTCGTTAAAATCGGTCGAGTAGTTTTTGTTTCTATAAAGAACATACAGACAGACAGACAGACAGACAGACTTTTTACTGATTGCATTTTTGGCACCAGTATCGATCATTAATCACCCCCTGATAGTTATTTTGAAAATATATTCCTTGTACAGAATTGACCTCTACAGATTTATTATAAGTATAGATTAAAGGGTGTTTTTTTTTTTTATTTATGTGGGTTATTTTAGAAAATAAGTACAACTTTTACACAAAAAAGCATCAGTCATTCGTAAATCTTTGACAGTCGTTACGGATTGTCAGAAGCCAGAAAATCTGACTCCAGCCTTGCCAATGAGTACCGCACGTAAAATATTGGTACGATATAGTCGAGAAAAGGCTAGGCAGATGATGATGTGAGTAGGTCGTAAATAACAGTTTTACACGTCAATCTTTTTTAGTCGTTTTAATCTAAATAAGGCCGGTGTTTCCTAGCTGCCCTGACGAAACACCGAAGCAGACTCAGAGGTCTTTCGAAGTCAAATCATGTGAGAACTATGTAGGATGATGTCTGAGGTGGTCTTTTGAGAAATTTACCGCACAGATTTGAGTGGACCTTTCCAGACAGTACAAGCAGTTACCGTGAAGCTCTGACTTCGAAATTTAAGGAGCTCCACGATTTGACGAACAATACTAAAGTAAGGACACACACAAACTGCCAGACTAACATGAAAAAAGCTTTATTGAACGACTAAACTTATCCTAACAATATAAGCATGTTCCTTTTAACCTTCAGTCCAAACCGTTCTTCATCTATAAAAATAAATAAAATTGCAGGGTCTGTTTGTAATATTGAAATAACCGCTTTTTACTACATGCATAATTATATTAATATATACGATACATACACCAAAATAACATTTTTTACAATTTTTGTCTGTCTGTCTGTTTGTTCCGGCTAATCTCTGAAATGGCTGGACCGATTTTGACGGGACTTTTAGTGGCAGTTAGCTGATGTAATAAGGAGTAACTTAGGCGTTACAATGTCCAAGTACTGCCCAGTACCGCACGCAGCTCACGCGCATGCCACCACTGTGCCGTCACGTTAGGCGCCGCCCACCGCTTCTCCCACCAAAGAAACAATATCACAAAGAATCGAGGGGTTAGTAACTATTCCACGCGGACGAAGTCGCGGGCAGAAGTTAGTTCAATTCCGCAGCTCTTAGATCGTTCACTCAATTATTAAGAGCGGCAGCCACACCGACTGACACGCGATTAATTATTAGTACTTACCCCAAAATACAAGACAATGTACAACGGAAAACTATCCATCACCGTACTCAATGTATTGATAGATGGACCTTAGGGTATTAAAATAGGGGCTGCGGACAAGTAATTTGAGTGAAGATATTGCTATTGGTATGTTTGGAACAAATTAGATGATTTCTGGGTTACTGGAGTCTCGAGACCATGATTTTTATTGAAAAGACTTTTGGCAGACCACTTTTATCCCAAATTTATTTTCTTTGCATTTGGCAACTGTGATTCTAATATCAAGGTCAATGTCCTTAAGAAGGAAACTGCGTTTGATTTTTTCGTACATATGAGGGTACTCGTAACTGAATATTTTATTAAGCTTTGGTCAGAAGTTCATCATATGGCAGTATTGTAATCCAATTGGATCGGTACTTCCAGATAGTATTTTAGATTTAAATTATAATTTGTGTTATTTATAGTACACAAAACATACAGACAGAAATATATAAGACAAAACGGAACTTAACCCAAAATTGTGTTTTCTTACAGTAAATCTCAGTGTAATAATGAAACTTCCAAAATGTGAGGGTATAGCAAGAAATCCAAAAAAAATCTTGCTTCCTTAAGAAGTTAACTTTTGAGCAGTTATATATTTTAAGTGTACATATATTTTCTCCAACCACCAAAATACCGACCCCTTTACTCACATGTTCCCGTGACCACATTTCCCGCCATCGCTCACCTATTCTCAACACAATCGATATTTAGCACTCGTGCGACAATATAATCGATACGAGGCGATCGAGTGGAAGACGAACGCAGTCGACTGCGTGTGGTTGACTGATTGCACCCCTGCTTTAGTGAGGCTTATCTCTTATTTATCTCTCGTTTATATTCCTGTTTTTTGTTGAACTGGTCCTTACGCGTGTGAATGTGAATATTTTATTTCTGAATGTGGTCAAGCATATATAAATCTGGCTAGCCTTTTTAACATGCTTTTATTAGTTTGACCTGTATGTATGTAACGGAATCTTTTAACTTCATTTTCACCTACTTCTAGGAGTCTGATTAACTTGCAAATTTACACAGGGGTCAAGGGTCGATGACAATACAATAATCTCATAACTTTATATTAAAATCCTGACTAGGATTATCAGGATCAATAAATATAGTTTAAAAAAACACGCTTTAATAGCAATCGTGGGGTGCTTGATATCGAATGTGAAGATCATTTTATTAGTTACTGTTTGCAATATCAGAATTATTATAATAAAAATATAAGTAAGCACCACACGCTTTTTCACTTTATTTGATTTTTTGTTAATATATTTATATTTATCTTATTCTAAATTAATTATGATAAATTATTAATTGTTGGATTTTATATTGCAGTAATAAAAACTCTCTTTATTAAAAAAATATATTTTCTAGTTTTTATTTCGATTGCTATTAAAGTGATATTTATTTTGTTTTTTTTTTCAACTATTTAGATTCAGTTGTTTGAGCACCGGTATTATTTGACATTGAACCGACTCTCGGTACAAACCTGTAGCTGGGTAAGACGGAGTTCCTTGGCAGGACTGGTCAAAAGACTAGAGAGTTCTGTCTGCGCGAAAAAACTGACAAATACATATGGCAGCCAGATCGTTAAGCGTCACTTATCGATTCGGATAGGATGTGGTGTCCTTTTGTCAGCTGCCTAGCTAAAAATCGATAGCCAATTTATTTGTCTGCTAAACATGATTGTGACATTATAACGTCTTGACATAAATCAAATAGACCTTTGAGATATTTACTTTCAAAAGAGAGTGAACACAGTGCGCATCGTTTTAAATTTGCATGCTTATATACAACACAATGCTTTTGACTTACTGCAATCTTTAATTCTTTCCTGACCAAAATTAATGGTAATATAATATTCGAGTGCTAATGGACGAATTCCTAAATCACCACACATCAACCACGAAAATTACTAGGGAGGACGTATCCTGAAGCCACACGTCACGCTATCCCAAAAACAATCGATAGTTAATGCGTGCAGTTAATCGATACAAACTAATCGAGTGGAGATCGTGCGTGCGATGCGCCCCTCTAGTCGTACTGTTGTAGCTAATAAAGCCTATTGTTTTATTAATACAAGTCAATAAGTTTGGTGTTAACACGACTTTACAGTGACTTGTGGGGATTCTCTTTGACGTTTTTTTTTTGTGTTGTGATATGATACTGTTTTTAATGGAGGTCGTTAGTTGGAGGATTTTAGTGCTTTCGGATAAAATGTGAACTAGTTCTGTTAATAATTGTAACGATAATGTGGCTGTCTGTTTCCAACAGTTTTCTTATAAGCCACGGCCATTTATGTGCACACATAAAAGTCAGACAAATATAAATAAGAACACAGTAATAAATTGATCCCTTGACATGATTTAATACAAAAGTCTTGACCGTTATTAATGTTCGATAAGTTACTGACAAAAGTTAAGTATTAAATAATCTTGTCAGATCAGTTAGATAAGGGAATTCGTTAAGTTACTTATAGAGAAGTCTTGTGGTACCCGGCTGAATAAGTTTGGATGACACTTCTTTTTCGAGACTTCTTTGACCGACTTTATGTACAAAAATAATTCGATGGTTTGAATATTAGTGATTATTTTGCGTTTGTACTGATATTAAGTTATGATATACACGTTATTTATTTATTTAAAAAGTAATGCCACATCACAAAAGTTTAACATTGAATATTACTTAAACTATTTAATTTATAGCCTGACGCATGTGACAATAATGGCGCACATAACATTGGCAATTCATCAGCTCAAAGATGGAATACAATAATTAATTAAAATACTGATGTTAAGTTATGGTTGACGAAGGAGCATAGCTACGATTTGAGGGTATTTACTTCAGAAGTGTATGTTTGTTTGTAATTTGTAGCTAGAAAACACAGACTCTGGTAGGGAATTCCAGTACTTAGCAATATCCACTTCCTTTCTTTGGGAGACAAAAGCACCATCCATGTTTTCAAATAGTGATATTCGGTCACATAAACAGTATTGGCCCAATCTGCACACAACCTAACTAAGACATCATTACAAACTGCCAATAACACGTATTGGCGCCAATATAATGACGTCATAACACGATACGACTGTGCCAACTTACCCCGCATACAACCTACCCCATTGCCAAAAATCCCAATACATAGTTTAAAAAGGTGACGTGCAGATAAGTGCATACAAATTATTATAATTACTGGAGGGTGTAGAGTTGGCAGTCGAGGGGAAATAATACAGTCTGCGCGATACGGCTTCTGTATCAAATAACGTGTAGTAGCGAAGTAACGACGAGTTGGAAGCTATTCTGTATTCATGGAGCTTATGTTACTATCCACTCCACGTGCTGTTCTCTGAAGGTTGTTGCAGAATTTCAATTAAATCATCATTCCTTTAGTGAGCCTACGGATTCGTCGTGAAATAAGTCTGTTTGAAAACGAAATCGTTGTACTTCGATATTGTTTTTTATATCTATACTAATATTATAAAGAGGAAAGATTTGTATTTTTATATGTAACGAATAAACTCAAAAACTACTGGACCGATTTCAAAAATTCTTTCACCGCTAGAAAGCTACATTCACTCTGAGTAACATAGGCTCGCGTAGTTACCCGCGTAGTTCCCGTTCCCATGGGAATACGGGGATAAAATATAGCCTATTTTACTCAAGGTGAATGTAGCTTTCTAATTGGGAAAGATTTTTTGAAATCGGTCTAGTAGTTTTTGAGTTTATTCGTTACATACCAAAATACAAATCTTTCCTCTTTATAATATTGGTATAGATTATAATATTAGTATAGATGAAGCAACTGTCTACCTGACCACAACCCAGTAAATGGGTAATGCTGTGCTCCTGGCATGCACAAATCTTTCCTATTTATAATATTAGTATAGATGAAGACTAGTTATGTCTAGTTACTTAGCATTTTTTTTTTGTTGTTGTTGTGGTAGCAAATTATTCAATGGCATCTTATGAATTCGAATTCTTTAAGCGTCATGACCATGAGCGATAAATGACGGAGACATGTCACCATTGGGATTTACGTCAGTGTCAATGTCGATTGTCAAAGGAGACTGTGGGTTACGACCTCATACGACAACACTCAGTCTGACAAGCCTATTGGGAATCAGAGGAGTGATGGTTTGAAACGGTGAAACTTGAAACTACCCTCATGTTTGGCGTAGTTTGACAGATTAGAACTTAGAACGTAGTTCATCCTGACTATCAACGCACAGCCAAAACTACTTAGAGTAGAAAGCTGAAATTTGGAAAATTGGTTTATTGTATAACGTAAGCAATAAATAATAATCATTTTTTGAAAATTCCACTTTAGGGGGAAACGGCAGTTGCGGAGTTGGTTCGAAAGAGTCACCGCGGACCTGGAACGCAAAGAGCACAAGGAGGATCACGGGTGGGTTTTATTCAGTAAGAGTCTGACACTCCCTTCCGCTTCACCCAGAAAGAGAGAAGTCATTTAAAGATTTCCCTTTGAAAATGAAAACAAAATATCTAGTTTTAATTTCCGCGAATATTAGTGGGTTGCAGGTATGCACCTCCCTCCCGCCCGCTATATTATGCACATGCAAGGTTGCTAGGCAAATGCAAGGATTTTAAGCACATGCAGGAAGGCAATGCAAAACCCAACACCATTACCGACACGTGTTTCGCCTCTCCACGAGGCATCCTCAGGGGACGTGTTGACTCGCAGTCGCAACTCAACGGTCAGCGAGTCAACACGTCCCCTAGATACTAGATATTTTGTTTTCATTTTCAAAGTTAAAATGGATTTCCGCAAAGTAACGCCTGACTCAATCAATTTTTTTTTAAAGATTTCCCATAAAAAAGGGGGAAACGACAGGTATAAAATCTTATGAAATTCTTTGTTTTTGGAATAGAATAGAATAGAAATCATTTATTCAACGCAGACAAAACATAACAGAAAAACACAACGTAAAACTCGACTCTCCTATCGCAGGTATGCTGGAAGAGATTTCTATAGAAATAAGCATCACCTTTGTACCTATTTTTCTGTTTCCTTCTTCTTATCTTTTTATTAAATGTGTGTACATAAATTGATAAATAAATAAAATAAAAAATAACTATAATAAAATAACAATGATTCAGTAAAATTGTGGTGAGCGTGCCCATACTAAAAGGGTTCTCTCAGCATTTGCTGGTCGCCAGACACCCAGCGCTTGTTTTAGTTGGCAGGGTTGCAGTGACATACGGAACCAACATCTACGCTGATCTACATCAGCTAATCATTAAGAAAACAAAGAAATAAAATAAATGTATTCGGCAGGTACACACAACGACACACACAGAATAAAAACACAAATAAAAGGACACACAAATAAAAAGACACAAATAAAAGGGAAATCAATTTTAAAATAATAACATTGTGTGACTCGAGGCTGCGCCAAATAGGTCCTAGGTAGCTTACATTTGCCTATTGATGTTTTTTAATTGTTCTCCCAGAAGATCTTCAATCAATGAATCTGCCTGCTTTGCCTTTTCACAACTATGATTGAGATGGTTCACAGTCAAACTAGGCATGAAGCGACTGCTATCTGACCTCCACAAGTCAGACACTGACTGGGTAACAACCTGGGTGCCTCTAGGCAAGATTTATGCCCCATTTTATGGCCAGAAGCCACCACCCGTGACGACTGTCAAAGATCTACAAATAATAGTCTGGAAAAAAACACGCAGAAGTATCGGTATGTCGAAAATATTCAATGCCTAAACTTTTTACTAACTTTCAATCAACGCCACAGTCCCAAAATGTTTTGCAAACGGGTGTTAGCTAAAGATTGCTTTGTAATCCAGTTAAAACAAAACAAAAGAATCTAGTTCGAAAATTAAATTCCATTCGAAAATACTTTCTACTTGGCCGGCATTACTTAAATGATTAAAACACAAACATTAATCTTAATAAATTAAAATAACAATTTCGTTACCTTACCTTTAGCAAGAACTATGTGCACTATTCATAAATTCCTGAACGAAATTTATCACCATCTCTACGGCGGTAAGGAAAATGTCTGCAGAACTTAGACTTTAATAATAAATTGTTAAAATAATACGCTTCTACGATAACAGTAACTAATGATTATTTATGTATAAGACAGTTGCTATCTAGGCATGTAATGGGCTCTAGTACACGAGAGCCCCTGAAGATATAAAACTAAATTGTTGTGTCGAAGAATAGGCTACATCGTACATTTTCTGACTTCTTCCGCTCTGGGCGGAGCGGAAGGGAGTGTCAGACTCTTACTGACTAAAGCCCACCCGTGATCCTCTTAGTGGTCTTTGCATTCCAGGGCCGCGGTGCCTCTTTCGAACAAATTCCGCAACAGGCTACATCGTACCTACTAGTAGATATCGTGCAGGAGTACCAATCATGCTACCCAGTAACTGTTCTCGAAGGTCAGATACTTCAGCTCCTCGTAAAATAGTGGTATTTAGCTGTATCTGGTTTGAATAAAAGTGGACCCCAACATACTTTTTATGCTATAAAAAAAGACTTTTATTTCATCCACTTATGTGTAACATTATATATTTAGGAAGTACCTTTTCAGCAAAATTTTTGCTTGTGTTAGGTACTTCCACTCTTCTAATTTACAGTAACATACATAAAATGTCAGAAAAAAAAAAATTCTTTTACAATGATCACAACTGGGAACCCAGTTCCATAGTTCAAAATCTGTGAGTGAAGAAAGTGAAGGTGGGTGGAGACGGGTGGTTGGTTCAGGTAAATAATACTTAAAAGCTTAGCTTCGAAGACTGTGCGTTCTGGTAGTTAGAACCTGGAAGTCTTTAAATCAAGAGCGAAGAGATGATTAACTGTCACAAGATCACTTTCCATCAGGTAAAATCGTGGTTAAACGAGAGATAACAAAAAAATACTGCGTCTTGTCTCTCTAGAATCTTTAGCTGAGACCAAGACACTTAGACTGTCATCTCTACCCATAGGGTAAAACCGGGATAGATGCACCAGTAGTATAGGTGCCCCGATTGTAATTGCTCTAGCGGATGAGTCGCATGCTATTTTATTTACGTATCGGGAGACTTTCCAACTATCACTAAGTGGACCGCGTCTCATGTCTCTGTGCGGTTGCATGGGAAGGCAAAGTGCGATCAAAGTTTTTTCGGGAAAGATGCTCTGTTTTTCAGCGTCCAAAATGTAATTTATATGGACTAGGTAACTATCCCATATATGGAATAGATGTCCCAAAACAGAGGTCTGCGAAAATCGCTAATACTCTGGAAATATCAAAGATAATGTTTTTTACTTTTCATAAATTGGTAGAGAATAACCCAAAGTACTAACAGGTGACCACAAATATTTTGATTTTTGCACTGGGAGATATAAAATGATTCCGAAAAGTGTGGCATCTATCCCGGTTTTACCCTATATTTAAGAACAAACATATGACACATGTCTTCTGAGCTTCAACATAGAAGGTAATCCAATGCCAAGGTCACTGCCAGTATGCCCAGCACGTTTTGTCTAATACCGTGAAGAATTGTGTGCGACGTACCGCGGATCATTAACACGTATGTCTTTTGACCGTATTTTAAGTAAAGCCGACGTCGGTCTGGTTTTTCAGGCCTAACGATAGGCTAGATATATAAAAAGGTCTTAGGTCATAAAAAATATATAGTACAAACGTTGGTTATTAACATATATTTTCTAAATAAAACTAAAACAATTAAATAAATTCTAATTCTAGTAATTTATTTTCGTTTGTTATTAAAAAAAGGTTTCTAGTAATGTTTTATCGGCAAATAAAAAAATCTAGTCTGGATTTTTAACAATCCAATCAGACTTCTCATGTATACTGTGACGTGACGTATCTTTAGTAAGAAATATTCCAAGAACGAAAATACCTACTACGTGTAACTTAAACAAAAATGGCGAAATATAACTGTTACTATACGTTAAGCCGTTGGTCCCGGCTGTCATTTGTAGATTTTTGGCAGTGGTTACGGATTGTCAGAAGCCAGTAAATCTGACTCCAGTCTTGCCAAGAAGTACCGTGTTACCTAGTTAATGGGTTGTGGTCGTCTGGTAGGCAGCCGCTCCACGTAAAATACTGGTATTCAGCTGAATCCGGTTTGACTGGGAACCGACCCCAATATAGATGGGAAAAGGCTAGGCAGAAGAAGAAGATACGAGAGGGTACAGAAAATAACAGGGTTAGAGGTTCCCCCTTCGGGGGATATAGATGTCCTGTTATGTAAAAATCATATTAGGAAAAATATTTAGTTCAATCACTTTTTTTTATTTTGCGATATCATCAAATGACTTCTCCCGCTCTGGGTGGAGCGGGAGGGAGTGTCAGACTCTTACTGACTAAAACCCACCCGTGTCCTTCTAATGTCCTTTGCGTTCCAGGGCCGCGGTGACTCTTTCGAACAAATTTATAACCCTGACCATTGACCCCATAGGATGTTTATAAAATCAAGTACAAAATCATGGCTATATAAATGGATATTTAAAATCACGATTTCAAAATCAGGCTGAAAAAGAAAAGAAAAAAAAAAATAATAATGGAAATGGATGGGTGGATGTAAAAGTTGTCTCTTTTTCGCCACATTTCCATCAATAACTAAATTTTTTGCAAAAAAAAGCAAAATATTGACACTATCAAAGTTTTAGTGACAGAGCATGAGATCCTGAGTTTAATTATAAGACTATTATTGAGTTTACTTTCCGCAATAACACAACTACAGCCATAAGTCTACATCTTTCTACTGTTATACACAGAATAAGCATAACGGCCGGAATGTGTGTGTAATAGTGACATCTTTACCTAACCCATTCCTAAAACCAGCGAGATGTTAAGTTCAAAATCAAAAGTCATTTATTCAAACTAAGCTAAGAGCCAGCACTTTTTGAACGTCAAATTTTACATAAAGACAGACCCCCAAAACGCCCACCCGTCACTACTTCCTAGTGTTTTAGCTGGGAAGAAAGGGCGCAACAAACTCCCCAGCAACACAACTGTTATGTTCTCTCATCTGTTAGTTATTTGACATCGTTCAGTAATAATGACCAAAGCCTCAATTTAGAGAAACGGATCAAAGAAAATACCCGAGAACCATAAATGTTATATTATACTTAACGAAGAAAATACGACTACAAAAACCATCACACTATGTTTGGATATGAGCACCTTAACCCCGTGTTCCAGTTCACGGTCAAAGACGCAACGGGTCAAATCAAATCCGTCCAGCGTCCGTTAGTTTGTAATCTTTTAAGACAAGATTAGATTCAAACGCTCAAATGGAATTGTGGAATAATATTCCTACAATTATCTTAGATTGTTAACATAATTATTAAACGCTGTTTTTATTTGAAAATTAATAAAAAATTTAAATGTCTTACTGAAAATTATATCATTATATAAATTACTAGCAGCAACCCGCGATTTTACCCGCGTAGTTCCCGTTCCCGTGGGAATATAAAAAATATAGCCTATTTTACTCAGGGTGAATGTAGCTTTCTAATGGTGAAAGAATTTTTGAAATCAGTCCAGTACTTTTTGAGTTTATTCGTTACATACAAAAATACAAATCTTTCCTCTTTATAATATTAGTATAGAAGTATAGAAGAATTCCTCCTATGAATCGATGACTTATAAAATGTGAAGAATGGTATGGCTCTATGGGCTAGCAAATAAAATGTTAGTCAACTTAATGTGTAGCTAGATAATAAGTCTAAACAACTACCCGCAACAAAAGTTTTCAAAACAAGAAAAAACCTTAACGTGAATAAATATTTAAAAACATTTATACTTACAAAAACAACCCTTATAACCAAACTAATTCACTTCACAACACTTAATACAAAAACACAATATTAATAAATAATTCTATGTGCATTAATAAACAACACCACTACACAGTCGTAGCAACGAAAACAATTTTTCAACCAAACAAAAATATCAAGTTTCAAATATCTCCAGTTTCTAAACTTACGCACTTCACTATGCAAATACTTCGCGAGAGCAACACGAAGGGACAAGATCGCCGCCCCCCAAACGTCCGCTCGTCGCAACAACGCGACGTAAACTGAACCATCGGAATCAGCCCTTACAGTTTTCCGCGACCGAGAGGGATGCAGATAATAAGGAAGCGGAAAACTGTGTATGTGGGACAGAGATGGGGATAGGGACTTCCGTCTCGCACGTGGGCGATGCGGTCAATTGCAATGCTACGGTCATTGCCATAGTGTGATCATTTTTAATCTTTTAACAATAAACTGTATTTATGAGGTTTTTTCCTTATATCACTGTGGTGAGCCACTTAAGGAGAAAAAAAAACAGGGGTAACACTGAACAAAAGTTACCCGTTTTCCTGTGTTGACTTTTACAATTCGCGCGGGATGATAACTGGATGTACTCTATTTTTCCCTGCACTCCCGGATGGGGCATAATGAATCCATTCACTGTGAGATGGGGTAAAAGAGGATATATTCACGTTTGATTTTTTTTTTGTCTTGATGAAGACGGATAATCTCGAGTCGTTAGTGGCTAATGTGTTAATGACGCATCAATAGTTCGCTCTCGAGGTGACAGATGATGTTCTCTCTGTTTCCGGTTCATTACACACTAGTTCTCGTTTTCTTTCTTAGCGTCAAGTTTTTTCTGTGTGTCGGTTGGGTCGGATATGTCAAGTATACGTAGTTAATACAAAGGGGATGATAAGACACGGGAACTTTATTAATGATCTATTAAAATGGCGTAACTTAGTGAATAATCGTTAATTTTAAATGCAGGTGTCCATGAAACTAACAATCGCGTTTAACAGCTACAGTACAGAAATACGATAATCTATTTATAGCTAGGAACTTTTTCTATCTTTAATAGGCAAGTTACCCATCACATCCCTGTATTGGATACCGGAAAAAGCCACTCATATTTTTATTTGATTTAAGTATGCAATTAATTTCTGAAACGATTTACAATTAAAGCAATACATAAGTTACTACTAACAGCCATCTTCACAGACATAAAAAAAGAAACCAAAAAAAAAACAAAAAGAAGGGGTGGGTTTCCATAAAAGGAAACTTTAATTTAGCCTGCGGTTCTGCCCGCGCGTGTAACGAAAACTGTCCCAAAGGAACATACCTCGGGGATAAAAAATATCATATATGTTATTCCAGATTTTAATCTACATTTGTGCCAAATTTCATCAAGATCCGATCAGCATTTCAGCCTTTCGCTCGAGACTGACTAACAAACATCCATCCATTCAAACTTTCGCATTTAAAATATTACTAGCTTTTGCCCACGCCCTGACCCCCTAACATAATCAGCCTTTTAACTTTCCCACTGCTGGGGCACAGGCCTCCTCTCTAGGAGAGGGAATCGACCGTAATCCACCAGGCGGGCCCAGTCCGGGTTGGTGAATGTCACATGTCTTCGAATTTTTGGTTCTAGGACATGCCGGTTTCCTTACGATGTTTTCCTTCACCGTTTTGAGAGCAGTGAAAGACAGAAAGAAAGAAAGAAAGAAAGAAAGAAAGAAAGAAAGAAAGAAAGAAAGAAAGAAAGAATAATATTTATTCAGCACATACATGAAACACGCACGGTACATGGTAAAACAAAAGATATAAATGACAAGAACTAAGTGTGTGTCTCACGGCTGCACTAAAGAATGCAAGTTAATTACACAAAGTAATGCGCTTGGCTAGGTTTGAACCCACGACCTACAATTCTTAAGTCGGGGCCGTTACCACTCGGCCATAACTGCTCTCACCTAAGGCGGAGTCAAGTTCCAGTCTCATAGGACGCAGTGGAGTAACAGTATTTTACACGGAACGACTGCACATCTCATCTCCACAACTCATTAATGAGGTGTCACCACACTCTTTAGAAAGGCTGGTGTCGGTTTTTCTGATATTTGAGAAGACTAAGGAGTATCAAAGATCTACAAGTGGCAACTATCAATGGTAGGTATTAAAACTTTTTTTTTTGTATAGTCACAACGATGATTTGTTCACAAAAAGACAAGCATGCATCACAAAAGAATCCCGTGTGAACAAGGCCTGTACATGCAATTTTCAATTTTCAAACAGAATTTGAAAAATCATTCAAATATTAAGAAAAAAAATAAAATATAAAAGACAAAATAAATAAGAATCAGCTTTAATTAAATGAAAGCTTTTAATCTAATTAATTAAACAATATAATATTATTAAATTTAAAAAAATCCTTAGTTACTAAAATATTTAACATTCTTAGTTACAACAATAGAGATGTTGCTTGAGTAAAAAATATATGATTATGTTAAGTCCGTCAGTTTGATTATAGAAAAATATTGGACACGTATTTTTTCCTTTATCAAATCTATAAAAACTGAGGTAAGATAAAAAGCATCAAAGATCAGGAGTAGGAAAGTATGACGTCACGAACCGGTAAAAATTGTAGCGAGTATGTGACGTCATACGAGTTTTTTACGCACTGTATCGTTTTAATTTTTTGTTTATGTGAAAAAAGAAAAAATACGTGTCCAATATTTTTTTGGAAATCTATCAGACGGATTAATCAGATTTTTTAGTCAACTACCCTATTGAAATAAAATTATAATATGAGAGCATAAGTTGAAGCAGGCGGTCACAGCAATAACAATTCAATTTCAGTAATTTTGTTTTTAAATTTTGGAAGTCTGTTAGAGAATATATCGACCATAAAAGTAAGTATGACGATATATGTATGTATAAATGTACATTTTATAATGGATGATAAATCATCAACAGACCTCTCCCGCTCTGGGCGGAGTGGAAGGGAGTATCAGACTCTTACTGACTAAAACCCACCCGTGATCCTTCTTGTGCCCTTTGCGTTCCAGGACCGCAGTGACTCTTTTGAACAAATTCCGCTACCCTGGATACATGCACCTACCAAGTAATTATTACAAAGCTCAGCTATGCCATTACACTGGACACAAACTACAGAAAATGTTCAATCATAAAACGTAAAACAGTTCAATTCACCTCAAAATTGAAATTAGGGACCACTTAAAAATATCAAGGTAACAAAACCACCTTCAAACAACATTGTATCAAAAAGCATGATGCTAACAACACTAAACATTACTTAACAAACTGCACCAATAGAGTAAATAATAGCTTTATATGCCCAAACTGCCAGCCACCCAGTAATCTACCCGCCGACCAGTACAAAGGTTTACAGTAAATTATGTAAAACACCCGTTACTTTTATGAGGGTGCCATGTGTTGTAAGTTGAAGTGAAATCGTAAAAAGTTTTGTAATACCAACTAGTTGGTAGTGTTGGATCGTATCGATGGGTTTTGTTTGGTCCTTCCGGGAGGGATGTGTGTATGTAAGGACCAGTTCAGATGGGTTTAACAAAGATGTGTCGTTTGAATTTACTTGTCAAGTTCACTAAAACATAGCCCCGTCACAAAATTGAATGACGTGAGTATCTTCGTAATTTTATTTCGTTTACAAATGATGTGAATGCGTAATGTAATACTCATAATAATTCATCTTACTAAAATATATTATTACGTGAATTGAGAAATAAAAATTCTTTAGACATTTTTTTTAACACGATTCTATTTGGTTCGTCAGTTAGATTACCGAAAAATATTTCAGGTATTTTTTGCTTTATCAAATCTATAAAAATGCATAAGCATAAATAGCGTAATCAGCCTTTTAATGTTCCCACTGCTGGGACACAGGCCTCCTCTCTAGGAGAGGGAATATAAAAAATGTAGCTTTTTGAAACCGACTTCCAAAATTAAAGTTATGTCGTCAATCAATCCTTAACATTACACAGATATACAATAATCGCTTTCTATTAAGTTTTAATTTTTGTGGGGTACCAATCTAAAAAGTGAAATATAAAAACCTTTTTTTACAAAGAAAATAATTCTGCAATATCCGACGGAGTTATGTCCGAACTTGCATAAATATATATATATATATATTAACATCCTAAAAAAAGACGGTGGTTGTCATCCTCCTTTTTGAAGTCCGATAAAAAAATGAATGTGTCCATTCCCGGAAAAAATAAAAACATTATTTTTGTAATCAATATTTTTTTTTTCCGTTCACTCTACATCAACTTAACCACTTATTATATTATACAACAAGGACCGATCCACACATCAATAATTCAAACCTTAACTACTGATGCAGCAACTCCGAACTATACACGAAACATCGTAGCACGCCGTAGGCGCTGGCTACGAGCTACGCGCTACGCTGCTACGTCGATTGCTTTAATTTCACTTCGGCAAACGTGCGTTCACTTGTTACTCCAATGATTGTGAGGTGCTATTGTAGGCTATACTGGGCTATACTGTGCTATTGTTCCCAAGGTATTAACCGCTCGAGACAATGAAGGAGCGGATCATGGTACAGGGGAAGTCACGCCTTATATCGTTGAAAGGCAGGAGTTTCAATTACGGGGGATACTTCATGCAATCATGTTTTGCATGGGACTATGGCAAACGTGATGGCTTACAGTTTGGCAGTGATGGGGTTGTCTAGAGCAACTTCGTTAATGGGAAATAGATGCTGAACATACAGTTACATGGTTTGGTGTTGTAGTCAAACACAGAACTGAAAACCGAAAACTTTTGAAGTTTACAAGACAAAATACGCATATCAAAAGTGTCTAAGGATCAATTGCGGCATTTTTAATAGTATAAAAATATCAAATTAATATTTATCAATTGTAGTGGCTGGCTTCTTACTTTAATTCCTATGTTTAAGCTACGAACAAAACGTGATACGATAGCGTGTTATCGTGTAGATATGTAGTGTCATTGAGAGCAGTGGTGGCCGAGTGGTAACGGCCCCGACTTCCGAATTGTAAGTCGCGGTTTCAAACCCAGCCAGGTGGAGCAATTACTTTGTGTAATACTTTCATTATTTTCATCACCACTGCTCTCAAAACGGTGAAGGAAAACATCGTGAGGAAACCGGCATGTCCTAGAATCAAAAATTCGGAGACGTGTGACCGTAATCCACCACGCGGGCCCAGTGTGGGTTGGTGAGTGCACCAACCCACACTGAGCCCGCGTGGTGGATTATGGTCCATTCCCTCTCCTAGATAGGAGACCTGTGTCCCAGCAGTGGGAACGTTATAAGGCTGATTATGATTATGAAGATTCTGCGACTCCTTTCCGCTCCGCCCAGAGCGCAAGAAGTCATTTGATGTTTTTTTATCGATAACAAATGTATGTGACTCAGACTCGAGAGCAGTGGTAATGGAATTAAATACACAAAGTAATGCGCTTTTCTAGGTTTGAACCGGCGACCTACAACTCGTAAGTCGGAGCCATTACCACTCGGCCACCACTGCTCAGGCAGAATCTTACTGATCTTGAAAACCCATCCGTGTTCCTTCAAGTGCCCTTTGCATCCCAAAGACGCGTCGACTCTTTCGAACAAAATTCACAACCCTGGTAAAACATACATATGTACATGCCCAACCCCGATCCTTTAAAATATTGACCCCCACGAAATAGTACAAGAAATCATTGAACGATAAAGTTGACCGGCGGATTTAAAAGGAGCAGATAACTCGATGAGAAGATTCTTTTGATCGCTGAAGCGTTATACTCGTGTGTCCTACGGGTTTGCCTGAAGAGAGTGAATCGGCGGTTTTCGAGAGGAGGCTGTGTATGTGAGTGACGTCATGTTTAGAGGTTGTTATGGAGTTAATGGGGTGTTGGAGGTAAGGTTATAGTGTTATGTTGATTATAAAGTGTGCTGTTAAGTTTTGTTGATGTGTAGGTGAGGGTTTTTGAATTGTCGTTATAAGCTTATGGTAGCTCATTAATATTATATTTAACTGAATTATAATGTTCGACTAAAGATCACAGCGATCTTGCAACAATAATTTAACAACAACAATAGCAAACATTTGACTCAAACAAAACACAACAAAAACAAACACAAAATAAAAGGGAAGAATAATATTACACAACAATAATACAGTTAAATGTAGCTGAGTGTGTCCATACTGAAAGTGTTAGCATCACATCATAATTTTTATTCTGCAAGTTCTTATGATCTAACTTCTTTAGATAATTGTTTGGATTCAATTATATAGTTATTCTTCTTTATGGATGGGAAATCATCAAATAACTAATCTCTGGGCGGAGCGGAAGCGAGTATCAGACTCTTACTGACTAAAATCCACCCGTGTTCCTCCTAATGCTCTTTGCGTTCCAGGGCCGCGGTGACGATTTCGAACAAATTCCGCAAACCTGACAGATCTAAACTAACTCTTACTCTCACCAAAAAAAACGACAACAGTCCTTGTGGTAGTTTCCAATCCAGAAAATACATTATAAAAACATATTATATAGAAATAAAATACTCAAAAATATCTTAGTTCAAAACAGTAGTACATTGTACACATATGTATATCAATATCCATCAACCACCATTTCCATTAAAAACGCAATACTCACAGGCACATCATAAAACGCTTTCAACTCAGCGATCGGCGATAGAAGCCGTGACCCTATTAACGAGTGATGCCCACTATTATCCCAGCGTCGGGCACACTCGACGGACATACAGTCGGGCAAAGCCGGTGTCACAGTCGGGCACACTCGGGCCTACTGTGCCCGCGGCTCAAAGGACGGCCCTTTTTTAAAGACTTTCATGTCATTATGCGGTATGACAAGTTTTGTATTGAAGTTCATTGAGAGGACCCTGGGTATTGATAGGTAAGTGATTTGAGTGAATTTTAATCTGGTGTTCTAAATAAGGTAAAATCAAAAGTGACTAAATGACTTTTGATTTTGACTTTATTTGGAACACCAGATTCAAATTCACTCAAATCAGTTACCTATATATATAAACTAGGCTGAAAGACAGCACTTTTAGAACATCAAATTTTACATAAAGACAGTCCCCCAAAGGGTTGCGGAATTTGTTCGAAAGAGTTACCGCGGCCCTGGAACGCAAAGGGCACATGGAGGAGCACGGGTGGGTTTTTAGTCAGTAAAAGTCTGACACTCCCTACCGCTCCACCCAGGGCGGGAGGGGTCATTTGATGATTTACCACCCAAAAAAAAAAAAAACAGTCCCCTAAAACGCCCACCCGTCACCACTTCCTAGTGTTTTAGCTGGGAAGAAAAAGTAGCGCAACAAACTCCCCAGCAACACAGTATTTTTATATGTTAACTATTTCTTTATGAGTACAACTTAATGTATTTTTGTCTTATCTATACTAATATTATAAAGCTGAAGAGTTTGTTTGTTTGTTTGTTTGAACGCGCTAATCTCAGGAACTACTGGTTCGAATTGAAAAATTATTTTTGGGTTGAATAGACCATTTATCGAGGAAGGCTTTAGGCTATATAACATCACGCTTAAGCCAATAGGAGCGGAGCAGCGATAAAGAATGTTTTAAAATCGGGGATTACACGGGGACGAAGTCGCGGGCAGCAGCTAGTTACTATATATACCTACACTTAAATAAAAAACTCTTAACTAACTAAAAATTCTCAAAAGATGGCGTCGGAAAATTCCTCCGCATCGCTGGCCACTGATAATGTACCCAAAAGGCTGGCAGTGTTGCCACACTGTATAGCAATACTCATCCTTTGTCCAATGTAAAAGCCAGTCCTTGAAATGATTGAGTTTTTAAGTTAGATTCACAAAATTAAGCCGCATACAAACCCGGCTCTTAAGTCTATGTTTCAGTTGTTTACATTTCAGGGACCACAGATTTGTAAAAAATGCAGTACATTCAAAGTAAGCTTTAAACAACAAACGAATTATATAAACTGAAACAAATACACAAATATAATGGCTACTTGTATGGCGCTGCAGCTATGCAGAAAACCGTTATTTTTGTTATATTCTCTATTTAAAACTGATCACCTATAACCGAACACCAGATAAATGTGCAATAAAGGTCATTGCCCTTTCCTTGATATCTCTTCGTAAGTACATGGACAAAAAAAAATTAATCGTTTTCCATTACTAGTAAATATAAAGGATCACGATGGATGTCGATTCAATATAGCATTAATTCATTATTTCTGTTTTGAGAATTAAAGTTTTCAATAAATGTATGTGGGTCAATGACCGTTATTGCACATTTATCTAGCGTTCAGCATACTCCCATCAATCATAATCATGAAATAACTACAAGTTATTAGTTAGGTCGGGAAAAATAATTACATCTAAAAAGCAATTTTATCTTACTCAAAGTACTAGAATTATTTATCCTCGTCGTTACCAGCATAAAAATAAGCGTAAATTAAATCATATTCCACACATAACTTACAGTTTCTTTAACCATAAGTGACGTCTTGCAAGACACACAGCGTTCTTGGCAAGAACATGAGCAATAAATCTTGCTCCACCATCTTGTTTTTACACAACTTTTGTTAAGGACGCGCGGACAACGACGGAATATTTAATGGGTTTATTTAAATAAATTATCATTTGCCAAGACGTGTCCTTGGGACGCATGGCCGCATGTTGTCGAGGTGGTAATTTGATCCATCTGTCAGCATCAATCTATATTCATACTAATATCATAAATGGGAAAGTAACTCTCTCTTACCAGACACTAGCTGCTGCCCGCTTCGTCCCCGTGGAATCCCCGATTTTAAAACATTCTTTATCGCTGCTCCGCTCCTATTGGTTTAAGCGTAATGATATATAGCCTAAAGCCTTCCTCGATAAATGGTCTATTCAATCCAAAAAGAATTTTTCAATTCGAACCAGTAGTTCCTGAGATTAGCGCGTTCAAGCAAACAAACAAACAAACAAACAAACTCTACAGCTTTATAACATTAGTATAGATTAATATTATAACATGGAAAACTTTTTATCCCGAGTGTATGTTTCCTTCAGACAATATTCATTCACGTGAGCTAATCCACTGGCAGGATTATTGTCATTTTTTACCTCATATTTAAAGTTTATGTACAATAGTGGTACATGGGCAAACATAATGCAACTAGGCATTCGCTACCAGTCGTTCTTTAGGCTTAAAAGGTACATAGCCTAAAACAATAAAATCTCAATAAGATCTTCTCGTATTCGTATAGACTAAGCTGTACGAGCAATGAAAACACACCCAAAATGTTTCTTACATCGGGTTTTCTTTCTGGATGTCAAATCATCAAATGACTTCTCCCGCTCTGAGCGGAGCGGAAGGCAGTGTCAGACTTTAACTGACTAAACCCACCCATGATCCTTCTTGTGCCCTTTGCGTTCCAGGGCCGCGGTGACTCATTCGAACAAATTCCGCAACCTTAGCAGGCATTGACCCTATAGTTCGTACATATGGGTGGAGTGTTCAACATCCTATGTCTTGTAGCTCAAGTACCAAACGAGTTGAATTAAATTGTACAATTGGATAAAATCTGTAGTCGAAAATAAATACTATACTCCCACAAAATATCTCACAGTTTCTGTGGTTTTTTCTCGGATACATAAGCGATAGTTTAGCTTTAATTTATTAAAATAATATTTGTAATAGAATCAATACTTCTAGACATTGCTTTTTATATTAAAAATATCACCTCTTCATAATAAAAGTTTATAGGATAATAATTTAGACACTAACACAATGTGGGCCTATGTTGTCTGTAAATGTAAGTTTTTTTTTAAAGTGATTTGTGATATCCACTCATATGTACTATAGAACCGGATTCGAACTAGGATCCGTCTGTACTGCTCGTTACCCCTAGGCGCTGCCACAACACCGCCATGCCGCTTTAAATTTCAAATTGAATTCCATCCATGCATTGTAAATTGCATCCATTTTGTCTACGAGTACTTTACCCCTCGAGGGCTATATTATTGTTTATAAATACAATTGCTTTAAGATTTCGAAGTAAATAAATATTGTGTCAAGAAATTCACTATGAATACACAAATTATCTACTATATAAAAATAAGTCGGGTTTTCCTTCCTGACGCTATAACTCCAGAACGCACGAACCGATTTCCACGGTTTTGCATTCGTTGGAAAGGTCTCGGGCTCCGTGAGGTTTATAGCAAAGAAAATTCAGGAAACATTTCAACAGAAAAGCGGGAAATAATTTTTTCTTTTTTTTTTTAAATATGGCAAAACAACGTTTGCTGGGTCAGCTAGTCATTATATATAAATATTTTGATGTAGGTGAAAAAAGTTTGTCATCGCAGATAAAACGAGAGTGAGCCGAAAATGCAATGACAAATGCCCCAAGTATCTAAAGTTGTCAATACACTTACTATAACAAAGATTTCTTAGCCGATTTGATTACATACAAAACAAATTAAACTCCCCATAATATAAACAAAGTTTTCCTACCAATTTACATCATAACACGCAATTTCTAAACTAATAATTAAAATACGCAAAAGCGTTCACTTTCTCTTTTAACATATTTCGTCTCTTTCTGCCGTGGGATGCGGGTGGCCCATGGGCGGCCCACTGGCGGCCCATGGCGGCCAAATGAAGCGATCGCGTGTCCCGCCATCATTCTTCAATATCACCCTGTTACTCGCCCTTTGTGTACAGGGTGCGTGCGGATGTCCGGAGCGAGGGTAGTGGCCCGGGTTGCATCTTGCAAGGCTATTTAGGAGTCATTTTACGTGACTGTATTCCCTCGAGGGATTGAGGCATACTTTCGGGTAAATGCACCGGAATGAAGATATTGCAGATAAATTTTGATAATAAGGGTGCCAATAACCCTTTATAAATAGCAAATTATATTTTTGAGCTTT
This sequence comes from Hecatera dysodea, assembly GCA_905332915.2. Lineage (NCBI taxonomy): Eukaryota > Metazoa > Arthropoda > Insecta > Lepidoptera > Noctuidae > Hecatera > Hecatera dysodea. The sequence continues at coordinate 957,986 of HG995304.1, forward strand.
ATACTCAGCTATGCGATATCTGTATCTTGGTATCAAAATAGTTAGCATGGTATTATGCAACCTAAATAAATCAATTCTAGATCTAGTTTCAAATGACCTCAAAAACATCATTTGCATCGCAAAAGAGTTAAAAGCATTGCCAGTTTGCCACGTTAAATGGCGTAATCATAACTTGGTATTAAATCAAATCCTGCTCATACTGTAGAACATCCTGTATATAAATTGCGGCAGGTACGCGAGCTGCTGACGTGCAACGGTTAAAAACGAATTATAACGGAGCACCCTGTAGCCGGCCATTTGTCATGAGAGCCAGTGTCGTGCTCGAGAATAGCGGGCGAGTCTAATCGAGTTGCTGTCAAGAATCGATTTTAAATTCGAGACTAACAAAGTGGAAATTTAGTTTCAGCTTTTTATGTTACGTACATAAAATAGTACTGTAAGCAGGTGGCTATAAGAAAGAGTTCATTCAGGGTATTCCAGACTTAACACAAGACTTGCGAAGGGTCCACCGTTGTCATTATTTAGAAAGCATTATGGAAAACTCTCAAAAGATAAATAGACCGCATATATTTTTTATTCTTAACTTGTCAAAATATTTGTGATGTTTTTGTTTTTCGCAATTTGTCAGTTAGTCCCTTTATAAAAGTTGTTAATACTATAAGCATAGCATAAGCATAATCAGCCTTTTAACGTTCCCACTGCTGGGACACAGGCCTCCTCTCTAGGAGAGGGAATGGGCCGTAATCCACCACGTGGGCCCAGTGCGGGTTGGCGAATGTCACATGTCTTCGAATTTTTGGTGCTAGGACATGCCGGTTTCCTCCCGATGGTTTTCCTTCACCGTTTTGAGAGCAGTGGTGATGAAATGAATTACACAAAGTAATGCGCCTGGCAGGGTTTGAACCCGCGACCTGCAATTCGTAACTCCGTGCCACTCGGCCACCACTGCTCTGCAAGTGTCAATAATAATATATACAATTTCAGCCGAGAGCTGCCGTCTACTGCTGATTTTGTCGTGTGGTTATTCCTATACTTTTTGCCAGTACTTAGCACTCACAGAATGCCACTTTAAATATCTTGTAACTTCCATTACACCGAGTTATGAGCGTCTCTCAAACTTACTCGAATACGAACTATTCGATGTTCTTCCTCTAAAGTGTGTCCCATCCCTCGGCCACGGGCCACAGCACTGCATAGACCAAGAGACAAGCAACTATTAATTTACGAAATAGCGAAACAAAGAGCGGATCTGACGGCGTCATTAATTGTGCCAACGATTGATGATTGCTGAATGATAGACCTGTGAATGATATGCGCGCGTTACAGCATTAATTTTGATTCGTTTTGATTGATTGATTTAATTAATCAACGGTAGTTTTTAGTTAGATGTTCGGAAAATGATGTGGCATTGTTCTTGTGGTTATTACTTACATCTTAAGGCTGATAATTAAGTTATATAGATAAAATTTAAAACGCATACATACATAAATTAGTAGATCTTTTATTCCAAAGAAGTTTTTAAATCTGCCAAAATAGAATCTCTGAACTTATCTTAATAGGGTAGTAGGCTAAAACAATGTGGGTAATTAGTCCGTCAGATAGATTTAAAAAATACTGGACACGTATTTTTTTAATGCTTTTTATCTTCGTCATTTTTAATAGTTTGAAAGAGCAAACAATACTTTTCCAATATTTTTCGATAATCTAACTGACATCACATTTCTGTTATTCAAGAAAAAAACCTATTATTAAGGACTCACTTGATACGTGGAATAAACTTTGTTATTTTGATTCCATTTGTCTTACAGCAAATATGTGTGAGGATCTCCTTGCTAGCATCAGTGATCCCTATCATACCTTAACCTTCAAAATAAGAGTGATCAGGATTCTTAGACCTCATACATCCCGGGCGTCGGGAAACGCAGGGCGATTCCCGGCCACCTACTGCGCGGGCCTGCGGATGGCGAGCTATGGGTGGCTCGTCGTCCGATAGCAACCAGGCCCGAGTCGACGGCGCGTCGTGTTTCACGCGCGCCTCAAAGAGCCGTCAGCAAAGAAGATGGGGCCCCATAGGGTCAGTGCCTGCTAGGGTTGCGGAATTTGTTCGAAAGAGTCACCGCGGCCCTGGAACGTAAAGGGCACAAGAAGGATCACGGGTGGGTTTTAGTCAGTAAGAGTCTGACACTCCCTTCCGCTCCGCCCGGGCGGGAGGGGTCATTTGATGATTTCCCATCCAGAAAAAAAAAAGACCTCATACATGGCTGCTCATCAAACAAAAAAAAATATCTTGTCTTTTCAACCGACTTCCCAAAAAGGAGGAGGTTCTCAATTCAACTGTATTTGTTTTAAACTAAATTCGTTTAAAATAATGAAACACCATCCTTGCTCCCGGTCTACATTGTAATCCAGATGAAAACACATTTTTTCCAGTTACCGCGGACTTAAACAAATAAAGTTAAAGTGTGGTTATCTGGCCTAACTATCAGCTAAGTCATTTTTAATTACCTTGGTAATTGGTTTGCTTTAGTCGTTAGTTACCGCGGTGATAATAAATCTGAAAGGCTTTTGTGTTAGCCGTGGATGTCTGTCTTCATTGGCGATATTGGACGAGGTGACTTTTTTCAGTTTCATAGTTTTTTGATGAGCTTAACGATTAAGTTGGAATGGTGAAGTGACTGGTTTTATTGAATAACGTTTGGAATTGTGGGTTTTTCGATTGATGTGTCTTTTAGGAGAGATAGGTAATTAGAGATTTTCGATTGTTATAATTTTGACTAAAGTTTTTATAGGGTACACATTTAGAAACTAACGCCTTATCCCCACAACGTGCGACATGTGACATCCACCAACCCGCACTGGGCCCGCGTGGTGGATTACGGCCCATTCCCTCTCCTAGAGAGGAGACCTATGTCCCAATAGTGGGAACATTAAAAGGCTGATTATGGTTATGCCTTATCCCCATGGGAATAGGTAGATCTATAGAAGCCACCAGCTGCGATCCTAACATACTCATTTTAGCTTCGTAGTACGAGTAAATTCATACGCGCATTGCAAGTATGCCACACTTCTTCCGCTCAGGGCGGAGCGGAAGGGAGTGTCAGACTTTTACTGACTAAAACCCATCCGTGATCCTTCTTGTGCCTTTTGCGTTCCAGGGCCGCGGTGACTCTTTCGAACAAATGCAATTTAACGGACGCTTCAAACCGCATCCTGTATGTTTACTCATAATGTAATAATAGTGACCGGCATAATATACTGGATTAAAAGTAGCCCTTTGGCTATTATTATAATAAATTATAATAGTGAGAGCATTGGTGGCCGAGTGGTAACGGCCCCGACTTACGAATTGTAGGTCGCGGGTTCAAGTATGCCGCACTTCTCCCGCTCTGGGTGGAGCGGAAGGGAGTGTCAGACTCTTACTGACTTAAACCCACTCGTGTTCCTCCTAGTGCCCGCCGCTTTCCAGGGCCGCCACGACGTTTTCGAACAAATTCCGCAACTCTAGGAGTACAACCCACCTGGCCTTTTTCCTTGGATTTGCAAAAGGCCAGCCCCCTAACCAAGTTGATAATCTGCAATCGTTAACGCTAGTCGAAAACGAATCAAATGTATGGGAATGAAATCATCTCAACGTTAAGTCACGTGGTTAGAACAAACGAAAAGAAAATTCATAGCCAAGTTGACATCGTTCAAAATGATAGAATTGATTGTTATCGTTTTTACAATGTTCAATGCTACATCCTTTGTTAAACTGTTTAAACTTATTGGTTAAAGCATTTCAACAGAATTTAAATTTTAACCTATTTGACGTTTGTAGGAACGCTCGCCAGAGACTAAAGAATAGGTCGTTTTTCTAAAGACATTCTAGAACGCGCGGCCAACTCAGGCGCGTCAACATAGCTACTAGCTCAGGCATCTATCTGAGCTATTAATGGGTAATTGGGTGTATAAGAACATATACAAACATACATACATATGTACACTACCGGTCAAGTAAGTATGCGCTCTAGTGTCCGGTTTAGAAGGTTTTGTCTAATGTTAGTTAAGGGGCCATAAAATAATAATAATGTACCTTCACTGAATTAATTTATACTAATACTAGCTTCTGCACGCGACTTCGTCCGCGTGGAATAGTTATTTTACCACCGATTTTGAAACTCTGAGCCCGATCGGTTTAAAATTGACAAAAGATAGACATATGCTGTTTTGGGATATTTTTTAGATAATTTTATGTAGAACATTTCCGTAATACATGATTTCTATGTAACTTTAACCATTAAGGCTACACACGCGACGGAAGCTTAAAAAATGGAGTAACTTCTCCCGTTTTCCCAACATTTTCCTTCACTGCTCTGCTCCTATTGATTGTAGCGTGATGAAAAGTATACTATATCCAGGAGTATGAAGAATAATTGCACCAAGTTTCGTTAAAATCGGTCGAGTAGTTTTTGTTTCTATAAAGAACATACAGACAGACAGACAGACAAAAAATTTACTAATTGCATTTTTGGCACCAGTATCGATCACTAATCACCCCCTGATAGTTATTTTGAAAATATATTCCTTGTACAGAATTGACCTCTACAGATTTATTATAAGTATAGATTATAAATACAAAAGTAACTCTGTTTGCTTGTCTGTTTTTAGGATTCCGTAACTAAATTGTGCCAACAGGACACTATTTATAAAACTCTACTGTTTTGTTGCGTGTCTGTGCGTTCAGTGGGCTGAACCACTCGAATCGTAATAGGTAGGGAGTTCACATTTTTATTCCCAATGTACCAAATTATATATACATATATCTATCTAAAACTGTAATTATTGTTGTACATTCACTATTATCGTTAAGCTTGTTTGGATCGAATTAACACAAACGTAACACAGGACACTAACTATTCCTCTGGCACCAGTATCTCCTTCACAGCTCAAGTCAATTGACCCGAAAAACTATATGCAGCATTCCTAGAATACACTTCAAAGAGACCGAAACTAATTAGCTCTCAACAAAAAGAGAAAAAAACGGCGAGCAATTTGGTTCGATTTGGGAACTCTTCGCTACAGAGCTACGAACCATTCAGATACTAAATCTCAATACTCCAGCCAAACGCGTTTAGACTTCTGGCGGGAAGCCAACTCTTGGATTATGTTAATGCTGGATACGGTAATAATAGGCTTAGGCGCAGAATTAAGGTGTTTTTTTATCTGAGAATTGTGGAGGTTTATCCTTGATTACTAAGTCCTGGATTTTTTCGGCTTTTTGCCAGGGTATGGGGCTGGGTAATTGTGTGCTCATTAGCAAGTTCAAAACGAGTTCCTCCTTGAGATGTTGGGTTGTTCCGAGTAGTAAAAAAATAACTGAAATTGACCTAACCTACTTGAGATTGTTATAAAAAGGCAAATCTAAGAAGTTGATTGAAAGCCTTGTTTTGTGTTTGACGATAATAGTATGATAAATGCCAAGTAAACCCTAGCTTCGTAATAGCTAGTATAAAAAATATAATTTTATATCCTTTGTTGAAATGACGACACGGTTGGCGCAGTGATTGAGCATTCGGCTGTTGCGCTACGTGCCGCGGGTTCGATTCCCGCACGGAACAAATGTTTGTATGGCCTACAGATAGTTATTCCGGATCTGGGTGTCTTGTGTATGTGAGTTTACATGTTTGTGAATGCACTCACGATACAGGAGTAAATCCTAAGTGGGGCAATGTTTATACAAAAAAAAGTTATAATTATATATCCTTTACTGAATAATTAGTCAATATGTTTTTGCGAATATCTAAAACCAACCGTTCCTAAACTAAAAGATCTAAGACTAAACTCAAGTAAGAGCTCAACCAATGCTGAAATCCTTACAAAACCGCGAACGTGCAATAGAGAGAGCAATTCTTCAGACACAAAACAAATTCCCAACCTTGCCCAAATGAAATAAAGTCCAAATTAGCACAACAAGACACAGATAGCTCGCAGAATCAGATAGAGTTAATGAAATAAATGGATTATGTACCCATTGTGGGCAGTTACAATGCAGGTTTTATTCGTTTGTTCGAGTTTATGATTTCCAATTCCCTATCAACTGTTTTTATTGAAAGTATCTTAAAACTGCGATCAGTTTTTGCTAGACTGTAAACGCCGTAGTCGAGGTTAAAGGAATGAAAAAAGCTATCATTGTATTTATTTTCCGTGCACATTTACTTCGTGGCAATAATGTCATTTTTATTCTTTTTTTTATTATTTACTAACTGCTGCCCGCGGCTTCGCCCGCGAGGTTGTCGGAAATTATCCCAATAGAACGTATTCCCGGGATAAAAAGTATCCTGTGTGTTATTCCAGACTACGATCTATATCTGTGCCAAATTTCGTCTAGATCCATTCAGTAATTTTTGCGTGAAAGTGTAATAAAAATCCATTCTTTCAAAGTTTCGCGTTTATAATATTAGTAAGATAAGAAACATACATACTTACACATTATAAAGTTTATCTATTAGTTTAACTACTAGATACTTATCCAGTCTTAAAATAAACTAATTAGTCCCACTATAATTCAACCCTCCCGATCCCATCCCAAAATGAAATTAATTTGAAACATCCACTAACATTTCCATACCGCACTTCAAAGAATTTAATATAGCGGAACGCGTGACACGTAGGGGTGGGGGAACCGAGGTTACCTCGTAACCCACGCGCTGTCACACGTCAGTCATCATTCGTCACGCGCGCGGAACACACGTCAAAGATATTGCGCTCAGATTGCGTTTAATTTGACTGGGGTGCAGTTACATACAGCGTATCGAATTTGAGATGTTTGTTTTGTAAATCTGAGTCGCTAGGATTAAGTTTTGTCGATGATTTGATATGCGTAAATAGTGCCAATTATACTATTCATGATAAGTTCCTTTAAACTCAGTTTAGCGAGGCTCGGTCACCCAGGTTTGAAGGTATAATTTAATGATGTGACCAGGCATTTCATGATATGATCAAATGAGAATTGATATATCATCAAACTTTAACGTTTAAACGATTTTCTGTTGGCCCTTTCATGAAATATAACCATTTTATGAAATTAATTATAAAGTTTATTGTGCAATAATTATATTATTATTAGATATCCGTTCATATATATATAGTTGCTAAATTAATAATATTTTGAGATAACTACTTTGCTGTGCAATCAGTGTTTTTGATAAGGTTTGGGTTTTTTTATTATTTTCAGTTAAAATACGAGCCTTTATTTACGGTTTTTTAGCATCATATAAAAAAAAAACATTACTGATGGGGCTTAGCAAACGGTAATAAAAGACTACCCACTCACTACAAGTATAATAAACTTATCTCTTTGTCTAAATTAGCAAATACAAATTTGAGCAAAAACGCCTACACGAAATAAATTATGGACTTGGCGTTCAGCAAATCAATTGGCGTTGTGAAACAAAAAGGGCGCTTTTGCAGAAACGTTCTATTCATTTGAGTCTCTCCAAACCATTTACTAATTGGAAATCTAACAAAATGTTATTTCTAGTCGCTATTTATAAAAACATTTTTCTCTGAAAATAATAGTTTTCAATCTCTCTGTAATTTTCTTTCGAAGAATTATTTAAGCTGTTAAGACGAATAAGCTGCGGTGTTCTTAATGCGGTGAAATAAATATTTTCAAGGAGTTTTAGCGGCTAGTTATTTTTATTCTTGAGCTCAGCGCGTTTCTGGTCTGTTGCCAGGCTTTGTTTATTAAATAAAGGTATAACTTATGATTTTACATTAATGTTCTGTTTAAAATGATTCGGATTAAAGTCAGTAAAAGAAAAGATCCATGTTTCGTTCAAATTAAAATACACTAGTACACAGTTCAGCTTATCAGAGTCGCTAGATAATAGACATTATATCTATCACCTACGATTGTCAACGGATTGAAAACGGTGAAGGAAAACATCGTGAGGAAACCGGCATGTCCTAGAACCAAAAAATCGAAGACATGTGACATTCAGCAACCCGCACTGGGCCCGCGTGGTGGATTACGGCCTACGAATACTAAGCAGTGGGAACATTAAAAGACCGATTATGCTTATGCTACGATTGTCGAAAGTTAAAAATATAGGTATGATGTTGTTACTGTGTCACAGGGTCAACCCCAAATATTTAACCATTTTGACCACCGCTATCGCCAATATAATGTCACTTTGCCTAGACCTTTTTCTTCTGGATGGGAAATCGTCAAATGACTTCTCCCGCTGTAGGCGGAACGGAGTGTCAGACTCTTACTGACTAAAACCCATCCGTGTTCCTCCTAGTGCCCTTTGCTTTCTAAATTCGGCAACTCTTTGTCTAGACCTTCAATCAGTTAAAACGACCCTATAAGCAAAATTTTCCACCAGAGAGTCCCACTAACAGTGTACCAACTTACATCATTCAAAAAACATCTACAAAAGTGTCATTTGAGAAGTTGTTCTTCCTCCGATAATAAGCACGCGCCTGTAATCTTCGATGTCGGCTAAGTATTTGCTATCAGTGGGGATCAGTGACAGTTGAGCGATTGTTACAATTTATCACAGGCGCCGCGTCGCACCGGGTGCCCTATTTAGTATGTGGCCATAAAGTGTGCTGTTTAACACCATGAGCTGAACGTCGCTGTGTGAGAGATAATATATCGGGTGGTCCGCTGTATTTAACTTTCAGTGAGATGTCAGGGTCTCAATCAATTGAAAAGTCAATGTTTTAGTAGAAATAAATTGAAAGAAAAGACAACAAGACGTAATCCAAGCAGCATACCTTTTTTTAAGTATGGGAAATCATCAAATGACTTCTTCCACTCTAGGCAGAGTGGAAGCGAGGGTCTAACTCTTATTAATTTATTTATTACAAACATTTAACATTGAAAATAAACTATTTAGTCCTCAAGATTCATTTCGTTTAAATTAAAGGTACACATAAGACCCAAATACGATAGCGAACATAAATAAATATTGGATATGATAACCTAACTATTGAGGGCAACAGAATGTTAGCTCTTAAAGTGTTTTCCTTTTTGTAAATCTATACTAATATTATAAAGCTGAAGAGTTTGTTTGTTTGTTTGTTTGTTTGTTTGTTTGAACGCGCTAATCTCAGGAACTACTGGTTCGAATTGAAAAATTCTTTTTGGGTTGAATAGACCATTTATCGAGGAAGGCTTTAGGCTATATATCATCACGCTTAAGCCAATAGGAGCGGAGCAGCGATAAAGAATGTTTTAAAATCGGGGATTCCACGGGGACGAAGTCGCGGGCAGCAGCTAGTCTATACTAATATTATAAAGCTGAAGAGTTTTTTTGTTTGTTTGTTTGTTTGAACGCGCTAATCTCAGGAACTACTGGTTCGAATTGAAAAATTCTTTTTGGGTTGAATAAACCATTTATCGAGGAAGGCTTTAGGCTATATAACATCACGCTTAAGCCAATAGGAGCGGAGCAGCGATAAAGAATGTTTTAAAATCGGGGATTCCACAGGGAAGAAGTCGCGGGCAGCAGCTAGTTTTACATAAAGACAGTCCCCTAAAATGCCCACCCGTCAACATTTAAACAGTGCTACTGGCTATTCGCAAAAACGTGTACATCTTTCATTATTTAAAGTGCTCGCACTCGCTAGTATGTAATAACGCGTGTTTCGTGGCTCCACTGCAACCGTATGTATGTCGCTCATGACATGAGGTTTGAATCGCATCGCACCTCCTTCCTGAAAAAATATATCACCCTCATCTGTTTGTTATTGCTTTCAAGAAAAAATAATATAAAAATGGTTATTATTCCGATTTCACTTACACTCACAGATTCTATATTTTATTACATACTAGCTGCTGCCTGCGACTTCGTCCCCGTGGAATCCCCGATTTTAAAACATTATTTATCGCTGCCCCGCTCCTATTGGCTTAAGCTTATGATATATAGCCTAAAGCCTTCCTCGATAAATGGTCTACTCAACTCAAAAAGAATTTTTCAATTCGAACCAGTAGTTCCTGAGATTAGCGCGTTCAAACAAACAAACTCTTCAGCTTTATAATATTAGTATAGATTTTTCAAGTATCTATTTTTTTTATAATCTAAAAATAACTTATACGTTCACTTATAAATACAGCACAAGTATTAACCAAGCAAAACCCGCCACTGGCAACATGCTGAAAAAATATTTTATAATTAAGACAAAAAACTTAAGAAATAATTTTAACAAAAATCCTTCCTAATTATGAACTTCAAAATTATTAAGCAAATTTTTTTAATTTTTTTCCCCACTCTTTAATGGGCCTGACCCAGTTGCGACTTTAACAATTTTTACATTTAAAAGTCCACATCTTTAACATTTTTCAGGGGAGTTCATAAAACTCTGAAGGAATGACTCCATGAATGATTGATAATGAAAAACTTGAGCCTCCAACTCGCTCTCGTTAACTTTCACGACGAACTTGTTCTTGTATTATTTCTTTCTTTCTTTTCCTGAATACGGGGGAAAAGAAATGAAAATTTTATTGAATCAATCATTTAAAATCATACTTTTTCGCTGTTCGCTGCATACCCTCTCGTAACTGTTTTAGTATACCACAGATGGCTACTACTTGTGTGATCTGTGGCCGTATTAAGAAGTGCCAATGCCATCATGATTCGTGTGAGGGAAAGAGATAGTGCTATTCGTCTTGTGTAACTCCGTCTCTCTCTGACACAGAAATCATGATGGATTTAAGACGTCATAATAGGTCGCCTGGGCTCCAAGTCTACAATTTTTATAATTTCGTCATACCAACACGATCCCATTTTAATTTTGCTAAACGTTCATAAACTGCTAAATTCCTAATGGTCGATCATTGGTCGGTTAATGGTCTTGTAATGGAATCGTGGTAGAATGTCATTTTCGTATTTCCATTATTATCAAACCCGACAGAAATGGTTTTCGAAAAGCTACTACTAAATTTGAACATTAAGTCATGCCAGATTTCTTTTATATATTTTTTAACATTCATTTGTCATTGTGTGCTTAGATTACCATTCTAAGCCATTTCTTTCAATGGAGTGTCAGTAGTTGACCATTGGAAAGATATAATGACGCTTTTATATTAGTTGATTACCAAACTTATCAAAATCAACAATTTATGAAATCAATGATAGACCATTGTAATACTATTGTACCACGAATCTAAACTGCTTTTACATATACAATAGATTAGAATAGAAAACATTTATTCGACAAAGACATAACACAACAGCAAAAACATATACGAAAACTGGGCAGTTCTGGAAATATTACATACATACGGGTCGAATTGATAACCTCCTTTTTTGAAGTCGGTTAAAAATACAAAGTAAAAAAATTCTACAACAATAATAAAACATAACAATGGTGTAGATTAAAATTGTGCTGAGCGTGCCCATACCGAAAGGGTTACCATCTCCGCATATCGACGCAAGAAAGCAATCTTGTCGTATCTCGAAAAATGGAACTTTACACCAGAGCCAAAAAACTAATTCAAAAATTAATTACTCGTAAACTAGTTGATCCAGAGAGGCCATTTTTGGAACACGTGTTTCTCATAATAAAGTTTATCAGATGCAGCTAATGTTAGCAATCTAAAGTTAGTCTAACATGCATTTTATTATAGTTACAGCACTTGGTATTTCGATTTCAAGCTGCAATATTGATGTATCATGGTAGTTGGCACGTATGGCGCAACGAAATAGCTTTAAACTTTGAGGTAACGATTATGCTGTATATAACATGTAGTAAAATGTAAGCCCTGGCATTGCGTTGTAACTAATTATGCTTCCTAGAAGTACATCGTCAAGTTTGTGGTAATATAGATATGTAAAACAAAATACATCTTTCATAAGAAACAAAATAATTAAAACAAAATTTAAAAAATACGGCTGCGATGAAAAAATAACTAAAAAAAAACTTCTACCCAAAAATTGAAAACTGAAAATCAACCAACGACAAATGCCGTATAGACCAGGGTCGATAATTTTTGAAACCAAAAAAATACAGTAAGATGAAATCCATTAGAAAAAGAGGGGAATGGTAAAAATGAAAGGAAAAATAAATTATGGTCGATCCGAGTTCGGGAAGTGAGAGGGGGTGAGTTTTTAAGGGTAAAAAATGGTTTATCTCGATTTCCGGCAAAACTACAAGTCCTATGGAAAAAAGTTAAATGGCAAAGTTGTAGGTAATAAAAAAATCTACAACTTTTGTATTTACAATTTTTTCACATAACCTACAAATTTAGGTGAAAAATTCAAATAACCAAGTTTTTGGATTTTTAGTTTTATTTTTTTCAAAAGATTTTTTTTCTACGAAATTTGTCGAAAACTTAACTTATTATGTCCCAAATACACTGTAATTTATTTGATTTAAAAAAAATATTTTTTCGCCTTAATTTAACTTAATATCAAAAAAGCATCCTAATTTTCAATCGAAAATTCTCGCGTCAAAATATCAACTTTTTCCAAATAGTTGGGGGGCCGTTTTGTTCATTGAAATCTCTCCTTTCTGATGGTGAAAACAAAATATACATTATTATAGTAACTGTTCTCAGAAAATGCAAAAAATTGAAAAAAACTCAAATTCTTAATTTTTTTATCAACATGTATGTACAATTTTAAGCTATTTATTAAAATTTACACTTTAATTACTCAAAAAACGTAAGATTTCATACTAAATTGATAAACGAAAAAATTGCAAATTGAAATATACTACTATAATTAACAAACAAATAAGTTAATAAAGTCAATATTTAATAAGACATCTACAATATAGGGTTTCATCCTACTGTATTTTTTTTTTTCATTTTTGAAAGCTTCGGCCCTGGTCTAGGATGGCGTAAACAACTAAAATTTTGAACTGTAAATTCAGTTCTGGGTATGATTTGCTTGTCGATGAGTTTTTTAAATCGTTGTATTTTTGCAACGGTACTGGCAGTTTTGTAGAATATAGACAACTTTTTGGTTGGGCACCATTCAGACTACATAATGTGACCTCTGTAACTTCAGCATCTGGTAGCATATTGTTTGAACACGTAAAATACACCCCAACCCGAAGACCACGTAATCGCCTTCTCTCTTCGGCGCTCGCGCCACCACTGATAAACGATCAGGAAACGGTGTATCCAAAGAAAGGCACGGTGGTGGGACTCTATAAAATGATGTATTAATATTCTTTATTATAAAATGGGTAGATTAAAATATAGTAAGTCTAAATCACATTAAACCCCGACCGATATAATTGTAGTATCTCTAAGCTAGCATAAAATACTCAGGCGGCGAAGTTGCTGTATCTCAATAGAATATTATTTTTTTACACATACCAAATGCTGTAAGTGTTTCGGAGCATACAAACGAGAATTGCGTATCTAGACTGCCAAAAAAGTATTTTGCTGTATCTATGAAACTTAGAAAAATAGTTGATTTCGTCGTATATACAGCATTTTGAAGTATGTTTTGTTAAAAAAGTTTAGAAAAAGTCAACGTCGTATCATAACAAAAAATTGTCGTAGAAAAACGTTTCTCAGACCGTTCGACGCAGTATTTTTTTCTGATTCCAAATATGTAAAAAAGAAAAATACCTATTTTTCGAGATACGACAAGATTGCTTTCTTGCGTCGATATACTTTCATGTGTAGGTATAGAAGCACACAATATAATTCCATGTGGAAAAGTTATGCATGACACAAAAGCAATCATGAGTCTGATTTAACGTATAAATACATATGTATATTATTATGTATATTTATGACATTATATAACCTTATTATAATTTCAATATTGGCATTGTAGAAAGTACTCATTCGAATTTATGACATTTTATAAGGTATTCTTTGGAATGTATGACATTTTATAATGTATAAATTGTAATTTATGAAATTGTCTACGATATTTAATTGTAATTTCTGACATGTATAATTTCAATGATAATTTTGCGTGCCTATACTAGTACAACAAAGTGTACTGAGCATTCACTTGACTTGGAAATGTATGATAATGTACTGTGTTGAGCATTAGACATTTAAATCTTATATATAAAATTCTCGTGTCACAATGTTAGTTACCATACTCCTCCGAAACGGCTTGACCAATTTTTATAAAATTTTATATGCATATTCAGTAGGTCTGAGAATCGGCCAACATCTATTTTTCATCCCCCTAAATGTTAAGGGTGGTCCACCCCCAAATTTGTTATTTTGTTTTTTAGATTTATTTTTGTTTTTATTTTTTTATGATACAGCATACAAAAATACATACAACCCTAAATGTTCACCCCTCTACAATAACCCTAATTTTTATTTTATTTTATATGGCAAAACAACGTTTGCTGGGTCAGCTAGTGTTGATATAAAATCGAATCCAAACTCTCAGTCTCCATTGCCAAGCTTTCAAGTACCTACTCAAAAATAAACTGACAAAAACTCGAAAAAAATTAAAACATGATAATTCTCGGGTGAATCTTAATTATTTAGGTATGATTTCGACCCCTGAAGTCAAGTGACCCCTTTCCAGCTCGTTAAAATTGCGAAGACTTATTAAGTGTCAGTTTAGGGGTTGCCTTAACTTCGGCTTTACGAATTAATGAGTCAACGGTGCAAATTATCATAAACGGTGGCTGATTCATACATTTTTCATGCTTAAATAATAATTTACTCGTAATTCATAACCCTTCTGTACGAAGCAGATATATTTTAAAAGCTATTTGGTGAATATTTTTTCCTTAGAACACTTTTTTTACAAGAAGTTCTTGTTAAATACGTGCAACTGTTTGAGCCTCGACCAATAGTGAAATTGGAGTCCGTCTAGTCCAGAGCGTTTAAGACAATGATTTCTGACTGACTACGTACTTAACACGAAGTTTTACTTATGCGCAAGATCATAAAGGTGATCATAAAGATTTTTACACCCGAAAAAAACCCGTTCAAAAGCCTCATTCCTCTCCCATGAAACTTCAACCTTATAAACTACAATCCTACGTGAAAAATCGTCGAAAAAGCCTTCAGATCCACCGTAATGTCATTCGCTTCAATGTCAATTACCGTTACTGCCTCTCAAACTCAAAATAAAAGCCGATAACCGTGTGCGCCTAAAAGTCTCACTATCTCATAACCTTGTTAATTCTACTCTGTGGAAGAATAATTGGCTGAAACTCGGCACTATGCGCCAGTACTAGCATGCCAGTATCCACTATACTGCGTTAGATAGGGCTCCAGCTGACGGCGAAATAAGACAATCCTTTTGCGTCACATCAAAGCGAATATTCGTTGGCAGCAGATTTCGCACAATTCAATAAATAATCGGACGTGTGAGATGTGTGGTGTAAGTTGCGCTTTTTTGTTTGAAACTTTTTGATATATCTTTTGGCCAAGATGTTCCAAACCAGGATTTTATCTGTAGTCCAAAAAAGTTTTGGAGAATCCTAGACACTCTTTTAGACAGAAACCTATGTGTGTACATATAATACTAGCAGCGCGCCGCGGTTTTACCCGCGTAGTTTCCGTTCCCGTGGGAATATGGGGATAAAATATAGCCTATAGCCTTCCTCGATAAATGGGCTATCTAACACTGAAAGATTTTTTCAAATCGGACCAGTAGTTCCTGAGATTAGCGCGTTCAAACAAACAAACAAACTCTTCAGCTTTATAATATTCGTATAGATTATTTTGGGTAAAGCTTTTCTTGGTGCGCTGCGGAGTTTGTTCGAAAGAGTCACCGTGGCCCTGGAACGCAAAAGGCGCAAGAAGAATCACGGGTGGGTTTTAGTCAGTAGGAGTCTGACACTCCCTTCCGCTCCACCCAGAACGGGAGAAGTCATTTGATGATTACCCATAAAAAAAGGATTTAAGACCAATAAAGTGCATGTTGATAGGCCTTCAACAAATTAATCCGAAGACCAGGTGAAGTCGATGTCCTATTTTCAGGGAAGTTCCGTTAAGTTGAATTATTTATTACATGGTGAAGGAAAACATCGTGAGGAAACCGGCATGCCCTAGAACCAAAAATTCGAAGACATGTGACATTCACGTACTCGCACTGGGCCCGCGTGGTGGATTACGGCCCATTCCCTCTCCTAGAGAGGAGGCATGTGTCCCAGCAGTGGGAACATTAAAAGGCTGATTATACTTATACTATTTATTACATATCACATGTGTTTTACGATAAAAGGTTCAAATGGACCCGGTCAGATAAAACAATCAAGTATCATTAAACTTAATTCACATTGAGGAAGCAATCAGACACGGGTGCAATAAACCAAATGCTAGATACGACTATGTAAGTACATCTAGAAGCGGTAATGTTTAGCAGCGAAATCCTTTCAGATAAAATGAAGACTATGCTTACTTTTTCTGGAAGTCTATCCATACCTGATAGAGTAGATATATCCAATAACTTTCTGGATATTAAAAAAAAGGTATGATACTACAGTTAGTTACCTAAGTCAAATCATTGTTCATTCAAAACTATAGCTCAAACCATTTTTTTTACGTACAGCCAGACCCGGAACAACTATCTGTAGGCCTTACAAATATTTTTTCCGTGCGGGAATCGAACCCGCAGCACCCAGCGCAGCAGCCAATCGTTTAACCTATATGCTAACCATGCCATCATCCTAGATTCCATTCATCTTCCTAGCATTTCCTTAGGTCTTTTTTGTGGTTTTCAACTAGCAATAATCGCACCTCGGATTAACCTCATTGGTTACGATATTTTTTTTTTTTGTGGTGCCGGTGTTGCAGTGCATGCTTTTGCGAATCCCGCGACCCCGGCCTACGGTCAAGTGACGGAACACCGTGGTGGTTTTAGCCGGTAAGAATCCGGCACACCCCCCCGTCTTCCCCAGATGGGGGATAGTCCATGAGGATTTCCCCACGTTATAAAGAGACGTCTTTTTTGTGGTAGTAAGGGTCTTGTAGTTAGTTGTCTGGTGGTTTTTGCGCTGTGGAGAGAGAAGGAGAGCACCCAATTGTACTCCTATATAACCGTAACCTCGACGCCAAATCCACCAGACAGTTTTCTTCTTGATAAGCTTCGTCTTACTGGTTCACAATGACAAAGGAGGCCGACCTGTTTTGCTTCCTAGATTCTATTATATCTAATACTAGCATCACCCCGCGGTTTCACCCGCGTAGTTCCCGTTCCCGTGGGAATATGGTGATATAATATAGCTATTGTTCACCGGAGATAGTGTAGCTTCCCAACAGTGAAAGAATTTTTCAAATCGGTCAAGTAGTTTCGGAGCCTATTCAATGCAAACAAAAGAACAATCAAATCTTTTCTCTTTATAATGAAAATGAAAAATGTTTTTATTTTATCTCAGACATTGCTTTCATAACATAAAATTGAGGCGGCCTCAGTAAGTTACCGAAGTACTTGTATTGGGGCTACCTCGCTTCTTCCCTTACATATCTAACATAACAAGTGTTGAGACCGTATTATAGGTGACAAATGAAAATAAAATTAGAGATAAAACAAGCTAAAAATAATTAAGAAGATAAAATTAGTGTAGATAAAAAAATGTGTTACAAGTTTCAAGGCACATCTTCAAGTTTTAATCGAACTTTCAGATACTTCTGTAAAAACGCTACCGCCCATGCCTCGCTCAAACATTTTTATATAAAAATCCGTGTGTATGTCGAACCTGCATCCAATATCCGAGTGTCCGGATTTAGGAGCGCGTGCGGCTGACGGCCGCGATTATTTTGTTCCAGCACACGTTTGAGGAGGGCAAGCTATCACGCTTGTGTTTTGTGGTGTAGGCAGGACGACGGCAATGGGAACGACTTTATTTTTATGATAACCTAAAATATTGGTTTGCTTTAAGGATCGCAGACTGACAAGTAGGTGCTAGAAAGTCACTGTATAATTTTCATGAATTGTTTACGTAGACAGATCTAAAAAGATAAGATCAATTCTATGTTTAAGCGGCTACTTCCCGTAATGACACATTCCCGATTCGTCAAGATGTCATAAGTAGTAAAAACAAATGAACACAAGTGGCGTTTAGTAAAGATTTTTATCTTTATACATTCGTCAACATATGAGAATGCCTACATTCATTCCCGTTTGGTCAACAGTTTGTTTAGAAAGTACAATCGGGAGTAAAGAGAAATGCAAAATCTACTTAGGTACTAGCGTTCGCCCGGCGTAGTGAACAACGTGACATTGACATGTTTTTGTCTATACGGAGATGCAATGAAGTAGTAGGTACTAGTAATTACTGACAATCAATCAAGTTACCTACGTAGTGTTTGCCCAAATATCTTGGGCTCAAACACACAAACAGCCATTTTACGTACAAAAAAATACAGCCAAGACTCTTCTATTCCGCCAGAAACGACGTCAAAAAAAAAAGACAAACTTATAAGAAAATAACTTATCAACAAGCTGTGTCAGGACCGGACATCAACTACCATGAGTCTCTGGTCACACCACAGACAAAACAAAACACAGCTTTTGTCTACGGCGCGATCTTAAAAATGTTTGGAACAAACACGTAAAAATAACTCGTTCAGAAACTATTAACAGCAGGACTCTTGAGCTTTACTCGGAGAACACAGTTAATTCTAGCTCTTAACTTCGTATAGCAACTTCTACCACTTTTCAACTTCAGCCACATTATAAAGTATCAGCAACTTAAAATATGTTAATAAAAACTTTGCAATATTTAATGAAAGTGGAATTCCTGAGCAGCACACCTTTATCAAGCGGCAAGTTTTTTTGCATAATTTTACCATAATATTTTACATATTTTAACAGTGCACTTGAGTCGATAGCAACTGGCAACCCTACCGCGGGCCGCCACCTCATATATTTTGGGTCTTTGACATAAAATACAGCGACCTACTAATATATTCACCTATGGGCTTTTTCACCTAAAAAGGATAAACCACAGGCAGCTGGGTCTTACCGTAATTTAGTTATTTTTAGAAAATATTAGTGACAGTATGTTAGCATAATTCGAGTAGAAGTTCTTGCGGTTTTGCTTGTGAGGAATTTACATATTTGCGCGTTATAGGTACTTCAAATTTGTCTGGGAAAACATGAGGCCTCAAAAGACAATTGTCCGATCTGGTCGCTTCTATACGCCCCTTCCTTGTCAAGGAACTAAATTCTTATACCCACTAGGAATCTATAACTACGGTGGAGGCCTGCTCTGCTTGGGCGGGGTAACGCCGTGTCCTCCTTCGAGGTGCAAGGCGAAGGCTCGCTTCCGGCCCTGGTTCAATCCATGGTCCGGAGCGAGGAGACATGGAAAGCGGTCACTTCCTTTTGCGAAGCAGTAATACAAGCGAAAGAGGCTAAGCGCGCGCGGGAGAAGGAAACCTCACGCCCTAGCCGCCGCAACAGAAGAAGACGCCCCGGGGGCCTGCGGATGGCGAGCTATGGGTATGGTGGACGGCCCGTCATGTTTCTCGCGGGTCTCAAAGAGCTGTCAGAAAAGAAGACGGGGCAACATAGGTCGGTGCCTGCTAGGGTTGCGGAATTTGTTCGAAAGAGTCACCGCGGCCCTGGAACGGGAAGGGCACTAGGAACACGGGTGGGTTTTAAGTTAGTAAGAGTCTGATACTCTCTACCGCTCCGCCCAGAGTGAAAGAAGTAATTTGTCGATTTCCCATGCGAAAAAAGGTTTTCTATGGATTCTGTGGAGTCTGAAATAAAAAGTTTTTATTTATTTATTTATTATAACTAATCCTGATGGTATTTAAGTCAAGAGTGAATAGGTTACTTTCAGTAACTTTTCGTCATACGATGCTTTCTATCAGGTGAGATTGAAGTCAAACGCAAAACTTCCAATAATAAAAAATAACCATAAAATATAATTTTTAAGAAGTAGTAAAATGCTACGTTGACAGCAATTTCCACTAGTATAGTATTTTTTATTATTTTTCATTACTAGCCACTCCGCGCAAGTTCCACTGTGATACGAAAAAATACCCGTTTTTGCAACAATTTTCTTCATTTCTTTTTTTAAATTTTGTTAAGAACGGAGCATCAGTGATTCACTGCTCTTAATGGTCGTGTTTGGATATTACATATCCTTTCCTAGATAAATATACTATCCGACACTAAAAGATTTTTCAATTCGAACCAGTAGTTCCTGAGATTAGCGCGTTCAACCAAACAAACACTCTTCAGCTTTTAAATATTAAAATTTGTTTAGTAGGTATGGATTATTATAGTGCATTGAAATTTGAAAAAAAAAACTAGAATGACGTCATCCCGTTCAATTTCCTGACAGTGTACCAGTTTAACCCATCGCTGTGTTGACGAGTGACGTCTATCAGCCGGATCTCTGCCGAAATCTGTCGCCTGATCTATCGGCTGACGTCAATCGAGAAAATCGGTGTGTTCTCACACAGACGTCCATCAATCGACGAAGGACGAATTCGGTTGGGTTCATCGATGGCGGTAGATTTAGATAGATGGCCAAGTATTGTTTCATCATCTGCCTAGCCTTTTCCCAACTATATTGGGGTCGGCTTCCAGTCATACCGGATTCAACTGAATACCAGTATTTAACGTGGAGCGGCTGCCTACCAGACCTCCACAACCCAATAACTGGGGAACACGGTACTTCTTGGAAAGGCTGGTGTCAGATTTTCTGGCTTCTGACAATCCGTAACGACTGCCAAAAATCTACAAATGACAGCCGCGACCAACGGCTTAACGTGCTTTCCGAGGTACGTTTGAAGTAGAGAATACAATTATCTAGTAGCTACTTACATAAAGAATTTTTGTTGGCTTATATATTTCAAAGATGAAGCATCCTTCTTACATATAACTACGTTCTTCTTCAGGTTCCGGGGCTCTCGTCTCCTTGACCACTGAAAACAAAAAAAAAAACATAATGCTATCATTATTTCCTAAGATTACCTGTTATAACTAACAATTTAACTTCTTTCTAGTGTCTGTTTTGTAATTAAATTAATTAATTTAATCTCTTCTTACCGTGCGAAATTACGCAAAAAAAATAGCTAAAATAATGTTGGAGCTAAAAAATAACTGTACAGATGCTGTTTACTCAAATACATAATGTACATAAATGTTGTAATTTACATCCATAATCCGTGTAGGGTCAAGTTCAGAGTTAAAAGCAAATAATAACCTTTTATTTTTCTGACCTTGTTTTAATGTTTTATTTTTACAATGGAACTGGTTATTTGCTTATTTTTACGCTTAAAAAGGCAATTAACAGGATAAACAGGATGGGACCGAGGGTTACTTACTACCGGCATTAACTTTTAGGAGCCTCCTCATCCTGTTAAAATTATTGTTTGAATAAAAAATGAGAATTCTAAGCGCTTAATACTTACCTCAGTAGATGTATGAGATACTAGCTGATCCGCGCAACTTCGCCTGCGTCACATAAGAGAAACAAAAGTAACCCCGTTTTTAAGAAGAATAGAATAGAAAACATTTATTCGACACAGACCACAACACAACACCAACAAAATATAAAGTAAAAAAAAATACAACAATGATATAATATTCTTCATTGGTGATCCGCTCATATTGGTCGTAGCATGATGATATATGTATAGCCTATAGCCTTCCTCAATAAATGGGCTATCTAACACTGAAAGAATTTTTCAAATCGGACCAGATTAGCCTGTTCAAGCAAACAAAGAGACAAACTCTTCAGCTTTATACATACATATGTATATTAGTATAGAAAAATATGTATACCTACCACCCAAATGTCCTTACTTTGGTATTGTTCGTCAAACCGTTGAGCTCCTTAAAGTTTTAAGTTTGAGCTACACGGTATCTGACAAATGCTTGCACTGTCTGGACAGGTCCACTCAAATCTGTGTGGCACTTTCCTCAAAAGGCTACCTCAGACATTAACCTACATGGTTCTCATATGATTTGACCAGTACGGATTGTATGGACTTTAAAAGAGACTTTGACCTCTGAGTTTGTTTCGGTGTTTCTTCTCAGGGTAGTCAGCTAGGAAACACCGGCTTCATCTAGCTTAAAATGACAAGAAATATTTGACGTGTAAAAGTGTTATGTTTAACCTACTTACAAAATAAATATCATTTATCATTATTTTATCAACCTATTTGATACTTAGCTTATAAATTTGATTCATAGTTCGTAGCTGTTTTGGAAAGGACTCGACCAGCAATCTACGTCCCTTACTAGCAAACTTATTAATTTTACCTCTTCTGGTATTACTTTGTTAAACGTATACATAAAATATTGTAGAACTTATATTTGAAAAAAGTAACTATGGAGTTTCTTATCCGTTCTTCTCCATAAGAATCTACCTACTTTTTGCGAATGGACAACTGGTTGAAATAAACGTTTTGACTTTGACTTTGCAGCCTAATTGCGTTATACAGGAATACAATCAGTCGGATATGATCTTATTTCAACATTGCACACCGTATTTATTACGTGACGAATATAGATGAAGTTCTTTTTGAGGACGCAGGACTTCGACCTGATGAGCAAAAAGTCACTGGAATTAACTTATTTATAGGATTTAGACAACCTCACCTAAACCTTTTAAAAAACCACCATCACCTAAATAGAGTACCATGCCCCTCTGCTATTTTTATAACTTCGTCATTCCAACACGATCCTATTGTCATTTTTTTAAAAGTTCGTAATCTGATAAATTCATAATGGTCGATCATTGGTCGGTCAATGGATTCGTAATACTTTTTGATAACCGAGCTATTAAAAGCAATGACTACACAATGACGTTCTAAAGGTAGGTCACTGATCAAAGGAAGTGTCAAAATCTTAGCAGATTACTGCATACATTTGTCATGTACAAGATTACCATTCTATGCCATTTCTTTCAATGGATTGTCAGTGGTCGACCATTGGAAAGTCATAGTGACGCTTTTATATTAGTAGATTACCAAACTTGTAAAAATCAACCATTATGAAATCAATGATAGATAATTCTGACAATATTGTAATAGCAGATTTGAGGCCCAGAGCTCTGAAAATATCCCGTACATAGGTAGGGCCACAGAACCAAGCGCGGCACGGCAAGTGAAAATGCTCGTCGATCTAACTAGCGAGTAATCAGGCCGCTTTGATCCGGCATCAAAGGAATAGCTCCAATCAGCGGCTCTAGTAGGTATGTGCTGATTAAAAATATCTTTGATTTTAGGTTGGGCGTCCCTGTGAGGCTGGAATGTACTGTGGGATATGTCGCTTTTAAATTGAGTGGCCTTTCTTTTGTTTTTGGTGGAGTAAGAAGAGGGTTTCTGTAGAAACACAAAGTTAAGGTATGCGAGTAATTAATTATTTTAGGGGCGTATTTTTAAACTGTCAGATAATTAATACCTGGGAAAGGTAAACGGCGGTTTGACCGATTGATTATAGAAAATTTATCAAACAGGATATCCATAGGTAGTTAAAAATGCTCTGGACATTGAAGAATCACCCGGAAAATTTTAATCTTTAGTAAGGTAACATTATTTACTTAATTTGAAATTTGAAACTGAGATAAATATTATCTGTTACGATTGGCACAGTAGCTGCTGTGCTGCGTGGCTTGCGTTTATCCCATACACGGAACAATTTTATTTATAAATAAATAGCTGTTGTTCTGGTTCAAACAGTTTGTGTAAGAGTAAACATTTCTTTGTAAACGCACCCACGATACAGGAGAAATCTTAGTATAGGACAAAAAAGTATAGGTGGCAATAAATTAATGCTTTGAAGTGGTGTCCCATTGATATAAAAAATTAATTGACTTATTATTACCCAGTTATTCAATCCTCGATTTCCCAGTTGTAACGACTCCAAATAAGTTTGTATAATAAGGGAACGATGACATAACTATTCATAGTTCAGCCAGATATCCCAAACTTCAGTACAAAAACTCTCTAATTAACCAATACCAATTTACAGAACAAAATAAAACAAAAAAGGGAACTTGCCAGCCGCCCAGGGCCGCGTGTTGTTCGTAACGAGCCCACGTCAAAATGACGGCGCGCCGTGACGTCAGGTGGGCTCCGACGCGTATGCTCAAATATTCATTGAATTTATGACGTGAGGCTATGAAACACGCGAGTTTTGAATCGAGAACTAAACGATCCCTAAGAATTCGTGGATACTAACTTTTTGGGAGCGTAATAAATGATAAGTTACTAATCTATACTAATATTATAAAGCTGAAGAGTTTGTTTGTTTGTTTGTTTGAACGCGCTAATCTCAGGAACTACTGGTTCGAATTGAAAAATTCTTTTTGGGTTGAATAGACCATTTATCGAGGAAGGCTTTAGGCTATATATCATCACGCTTAAGCCAATAGGAGCGGAGCAGCGAAAAAAAATGTTTTAAAATCGGGGATTCCACGGGGACGAAGTCGCGGGCAGCAGCTAGTAAATGATAAATGATTTTTATTTTGTAAGTAGGTTGTAAAAAACCATTTTACACGTCAATCTTTTTTAGCCGTTATAAACTAGATAAGGCCGGTGATTCCTAGCTGACTACCCTAAGAAGAAACACTGAAACAAACTCAGAGGTCAAAGTCTCTTTTGAGTCTCCGTACTGGTCAAGTCATATGAGAACCATGTAGGTTGGTGTCTGAAGTGGTCTTTTGATGAAAGTACCACACAGATTTGAGTGGACCTGTCCAGACAGCGCAAGCATTTGTCAGTTATCGTGTAGCTCAAACTTAGAACTTTAAGGAGCTCAACGATTTGACGAACAATACCAAAGTAAGGACATTTGGGTAGGCCACATAAAGAATTCAAACCGCCAGACTAACATGAAATGAACCCCTGACATAGCGATCTACATGGTCCTCATATTCACAATACGTTAAAAGTATTCTATCAATCCTTAGCATGTTTTAGAAAAGATACAAAATATTTGAAAAGATATTTCGTAATGTGAAAGAGAAACCACCTTCGATATAACTTTTTTAGGGCTCCGTAGATAAACTCAAGTTGACTCTACGTTTTAGTTAGAAAACGTTTGTATGGGAAAAAGAAAAGGGCTGTTTTTAGGGATTTTCCGGCAATTATTCGGATTTTTCTCGCCGTAAAAACCATCCTTGAACTTCAACGAACATTATAAAAAAAGAATTGGCCAAATTGGTCCAGGCGTTGTTGAGTTATGCGCTTACCAACACATTTTGCGATTCATTTTTATATTATAGAATAATTTCTCGATATATTATGAAAAAATCGTTTTATATAGAATAAATCCCATCCAAGCTCAATAGTTTCCAATATATCCGTGTCTTATTAAGAAAAAAATGTTTACAATTTCACGCGATATTTTACAATCTTACGGGTTTTTTAATTTTAATATGTATATGTGACCGGAAAATTGGCGAAATCCTCATAGATATGTAGAAATATCTATAAGATGTGAAATACCAATTTAGAGTTTTCTTTTACATTTAAGCAATTGTGCAAATTTTTAAGATATTTAAGAACGTCGCTGTTTCCGTGGCCACACACTACTGTCACACATCTTTGGAACTCTGGGGAGCAGAATAAAATATAAAGTTATATTTAATAATCCCCTTGTATCGAGAGTGCTCCGACTGTACTTCCTACAAATGAGCTACTTAATAACATAAAAGAGTATGTTTGTCTACACATGCATTTTCCTTGTTTAATAGACGGAAGTTTTTTGTTCGGAATGAAATTCTAAAGATAGACTTCACATAATATTCCTTAAAAGATACTTAAGATAACTTTCATACAGAATTTGAATCAAATAAGGATAACTTTAGTTACTTAGGCATTATTATCGGGAGAAATTTTCTCATTATAAGAGTTTTCAGCATTCCAGAGTCTAGTATTGAGTCTCGAATTTTAATGAATTTTATTGTTATTGTATTTTTATTATTTTATTTAATAAATATTATTATTATTATTTATTTTTGTTATTTTCTATGATTTATTGTATTATAAATGTGTTAGCTTTGTAATTTTAATGATTTCAAACACAATGTGAATTGTTGCTGAATAAATTGAATTTGAATTGAATTGAAATTGCGCCCAATTATTGGCAAACGGTTCGCTCCTATAGCTTGGTACTTAAAACCGCTGAAATATAGCTACCCTTCTGCCTGACCTTTCGGGGATTGCATGCGTGATGTTATTTATTTAATCTTTCAAGCATCATCTGCCTAGCGTTTTCCCAACTATATTGGGGTCGGCTCCCAGTCAAAGAAGATTCAGCTGAATACTAGTAGTTTACGTGGAGCGGCTGCCTACCAGACCTCCACAACCCATTAACTGGGTATCACGGTACTTCTTGGCAAGACTGGAGTCTAATTTTCTGGATTCTGAAAATCTGTAATGACTGTCAAAAAATTGCGAAACGCCAGCCAGGATCATCAGCTTATCGTATATTAACTAAGATGATCACCCATCCACAGGCTGACCTCGGCAAGCGTTGCTTCACCTTCGAGATCGAGCCGTGCGGTTGTTATTATTTAACCACGAGCAAGCATCGTCGGAAAACAAGATGTTCAAAATCGGCAAAACGCAGTGGTTACTCAAAATGAAAAGTCATTCATTATTTTATTTTAGAAGGCATCAAAATTTTCCTTTAAGCTTAAAATCCGAAAACAATACATAAAATCCTGTCATTCTGAGTTTTGGTGTTCGTCATAATTATTATGAATTTGCTAATTCACAAAGATTATTATAAAACATCATTAGTTATTTTAGCATTATATGTATTAAAATTTTATTTACTTCTTGTACACCTCCCACAGTTCAGTGTTTTTAACTCACAAGTTTGACTGGTAAAGAATGTCTTGTAGCATCAATTCTACCCATGTTTAAATTAAACTGAATGCCAGCACTTCTTGAACGTCAAAGTTTAACATAAAGACGGGAGACGGGGAGGGACCTCCCCGTCTCCCGTCACCACTTCCTAGAATTTTCTGTATTAAAACAAACTCCCAGCATGGTAAGAAATCAACGCATTGTCTTTTTACAAAACCGCAAAGTAAAATTGCACAAATCACCTCTAAAAACCATATAAAATATTACCAAGGCTAATTTTCCAAAGTCCTCCGGAACCATGTCAGGCATAGCACGGTGTCAAGCTAAGCAAATAAAGCCGGTGGCACACGATCGCGCTGGCGTCGTCGTCGCGACCGCTCGTGTGTGATCCCGCTATTGCCTGCAGTGACACAGAGCGTAGAAGATAGTTGAGCACAGTTTGTCTTGGGAATATGCTATATAATGTTTTGTGTCTGTATTTTCAACTGGAAAATCGTTAAATAGGTATTTTCTGGTTGGAATTACTTAGGACAGGACGGACGCATGCAAAAAAAAATGTTATCCACTGACCAAAATCAGAATGAGATTCACAACTGACCACGTGAAAAACATAACGGGTGACGAAGAATTTTATTTTACTTCCACTCGTTTCCTATCTTGGAAATGTAAACGAAACTTAGGTACTTATGACAAACAGTTTAAAAAAAAAAGCGTAACGTGCTTGTCAAAGTCAAGTCAAATGTCAAGTCAGCACGGTCCCCGCCACAGAAGCTTCAGTATTGTCTCAAACGACTCTTTAATATTTGTATTCTGATTTAGCAAAAGCTATCTCCTAAGTGTAGACTAGCGACTCGCCCTGGCGTCGCACGGGTGACAAAGAAATAATTTACTTCAGGTCAGTTTGTTTATTTAGTAAAAGGATGACTTTCAATTCACATGAATAACAGACTCATAAGTAGTAAATGACAGAAGCGTATAGGAAGTTTTAATCACACAAACAAAGCGGGAACATTAAAATAAATGATAAAATTAAATACATGTAAACAAAGAACAGAATGTCACAAAAACACAGACCGGAAACTTTCAAATTCAAAATGGAAGGCCAATTATATAAAAAAAAATAAAACAAAAAAAATCTTTAATCACATAATGATTTTGCCCATGTACGATGAAGCACGTTTTCTAACAAGTAACCTATGCAGTCTTGACTGTAACTGCCGCATCCACAGACTCCCCACTCACCTTGACGCTGCAGTGAGGTACGACCCGAGCGGCGCGCGTCACGGATGGTTCCGCACGTTCGAGCAACTACTCCGACCAGTTACCGACTTACCTTCAAATACTGAACTTGCAGTTTTCTATTGTGGTATGAGGTAAACTTGGCTGTAACCAATACATCATGCGTCGTTATTTTGTAGAGACCAGTGTGTTTGATAAGCTAAATGTTTGGTTTGAGCGAGTGGCTTGCTTTTTTTCACGCAGTGTTATTAATTAAGATAATATTAAGGTGGATTATCATGAAGAAAAGATGGATAGACAATATAAAACGAAACAATGTGAACATTGTTTTCTGTGGTGATTTTTTTTAAATTATAATTAAAAACCATCTCTGATCGAAAATAGCTAATAAAAAATACATGTTTTGATCCATTTAGCACCAGCGCTCAAGCGTCATCGTGTCTTTTTTTTTGGAATTTTTAATTTACTTTTTTTATTTTATACTTTATCTTCTATGGGCTAAAACTACAAATCTTAAGATCGACACTCACCTAAATAGCACTAC
Organism: Hecatera dysodea; assembly: GCA_905332915.2. Lineage (NCBI taxonomy): Eukaryota > Metazoa > Arthropoda > Insecta > Lepidoptera > Noctuidae > Hecatera > Hecatera dysodea. Next base: position 986,488 of record HG995304.1, read on the forward strand.
ACCGTTTACTAAAATATCATATCGATCGAACGAGTGAAAGTAGCTGAGCTTCTCCCACCAATGTATTCACTCATTTATCTTGTCCGCTTCATCACCAGACCTACCACCACAACCACCACCATTAAAATGAGCCCAAACACGAAGCGTCTGCTGTACATAAGTGAGGAGTAGGGTATTCTGCAGATTCCAGGTGACGCTGCAACATCAGGTCAAGTTTACTAATCATCCTATAATCTGGTCATTGGAACCATCCCATTGAGCTCAAACATGATATTTCTGCTGCAACCACGCGAAGAGTTGGGTATTCTATAGACCTCAGGTCTTCCTGCAGCATCAAGGTAAAGGTTGCCATATTCATGCAATACTATTGAAGTAATGAAATACCAAATTTTACATCAATTAGATCCGTAAAAGTTGGACACATCCCTTCATCGACTACAAAACCGCTGATGATCTTCAAAAGGCTGAGCAAAGTGATAAAAACTCATTTAAGAACCACCGCTAGAAAACCTGGATACAAGAAAAGAAAACCGCATCCAAATCGGTACACCCGTTTAGGATTTACGGTGCCACAGAAAGACATACCAACAGAGAGCCATAGCGGCCAAATATATAAAACACCTCTTTTTGCGCCGGGGGTTAAAAATAACATTTATGATAGCTTATGATTTTTTTATAGTTCAATATTCATTGGGTCCACACGGAACCCCGAAAAAAAAACCATCGCCTGTCAAAACCACATGACGTTATGGGCATCAATCTGTGATGGATTGGTTGCGTCTACGCTACGGTTTGAATGCGCCAATTCGTTCTACATTCATATCCACAGCTATGCTTATGTTTTAGTGTGCGATAGGTTTTATTCCTCACGTGAAACTAAATGCAATATAGAACTTTTAGTTTGCAATAAATAAGGATTTGTGACGGTATGTTTTACACTTGTGGTGCATTGCATTAAATAAAAATTACTGGCACGTAATTGTACCACTGCAGGGCAATTTTCTCACTAAGTTTTCTTTACCGAGAGTAAGAATTAATTCAACTGGGTAATGATAAAGAGCCTGTATTAATTGCATCTTGGTACCTCCTGCATTCATAATCAGCCTTTTAACGTTCCCACTGCTGGGACACAGGCCTCCTCTCTAGGAGAGGGAATGGGCCGTAATCCACCACGCGGGCCCAGTGCGGGTTGGTGAATGTCACATGTCTTCGAATTTTTGGTTCTAGGACATGCCGGTTTCCTCACGATGTTTTCCTTCACCGTTTTGAGAGCAGTGGTGAAGAAATTAATTACACAAAGTAATGCGCCTGGCTGGGCTTGAACCCGCGACCTACGATTCGTAAGTCGGGGCCGTTACCACTCGGCCACCACTGCTCTCCTCCTGCATTAGGAACTCTAATCCAAAATGAAGAAACGAAAATAAATGCTTATTCTTACACCATATATGTACATACACCAGAAGACCAATTTGGCGACACGGTTGGCGCAGTGGTTGAGCGTTCGGCTGCTGCGCTACGTGTCGCGGATTCGATTCTCGCACGGAACAAATGTTTTTATGGCCTACAGATAGTTGTTCCGGGTCTGGGTGTTTTGTGTATGTATGTGAGTTTACACTAGTATGGGGCAACGTTTAATAAAAAAGAAAAAAAGAAAGAATTTCAATCTCAATCTGACAACACCTACGTTTAAACAGAAAGCGACTGTAAATCGAATCTAAAAGCTACCTAAAAATAAGTAGAATTAGCTATCTGATATGAATCACCTAACATGATGTTCCGTAGAACCCCCAACACAGGAAAATCGCAAGCAACAAGCAAGTCTATTAAAAACAAAACAACTTCAAGAAAAAAGGTCTTAAAATAAAATTAAACCCACCTGGAGAGCACCCACCAAAAATGAAAATTAAAGCTGACTCTTTTGTAAATAGGTCAGCGTCGCAACATTTCATTTGGCAGGTTAATAACCGAGAGATCACATTATAAAGCAGTAGATTCAGCGGCGATTACACGTAATAACACCGCAATAAATATCGCGAAGCCACTTCAGGTAACCCTCGAGTGGGACGGCGGACGTGTGGTCCAAGAGACAGGCGACAGCGGTGAAAGACTAAAAAAATATATTGAATTAAGTTTGAATAATATTGAGTGACTCATCTTCTCTCATATCTGCATATATACAGCCATTTTTTGACCGGTATGTATGTACATACATACATATGTACATTGTATCTATTTCATCATTCAAAACTACTTAACATAATCGCACAAATGAGAGTTATCAATGGCATACGACAGCTTTGTAACAAAATGGCATACGACAGCGGATATCCTCTGAACGTCACTATGAACATTTTCTTGTTTCATAGTTTATAGAACGATTTTTCAGTAGTCGGGTTTTGGTTTTCGAACTTACTTTTTTATCATGGTGGCAGCATAACTAGCTGCCCAGTTTGCGTCTGGGATACTCGTACATATACTGTAGCGTATTGAGGACACTACCACAACACAATGCATTTTAGTAGTTGTATTTTTAATTTTTAAATGTAATAATTTGTTACCATGGACATGGCGGATGGTGTATGGTGGATATACGAGTAGACTCTCAAAATGACTAAACAAACTATGTAAGTCAATAATACGACTGTCTAATCTGCTCAAATAATTATTACATAGAGATCTTATCCGAAAGTCAATATTTGTCCTTAGTTTAGTACCACTGTTAGATAATAGATGGCGTTGCGTCGTGACGTCACTTCAGTAAATCGTGATGTTAAGATTTTCCTACACAGCATGACTTCCGCAGCACTTTATTCAATAAACCGTACATACTTTGGACACTGGTTTCATTTCTTATAGCGAGATATTTTTGTAATATATTATTCTGCTAGTTCTTTCAGTATTTTTTTAAAGAATCGCAACCTTTTTCTTCTGGATTGGAAATCACTAAATTCTGGTTCGGAAATATTCAAATGACTTCTCCCGCCCTGGGCAGAGCGAAAGGGAGTGTCACTCTTACTGACTAAAACCCACCCGTGATCCTTCTTGTGCCCTTTACGTTCCAGGGCCGCGGTGACTCTTTCGAACAAATTCCGCAACCCTAGCAGGCACTGACCCTATGGGGCCCCGTCTTCGTTGCTGACAGCTCTTTGAGGCGCGCGTGGAACTGATCGGATGACAAGCCACCCATAGCACGCCGTCCGCAGGCCCGTGACTACGGTGGCCGGCAATCGCCCTGCGTTTCCCGACGCCCGGGGCCTCTTCTTCTGTTGCGGCGGCTGGAGCGTGAGGTTTCCCTCTCCCGCACGCGAAACGCCTCCTCCTAGCATTATTGCTTCGCAGAAGAAGGCGACCGCATCCCATGCCTTTTCGCTCCGGACCATGGAATGAACCAGGGCTGGACTCGAGAAGTTGCCGCCGCCGATCGCCTCGACGAGGACACGGTTTTGCTCCACCCGAGCAGACCTCCACCGTATGCTCCACCGTGTCCTAGAAATCGCAACCTCATAATACAAGTTGCATAGCATTAGCTTAGTTACATGTCTTCCTCCCCGCTACCGCTGTTACTTCAGGCCACACACTATCAGGCCCGGTACCGTCCGCTCAACACGATAATTCACCCGGTAATTAGCACTCGTCGTATTCCAACAAAAATGTACGCCGTATTCCAACTGTTTTGTGAAATTATTTTATATTTATGATCACCGGCGTTTTTATCTTAACAAGGATCTTACTTGACCGCGGTCCTTGTGGAAAACTCACTTGAAAATTATTTTAATACGTTTAAACCTTTTTATTTTATTTTTATGCGGTATGTTTGCATAAAATACAGCTGAAGCTTTACCTATGAGAATACACCTAGATGTAGAAAGCGGAAAGGCAACCAGAAGTTCTGGGTTGCAGTTCTGGGTTTTTTTATATAATGTTAAACACATTTTTCTTTCTTTCTTTCTTTCTTTCAGACGCAATGGTTACTTACCCAATAACCAATCAATCTTCCAAGACTTTACCCAATTTGGTTGCCATCAGTCCAGAATACCAATACCTAATTTGACCTCCACGACGTCGTAACTGAGTTACATGTTACCCCGTGCTGAACTCAGAATAACAAATTCCTATCTATTAAATTCATTATAATAATGGCACACCAAAACCACACCTACCTACAACGATACAATATACATATAAGTCCAAAAACACTCCATTTTTTGATTACACAAAATTGCCATCTAAATTATTAGAATAAAGTACAATTAAAACATACAACCCGCTTAAAATACACACAGCATTATCTTTAATATTTATTTGATAAAACATTTCGCTAAAATGTTAACTTTAAAAGTAGTGTTAGAAAATGTACGACCATGAAATGTTGGAAAATCTTATTAAACAAGTACGTGACATGAAATATTACCTGCCTGTGTTTAAATAACATGCCTTCTCGGTCCAGCGTAGCAACAGCTGCTAAGCACATTGTCCTGGGTTCCGTCCCCGGGTCGGACAAAGTGTTATTAGGGTTTGCCATTAGGAAATTCTAAATGACAAACCCCGAGCCTGGTCAGTCCCCGGTTAATGATAGTAGATCCATCCTTTAATACGTAGGAGTTTTTAACCTGTGTATACAGCCTACCTATCTGAACCAAGACCACTGCTTATCTCTCTAGAGGATGATGTGATGTTATATCTTACTAATATTATAAACGCGAAAGTTTGTAAGTATAGATGTTTGTTACTCTTTCACGCAAAAACTACTGAATGGACCTTGATGAAATTTGGCACAGATGTAGATCATAGTCTTGAATGACACATATGATACTTTTTATCCCGGGATTATGATCCCTTGCGATAATTTCCGACATTCACGCGGGCGAAGCCGCGGGCAGCATCTAGTTACGTATATTTTCTTAAGAACCTTATCAAACTGTGATTACCTAATATTGATAAGTGTAGATTAACAATTAGATGTTGACGCACATTGCATGTTGATTCTTATCAGTTTGCAGAATTGCTTGATTATGATTAAAAATAAATGTTATGATATCATCACTTATATGGAGAGCCTTATAGTATTTTAACTTTGGGCTAGATCTAGCTATTTCATCAACCTTTGGGATAGGTTAGGTCAGTTCCCTGCTGTCCCGCCGGTGGCACGAATGGCTGTGGAGGTGGTTCAGCTCCCAGTCATTCAGGGCGACGCAGGTGCTCTCCGGGCATGGATGCTTCGGGAAGTGCCTGCATCGCAAAGGCAGGGAGCCAGACGCTCGGTATCATCACTGCGTCCATTGTCGGGAAGATACGGCGTGGAGCGTGGGCAGCTTGGGACGAGCTACGTCGTGCCCTCGTTTTCGGAAGTGGCAAGCAACCTGTCGCTGCCGGCTGTGATTAGTTCCATGGTTGGCAGTGCAGCGTCGTGGGATGTGGTGATCTCATTCAGGCAGCGAAAAAGGAGAGGGAGATTTCGAGTGCTCTCCGGCCCGTAGCAGCCGCACCGGGCGTCAGTGGTTTTCGGACCCCCTAAATGGGTCCAGAAACGACGGACTACAGGACGTCCGCCACCCTTCATCATATAGAACCCGAGGTGGTGGCGCGTATTGTTCCACGCGCGCCACTCTTAAACGTCGCAGGAGGAGTAAAACACTTCACTCCCCTAGCTTCACCAGTTAGGGACTGCATTGAAGATTGCTTAAATGCTCCCGTAGCCACCGGTGCGAGTGTGCAAGGGAACACGTGGAGGTTTTAGTCGGTAGGAGTCTGACAGACTTCCAGGGATATCCATGAGGATTCCAACCCCGTTACCGAAAAAAAAGGTCAGTTCCCTGCTACTTTAAGAGTTGATTGATTGTCAAAGTGCAGGAAACACCAGAGGCTCTAAACAAAGTGCTATTCTAACATCCATAGCAATTGTCAAAATTCTAAAATGTACAGAATTGACCACGTGACATTTCAATAGCCTTTGCCAATCCCACGGATATGTTTTTGGCATTGTGACAATCACTTTCACCATGCTACTGCTATCAGAAAGTCACCTGTCTAAAGCCTCTGGATGTGTGACGTCATAAAAAGTTTAGAGATCGCAGAAAAGGAGGCCTTAATCCTGGAATTGGGGATAGGGAAAATGATGGAAATTCTTATCGTAGTCTTCTAGGTAATTAATTTCTATGGACGACTGAAAATAACATTAATCAAACAAAAAGGGTAAATTAAATAATTTACTTTATTCGTTACTTAAATAATAAATGCATAATTTAATCATAAGATCACTTATCAAAAATAACTATCCAAAATAAGCAAGTTATTTATCAAAACTTATCAATTAATACTTAGTAGCTAGTCTTGCCAAAGATGTAGTTTCCAGCGGCGTTAACATCCTCAGATGAGAAGTACTCCTTCCACAACTCCTGGAACTCGGTCCACGTCACCTCGGACTTGCCCTTAGCCATTTTCTCGAAGGCTTTAACAGCCTCGTCCTTGTTCAGGCCAAAGGAAGCGTAGACTGAAGAGAACTCCTCAGCGTCAATGGATCCATCATTGCTGGCATCTTCAATGGTGAAGACCAACTTGCAGTACAAGTTCTGCCATTCAAAGGCCTGGTTGTTGGAGAACTTGTCCCACATGGCGATCCACTCGTCCTGGCTGACTTGACCGTCCTTGTTGGCGTCAGCGACTTCCTGGATGCCGTTCCAGATCTTGAATAGGGTCTCTTCTACGTATTTGTATTTCTCGTCTCCTGCTTTCCAGCCTCGGGTCTTCGTGACCCTCTCGATGGCTGCAGTGAAGTCATCTTTCTCGATGTTTCCACTGCCGTCAGTGTCGAAGAATGAGTTGAAGATGTGGAGGAGCTTCTTCTTTCTGAAGTCGGAAACCATGGTTGCTGATTGTCGTGTGTTTTACTGGTATTTACTCTCGGTATCTCAAACGTTGCTTATATAGTCGTGTATTGTACACATTGCGGGTTTTACGTGTCCATGTTTGTGTATGAATCATGAGATAACAGTGATTAGTCAATTTAAAGTGAAAGTATTATTGTTTAAAAGTTTTTGGCATGTCTGTTTGTCTTTTTCAAACTACAAAAGTTTCTCAGACTTTTCGTGGCTAAGTGATTACGAGCTTTACGAGTTAAGTAACGCTAGTTGAGGCCATTACCTGGGTAGGTGTCATTCCACGTGGTGCATGCATGCGTGGGGGCGCATGTTTTGACAAATAAAATTATCTTTATCTTATAGCTAGACAACTCAGTCGCAACTCAACGGTCAGCGAGTCAACACGTCCCCTGAGGATGCCTCGTGGAGAGGCGAAACACGTGTCGGTAATGGTGTTGGGTATTGCTTTGCCTTCCTGCATGTGCATAAAATCCTTGCATTTGCCTTGTAATCTTGCATGTGCATAATATAGCGGGCGGGAGGGAGGTGCATACCTACAACCCACTAATATTCGCGGAAATTAAAACTAGATATATTGTTTTCAATTTCAAATCATATGTACATATATATACTGAGACCCCACCGTACCTTTAAAAGCATGTTAAGTCGTCCCTTCTCTGTCATTAGAAATCTTTGACAGTCAATAATGGCAGTCAGTGAAGTCTTATCAAAGGTCCGAGCAGCATCTGACCTTCCATTGGTGGATTCCATGTTATTAAAAATATTGTCATGCAGGTAGAAGAAACATGAAAGACGATAAAACGACGAAACAAAAAGTGAAGACGATACATTGCGTTGAAAACTCACGTGACGTCACGTCGCTGGTAAAAATTGTAGCAACGTAGTGACGTCACGTGAGTTTTCAACGCACTGTATCGTCTTCATTTTTTGTTTACGTGAAAAAAGAAAAAATACGTGTCCAATATTTTTTGTAAATCTATCAGACGGACTAATTAGATTTTTATAGTAAAATACCCTATTGGTATACCGCCGGCGTCAGTACAGCAGCCCTACCATGACGTCTTAAATCCATCATGACTCCTGTGTCAGAGAGAGACGGAGTTACACAATACGAATAGCACTGTCCCTTTCCCTCACACTGGATCACGATAGCATTGGCACTTCGTAGTACGGCCACAGGACCTTGTAAATGCAGAAAAGTTTTTTTTCACAATTAAAATATTTATTGTAATCAAGAAGTACCTACCTACTTTTTACGATTTTACCCTAATAATTTTATAGCGATGACATAAGTGTCAAGTTTAGTTTCCAATTAAATTCATAAGTCTATAATCAAATTTAAATAGGTCTGCTCTAATAAAAAACTTTGCATTTATCCTGCACTGACGATATGCAGATGATGATCCTCCGTTGCCTCAAGTTTTTTTCTATCCAACATAAATAAACTACATAGTATTCCAAACTCAAATTGTTCAAATACTCACCTAATTACACGAATTTTGAAACAAGTTACGTCCAATAAATGCAACAATCGTCCTGATAGTCATTTGGGAATTATAAAATGGTTAGTAACGGTAATTGTCACGGCCGCACACAGTTGTGGAACAGTTATTGCAATGAGCTCCCCAGCGGGGCCAGCGTAATATGGTTTAGGGTTATTAAAGTGCCGTTGTACGAGCGGAATCCGTCCTGACTTTATTCTATAGTCTAAAAACTTGTGTTTGTGTTTTTTTGTTACCGTTTCTCTGTAGGATATTTACACTTTAACAACGCAGAAAATTGTGGGTCTAGGTTTTTGTGACTCATATATTTTGCAGCAGAGACGAGTATGAATTATTGTTTTTCAAACACTAATTTCACTACACATTTAGTTATAACTTCTTTGGCGTGTATGTGTTAAAAAAGTGTTAAGAGCCTGTAAGTCGTATGGCATTTCATACAAATTTTCAAATCACTATTTTGCGAAATGACTGAACCGATTTTAATGAAACTTCACACATATAAGCAGAATACATTGGTCTAAAAAGTTAGTTAAAACATTTTCGAAATGTCTTATTTAAAAAAGTTAACTGAAAATTTATGTTTGTATGGAAAATTTAAAATGGGTCTAATTTAACTGTAACACTATTAATCCAAAAAATTTTAAGCTAACTTTTTAGAAATATGTATCCTGCTTATGTGTGTAAAGTTTCATTAAAATCAGTTAAGTTATTCCGGAAAATAAGGACTTGAAAAATTTTATGAAGTGCCGTACGGCGTATAAGCTCTTAAATTTAAGTTTGGCATGTCTTAACTAATATCTTCCCCAAAAAACAAAAAACCGATGTTTCCCGCATCCCTGTGCTACATTAACTATTTAACACTAACAGAATAGTCAAAACTGGCTGAACTTCCACAAGAAAAAGTTTGACGAGTTAACTGCAAATTCTCAATTTAGGAACCGGATGTAAGTCATGTGTGTCGTCTGTTTTAAACCTGAATAGAATAGAATACTCTTTATTATGTACACCATACAAGTTACAGAAAATATAGCGTATAACATTACATAGGGTGACACAATGGGCGGCCTTATCGCTAAAAGCGATCTTTTCAAGACAACCTTTGGACTTAGATGTAAGTTTTACACGTATGATTTAACTGAATTTCAGAAGTAGGAAGGAACACTTAAGATTTTCTAAGATGGGATCTGATTGTTCTTGAGAACCATAGAGAATGTAAACGCGGCGCCATCGAAGCTAGCTAGACGGCACAAGACGGAGATAGATGGGATATTAATGGTGAAATATCTATTACACATTACCCCATGTCCAACGGCCATATGGATCACGAGGCACCCTCTAATGGGGCTGCAAGGGTGCAATATATCTGTGGAAACCAGATTATAACGCGTCTGGTTTCTTGTTGAAAGAAAACATTTTTTGTTTTCAACACAAAATTATCCGAAGCAAAATAATTTCTGTATCGTAAAGGATCTCCAAATGACAGCCGGGACCAACGGCTTAATAAATTACACGTTGCATAATATATTTTATAAATATTCTTTGAAAATCCAGACGATTGCCAATTCTTATTGTAATCATTGACTCAAAATACTTGAAAGTTGAAATGCTTTTATAAATAAGGTTTCGTACAAAATAAATTAATTTTATAAAATAGACAGACAAACTCACATACCAAAGCTAGTGAAATCATTAAAGTAATAAAAATAATACTGATTCTTTAGATAACACTGACGTCCATCATTATCTCACTGCAATGCAGGGAAACACTCAGTGTTTGTCTCTTATCATTGCTTATATAAACACAAAATTAATATATATAACGTGTTGTACACTTGGAAACGAATTGAGCTAATTATCTGAACTGGATCCACCGGTCGTTTATAGAGTAAGTTAGTAGTGTTTTGTTCAGTTTACCAAGATATTCTTCGTTCTACATCTACATACTAGCTGCTGCCCGCGACTCCGTCCCCGTGGAATCCCCGATTTTAAAACATTCTTTATCGCTGCTCCGCTCCTATCGGCTTAAGCGTGATGATATATAGCCTAAAGCCTTGCTCGATAAATGGTCTATTCAACTCAAAAATAATTTTTCAATTCGAGAAAGTAGTTCCTGAGATTAGCGCGTTCAAACAAACAAACAACTCCTCAGCTTTATAATATTAGTATAGATACTAGCTAAACTGCTATACTGCATTTTTGTAAAAAACAATATATGTACATCTCTTTCCTTCACTGATTGAAATTAGAACTTGCTGTATGATAAATGATATTTTTTTTGTAAGTAAGTTGTAAATAACACTTACACGTCAATCTTTTTGGTCGTTATAAACTAGATGAGGCCGGTGTTTCCTAGCTGACTACCCTGAGAAGAAACACGGAAACAAACTCAGAGATCAGTCTCTTTTGAAGTCCATACAATTGTACTGGTCAAATCATATGAGAACCATGTAGGTTGATGTCTGAAGTGGTATTTTGAAGAAAGTACCACACAGGTTTGAGTGGACCTGTCCAGACAGAGCAAGCATTTGTCAGTTACCGAGTAGCTCAAACTTAGAACTTAAAGGAGCTCGTCGATTTGACGATCAACACTAAAGTAAGGACATTTGGGTAGGCCACATAAAGAACTCAAACCGCCAGACTAACATGAAATGAACCCCTAACATAGCGATCTACATGGTCCTCACATACACAATACGTTATATGAGGACCATGCAAATCAGTGTCTAAAGTGGTCTTTTGAGGAAAGAACAACACAGATTTGAGTGGACCTGTCCAGTCATTGCAAGCCAGTAGTCGAGTAGCTCAACTTAGAACCAATAAGGAGCTCAACGACTCGACGAACAATATCATGTATATATATTTGATCTCAGTATCAAAGTTTATTATTTAGGGGTGGTTTCAACACAACACTACCAAAAAAAAGTATCCTATGTTATTGAATAAGTTACCCATTAGCCTAAAAGAGCAACCTATAAGGATATTTAAAAAACGGCTCACTGAATTATTGGCTCAAAAATTTTATTATGCGGTAAATGATTTTTTAAACGATACTCATTTGTGATATTTTTTTTTGAGCTTTGAGGATGTAATCCAAATTTTATTCATCACGAATTTATTTGCGTAGCATAAGATTGTTTTCTTAACAATTAATTTTGTATGCCGAAAGGCAGAATGTGGAAGGATTCCAAGACTTCGTAACACCTCAACTGTATTACCTACATTCGATACAAATAAAGTCTTCTATTCTATTATATTCTATAACCCATGCAACTTTATCTGCGTCACATAAGAGAGGGAAAAAAAACCCCGTTTTTGCATTATTATTCATTGATGCTCCGCTCCTATTGGCCAATTTATTTTATTGACCAATAGCCTTCTTCGATAAATGGGCTATCTAGCACCTGTTCCTAAGATTAGCACGTTCAACCAAACAAACACTTCAGCTTTATTATATTAGTCGGAGCGGAGTGGGCTTTACTCAAGTACTGATAGGTCGCCAACAATGTCGTCATTTTATGTCAGTTCACAATTACTCGGAAAGACTTCGAGAAATATTATTGACTATCAAATTCTGATGCGTAAAAAAGTAGGTACATATTTCAAATGTTCAGTTGACAGTTCGTCAAGAGTTCACATAATCTCTCTAGATATTTTAAAATCTTAAGTATTTTACAATCATCCGATGACACATAGGTACATGGTCAACCGCCAAGACAAAGTAAAAAAAAATGTCTTTTTTATGATTTTGTTTGAAAAACTCTGAAATATTTTATATTATATATTTTTATGAATATGTGCGACGTAGTTTTTTATGTGTGATTCTGGATGAGCGGCGGCCTGATGTTGTTTAAGTGAGCGTTCGTACATAGATTAATATCGTTCGTAATCCGTCGCATGCCATCAATTCCATTGTCGTAGTTTTATTTTTAACCGCTGACACAAAAAAAGTGTTATGCTTTTACGCGTGTATCTATGTGTTTATCTGTGGCATCGAAAACTAAGTCAAAATCAGTTAAGGAGCTGACCTGAAGTGAAACATGTACGGATGAAAGGTAATTTAATCGAGAGTGATGAGATTCTTCTTTCAAGGAAATCGATTCAGCCGTTAGAAGATCTAGCAACTTCTATTGGTTTGATAAGTTCGAAATTTTGTATTCTGTTACTTCAATGATATTGGCAATACCTACCTCTGTCTGGACACTGACTCAGGATTTGCGGGTATCTTTCTGCCCGTAATCCGGCAATGGATGCTGTTACGGAAGACATTTTTTTCCGTCTGGCGCGGTTCACCGAGTAGTGACTTACGTACCCTGTTTTACTATGTTTTAATGTTGTTCTAGAATTAACCAGTTAATTGCATAACATTTTCATGCCTTAAAACTTAGCTAGAGTTACATAACATACATAATCAGCCTTTTAATGTTCCCACAGCTGGGACACAGGTCTCCTCTCTAGGAGAGGGAATGGGCTATGTGGTTACATTCTCTATGGCTATAATCCACCACGCGGGCCCAGTGCGGGTTGGTAGACGTTATTATGGGTATTTTTTACACGGATGCTTAATTTAAACCGATTGCAGCGGTGTTAGGTAGGCAGGCATTTTCGGGTAGGTACATTTAAAAAAAACCCTCAAGTTTTTTTCCAAGTTCTACCTTTGGTATTTCCAATTTCTAGTAGGTATTAAAAATACGGTTTTTTTTTCATGAAAAAATCAAGTGCTTTTTTTGTATATTTGTGTTTCTAATTTTCAGTATGTTTGTAGGTAACTAAGGAATAAACTTTATGTTTAAATCAGTGAAGTGCTTGTATTTCGCTACACAATGTACTGTTTTAAATTGTTTGGAGAATCAAAACTTAGTTTTATAGTAACCCACGAAAACACGCAACCCTTCAATATTATCTCTCACATAACAAATTACACCGAGTAAACGGAGCAGTTGACAGATATAACGCATCACTCACCGCCCGCTCGCCCCCATGGCATATTATGACGTCATCATATAGCATTGAGACGCAGCATGAGGGAAAAACTCTTCGACTGGAGTGATATTGATAGAGGCTCGTGGTTCGAACCTCTAAGTTAAGCAATGCGTGCTGAGGTATGTCCTTGGCACAAAGGCTCTGTCGCTTTGCACACTGTGTCTACTTTTCTCATTCTCATTCATGACGGGTGGGCGTTTTGGGGAACTGTCTTTATGTAAAATTTGACGTTCAAAAAGTGCTGTCGCTCAGCCTTGTTTGAATAAATGACTTTTGATTTTGATTGATTTTGATACTCTTCTGTTCGCTGATAGAAATTGCTCTGATCCCCAAAACATGAACCCAGATATCGTGTAATGCATCCAGTTACTGGATTGTCGATGTTTTATGCTCTATGAATATGAATGAACAAACAACAATTATTGAGTAGGTATCTAATTAATGTATCAGTTCTTGGTGATATTTTTATACGATCAGTAATGTTGATATGTAGGTATAATATTAAATAATATATAATATTAATAAGTCTTGTGACATGGATACATATATATATTTCATTGTTAAATGTAAAAAAACAGACTATATTGGGGTCGGCTTACAGTCAAACCGGATTGAGCTGAACAACATTTTTTTATGTGAGACGGCTGCCTGCCAGATCTCCACGACCTATTAACTGGATAACACGGTAATTCTTGTCAGGAATCCTACAATCCGTAATGACTGCCAAAAATCTCCAAGTGGCAGCCGGAACCATCTGCTTAACGTGCTTTCCGAGATACGGAGGAGTCTCGATATATTAAGATGGTCCCCCATCTACAGAACAACCTCGGCAAGCGTTGCTTAAACTTGAAAATTGAGCCTCGGGTCTGTCATAATCTAGCCACGAGCTCCTAAATAAACTTTATGATTTTAAGACAGAGAACTAAATCACACCTGCCTCCCTGTTGAAAAGTGTCCATTTCTTGTAACATTAGATAACATATGTATAAAAGTACAATAGCTGACAGTTGAGGGAAGCTGATGTGCCGCGTGACAGATACGGTGCATCGCTCAAAACACGCCCCTCTGACATATGTACCACGCTGGAGAATTAAGTGGAGGGAGGGTGGATGCGGCATTTTAATCAACCACAGATTATAGAACAAGAAAAGGATTTTTCCTAGGATTATTGAGTTCATATATTACAATGAGCGTTGACCATGTCCTGCGTTTTAAACAAGACAAAGTTTATCTATCATAGCAAAAAGCTGAAGTGTCTTCGTCAATTAAACATCATATTTATTAGTTTATTATTTAAGCATATATGTATTTTATTAGTATTATATAATTATTATTTCGTCCATTCCATTTGGTACTGGTAATGTGCCCAAAAGACTGGCAGCTCTGTCCCGATGAATGCTTAGCCTCTGGCCAAAGTAAAAGCCAGCTCTTGAGTTACGGGCCGAGCCGTTACAATATTTCTTTGAAAAGGCTGTAAGCATAAGGGCCCCATGGCTGAAGGCTGTAATGGCTCATTCGCACAATTTATGAGCGACTAGCTGCTGCCCGCGACTTCGTCCCCGTGGAATCCCCGATTTTAAAACATTCTTTATCGCTGCTCCGCTCCTCTTAAAACGGCCTAAAGCCTTCCTCGATAAATGGTCTATTCAACCCAAAAAGAATTTTTCAATTCGAACCAGTAGTTCCTGAGATTAGCGCGTTCAAACAAACAAACAAACAAACACACTCTTCAGCTTTATAATATTAGTATAGATTAGTTGTAACTTAATAGATATGTATGTATCTATGAAAATTTTACGAAATGATGTATCAATTAAAACTTATAACATACCCTGTCTGTATAGTGATTCATCCTATCCTTATCCAACCCCATCTTCGAACATCCGAGCAGCTAATGCGATAAAAGAGAGTTGTAACGACGCCGGCTGGCCTGGGGTCCGGGGTATGCCACTCATTTGCCAAATTGTCCAAACTCATAGAATGTTTATGGCCACTTCTATCTGGAAGCCGGAGTAATGACTACCATTACATTGTTGCATCTCTAATGGCAGTTTTTATGGAATCCACCAGATGGTGATTGTTATGTTCTTGAGTTTATAGTGTTTGAGTTGAGTGCTCATAGATTACTCAGGCTTTTAAAGGAATGTTGGGAATCTAAATTAAGCTAGATAATTATATTCATCAATAACATCAATTTCAATTGCAACTATGCAATAGTACTTCGTACTTAGTCTAAATTCAACAAACACATGTGAAACCAAAAAATCTTAATGGCGTTGTTTAGTCAACTGGAAAATAATATTAAAAGCGAATATAACATACCTATTGAAATATACATAATTATACGAATATGTATATAGTTATGCACAGACGTAGTTAAATAAAAATAATAAGAAAAAAAATTATTGATAAAATGTTTCATGCATAATGTGACCAAATATTTAAATTCAAAAGCACGACAAATTGGGCATTGCCTTTGCATGAAGAATTGGCCATGCTTTCTGCATGAAATTTAATCAAATAAATGAACAAATCCTAGTAAAATTATTTTACTATAAATTCACAATCATACCTTAGTAAATAAACTTAATAAGTACTTAACATAACTTAATGCGAATGAGAATGGGAGTGCTTCGACAGACTGCAGATATAGCATCCGAAGATGAAGTTCCCTGGAGCGTCCTGGTCTTCAGACACGAAGTATTCTTTCCACAGCAGCTGGAATTCCTCAAAGGACACGGTCTCCTTACCCTTGGCCATCTTGTGGAAAGCTTCTACAGACTCCTGCTTATCCAGGCCAAAGGACACGTAGACTGACGAGAACTCTTCAACGTCAATAGCTCCATCATTGCTGGCATCTTCAAGCTCAAAGATAAACTTGCAGTACAGGTTCTGCCAATCAGCAGCCGCAGACGGGTTCTTCGCAAACTGGTCCCACATCTCAATCCACTCGTCCTTAGATATTTCTCCATCATTGTTCGAGTCAGCTCGGCTCTGCAGACCATCCCAGATCTTCAGAAGAATTTCTTCAACTTTCTTGAATTTAGCATCACCAGGCTTGTATCCACGGAGCCCAGTAATCTTCTGTATGGCTAGTTCGAAGTCTTTCTTGTCGATGCTACCGCTTTTGTTGGTGTCAAAGAAGGCGTTGAACACATGAAGTAACTTCTTCTTTCTAAAATCGGACACCATTTTGGCTATCGCTTCTAAACAGACTAATCTTGCGCCTAGACTAGGCTTTATATATTCCTTCCCGAGATTAAATTGGCCGATACGCAAAAGCTAATCGGTAAATCTATATATAACATGTTATAAAGGCTATCAGGACGATATCAGAGGAATTAGAAACGGCGGGAAGTTATCTGAGTGTTATCGGGCGACTGATCTCGTTATTAACGAGTATTTCGTTACTTTAATCACGTTGTCGTTAATCTTTTATAGCGAATTGTTTCGTCAGTGTGTTATCTTAAGAATTTAAAATAAGATTGGGATTTTCGTTACTATGTTATACGTGGTCGCTACCTAATGAAACTATTCGTGATAGGTACAAGTACCAACGAAATTATCGCGGCTAAATAGTCTTTAATATTAGTAAGCAGTATTAAGTAGTAATAAGTCATGCTCACTCAAAATTCTAGCTGATGCAGGCCCGAAATGGTTGAACCGAAAGGTGCTAGCGCATGCGTTATGTTCGTGTACAGGCTACGTCAGCTGGTTTTGGTCATCTCTCGGCTGCCACGGTTTATTTTAATTATTTATTTTTACTCCAAGCGCTTTTACGGTGCATGTCTTTTTACATCGTTGTCATATGTATATTTACATAATTTCAACATGAATGATGTAAACGTAACTTTCTAACAATTTATTATTTTTAAAAGAGTGTCCGTGGAGTTTCCTGCACGTTCTTCTCCACAGAGATCTACGCTTTAACGCGACGATTCTAAAGTGCCTTTAGGTAGTGGTTTGCTTGAAATAAATGCTTTGAGTTTGAGAATTTAAAGATTAGCTCTACTTTAACGGAAAGATTTGGTCTCAACATCGAATTCTCATTGGAGAACATACATAAAAAAGTACAAAAATTCGAATTGAGAACCTCCTCCTTTTTTGGAAGTCGGTTAAAACGAACCTTGCTGAATACGATTATCGTCGATATATATGAGTCCTTCATGAGGCCGAAAGACTACAATGACTAATGCCCACGTGTATCTAACGCCGTTTTTCAACACTCTAAAAAAAATAGAAATAATTCGCGGATTTCTTTTCGCGTGACCTTTGGGGCTGCCCGATGAATATAAACACAACACATTGGATTGTTTGGGGCTGGCCACCATATAAGTTTGAAAAGCACTTCATTGCGAGCCTAAAAGTGGTAGCGGTTTTCGATTAAATCATCATTTGCCTAGCCTTTTCCCAAATATATTGGGGTCGGCGTCCAGTCAAACCGGATTCAGCTGAATACCATTATTTTACCTCCACAACCCATCAACCGTGTAACACGATACGTCTTCACAAGACTGGTGTCAGATTTTTTGGCTTCAACTATCCGTAACGACCGCCAAAGATCTACAAATGTCAGCCGGGACCAACAGCTTAACGTGCTTTCCGAGGCACGGCGGTAACTCAGTATGTTAAGATGGTCACCCATCCACAGACCAACCTTGGCAAGCGTTGCTTAACCTTGAAGATCGACCCGTGCGGCTGTTATACTTTAGCCACGAGCTCCTTCGGTTTTCGATTAAATGCGTAGAAAAAATAATAACCAAAACTTTGAAGCTACGCACTTTCCCAATTCCATGATCAGGCGTAAAGCCACGATGTCGGCGATCTCGCCCGCGCAATACATCAGCTTACAGACCAGCTCCCCAGCCCAGCGTAGAAACAAAGAAACACACGTCTTTTGTTTCTTCAGCCCCCGGGCCGCGGACCGGCAAGAAATTGTTTTGTGGAGGGAAGTGACTGTGTGGATTACTGCGTTCGTTTGTTTGTTTTTAGTCTTGTAAAGGGTATATTGTATGTGGTAGATAATATTCTACGTAACAAAAATAAAATGTGTGGATTCTCGGGCTGCATTGTGAACTGCCAATAGCTATTTTTCTCAGATGACACGAAGTGATAAGTAAATCAAAGTGAGTCTCGAGACTAATGAGAAGATTTTGTAAAAAGTGATTTCCGTTACTTTATTGTATATGTGATTTAAATTAACTATTCTGTCCGCAGCGTTGCCTGCGTGATATATTGATTAAAAATGTATTGATATAAGGTGGATTTCAGATGAGTATAGCCCCGGTTTAAGCAGTGGTGGCCCAGTGGTAACGGCCCCGACTTACGAATTGTAGGTCGCGGGTTCGAACCCAGCCAAGCGCATTACTTAATTATTTTCATCACCACTACTCTCAAAACGGTGAAGGAAAACATCGTGAGGAAACCGGCATGTCCAAGAACCAAAAATTCCAAGACATGTGACATTCACCAACCCGCACTGGGCCCGCGTGCTGGATTACGGTCCATTCCCTCTCCTAGAGTGGAGGCCTGTGTCCCAGCAGTGGGAACATTAAAAGGCTGATTATGCTATAACGGTTTAAGTGTTAAAAAAATAACATACAAACACAGTTACTTTCGCATTTCAAGTAGCCCATTTGATGCAGAATGTTCTAAGATATAAAATGTAAAAACACATACATACGTCAACCAGGGTGCCGCTGGTATGACTAAGTACAATAAACTGTGGCAGGAATTGGGCAGTAGTCCAGCACGCAGGCTAAGAACAGCTCTGCCAGGGTTGAGGAATTTATTCGAAAGAGTTACCGCGGCCCTGGAACGCAAAGGGCATTAGGAGGAACACGGGTGGGTTTTAGTCAGTAAGAGTCGGACACTCCTATCCGCTCCGCCCAGAGTGAAAGAACTCATTTGATAGTTTCCCATCCATAAAAAAGGCATAGATCATAAAACATTTTAAACACCCACTTATATTCGAACACAAAACTCCCCATAACCTTTTCCAATCCCTTAAAAAACAACGTGGAACAAACAGTAATTTGTGTGTAAACAATAAATATTAGATCGGCTAATGTTCTGCTGGTACCTCGTAGATAGCAGCCGTGATTTACGGCGCCAATCGCGCATGTTTGCTGTACCTATTCATGCTATCAAATTTGTGATCACTGTTATGTGAGCTAAAAGTATGGATCCCTATGTTGATTTTGTTGAAATTATTACTTATTACGAAACTTCCCTGTAATGGCCGTGGTGGCCGAGTGGTAACGGCCTCGACTTACGAATTGTAGGTCGCGGTTTCAAACCAGGCGCAATACTTTGTGTTATTAACTTCATCACCACTGCTCTCAAAACGGTGAAGGAAAACATCGTGAGGAAACCGGCATGTCCTAGAACCAAAAATTCGAAGACATGTGACATTCGCCAAACCGCACTGGGCCCGCGTGGTGGATTACGGCCCATTCCCTCTCCTAGAGAGGAGGCCTGTGTTCCAGCAGCGGGAACGTTAAAAGACTGATTATGCTATGCTATATGCTATGCTTATATGCCTGTAATAAGGGACTATTCATGTAGTCAAACATTCGAATTTTTCAGCGCTAGATGCCGAACAAGTTCCTTATTACTGGCACGTTTATTCTCAATTCTTAGGTAACTTCGATAAAGGTCCACAGTTCGAAGCAAACATTTTTTTAAACAAAACAACCTTACTGGGTATACTTGGGTTGGGTTAGTTTGGGTGCACAAATAGGGTCTACAATGATGCATAGCTCAAAGCCTGTTTGTAACAACTTACCAACATTGTAGATGCAAAGAAATGAGTAAATAAATAAATAAAATTTGGCAGGTAGGTTCTTTATAGGGTGTAGACATCCGCTAAGAACGGATTGCGAAACTCCACTCCTAAGGGGGTAAAATGGGGGTGGAAATTATTTGTACCAAATCTGCGCAAACGAAGTCGCGGGCGAAGTGTTTGTGTATCTAATAGGTGTATCACTACATAGTATAAAACAAAGTCGCTATCCGCCGTCTGTCCCTATGTATGCTTAGATCTTTAAAACTACGCAACGGATTTTGATGCGGAATTTTTTAATAGATAGACTGATTCTAAAGGAAGGTTTATATGTATAATACATGCATATTATAGAAGAGAAAACATTAGTATCTACACTGCATCCGTGCGAAGCCGGGGCGGGTCGCTAGTTATCAATATTTAAAGCTGAAGAGTATGTTTGCTTGAACGCGCTAATCCCAAATTCTTTCAATGTTAGATAGCCCATTTATCGGGGATATAGGTAATTATATATTATTACGCTAAGACCATTAGGCTGCCTGTCCACCGGAGCGGAGCGAGGCAGCGGAGCGGAGCGACGGAGTGATGCGGAGCGGAGTTGCGTACTGTGTCTGTCCACCGGAGCGGAGCGAGGCAGCGGAGTGGAGCGAGAAAGTAATGCGGAGCGGAGATGCAGACTGTGTTTTTCATTATACGGAGCTAGACCGCGAGCACGCGACGAGTCATTCGAGCTTACGGTGGCTCCGTTTCCCCGCTCCGCTGCCCCGCTCCGCTTCCCGGTTTTGTATGAATTTTTAAACTAGTTTGTAACTCCCTGTCCACTGAAGAGGAGCGGAGATTTTGTGCAATCCTATTGGTTAATATTTCTCAGTTTCTCCACTCCGCAGCCTAGCTCCGCTCCGGTGGACAGGCAGCCTTAGGAGCGGAGCACCAATGAACAATGTTGTAAAAACTTATTTTTTTCTGTTTTGGGAAGTAGACGAGGTTGCGCGGGCCAGCTAGTATCACATGCATCTGCATTAAATTTGTATAAAAAAAAACAGTAAGTAGAACCAAGGCCTTAAGCTAGTTCAAATCCAAATTGCCCTTTCACTGAATAGCTACCTATTAGGGTCCAAATTCAACCATTGTTTCCAACCCCAAATATCTCGGTCGAACATTAAACGATACATTTCATAATTATTTCAACTACATTTGAAACGCGTTTGGAAGTTAATGCAAACGTAACGCATTACAACGAGTTAATGGCCCAAAACGTTTACGTACTTAACGCCGTTATAAATTATTTACAGCCAAAACGTAAACGCGTAAGTTAAGTGATTTATGTATCCTTTTGCGTTATTTGATTGCAAGTATTGGTGACTAACATCGCCCCGCGGTTTCATCCGCGTAGTTCCCGTTCCCGTAGGAATATGGGGATATAATATAGCCTATGTTCACCGGAGATAGTGTAGCTTCCCAACAGTGAAATAATTTTTCAAATCGGTCAAGTAGTTTCGGAGCCTATTCAATGCAAACAAACAAAAAACAATCAAATCTTTCCTCTTTATAATAGTAGAAGTTTAGATAGACCTTGACTTTGCTATCGGTCGGTTGATAACGAAGTATCACGAATTTAATTCCGTGTGCTTATGAAGTGTTAAAATACATTAATTTAAAATTAAATTTCGTGACGGCGCACAGTGGACCCATATTGAAAATTAGTGGACTTAGGCAACAAAGTTCCCATATCGACGCGATTTTTTTTAATATGACGTGTTATAATATTCCTGACAACTTTTACTCTTATAATTTTTTTTCTAAAGTTGATAGTTTGTCTGAAAAAAAATAAATTAGATTTTTTTGTATGGAGAGAATCACGTTTAATTTTTTTTCTTCAATTGTACAAATATGCTGGGTGTGTGGCGTGAGTATGTGATAGTTAGGGTCATTATCGATCCATGAAAAATAAAATCAGCGCCGGCCATCCGCGGCGGCGCGAGTAATCATTCGGTAAAAATATATATATTTGTATGAAATTTTTTGCCAATTAAAATAATTTCTAAGTATATTTTGTGTCTCATATGGCTGTTTTCACCTTCTTTTTAGTTAAATTTATAGTTTTAATAGCACATAGGTACTTACAACTAGTAATTCTGGTAGAGATTTAGTTATTATTGCATGTTATCGGTAGCACCTGCATTATGATTAATGACTCATTTGTTTGTGCGCTCGGCTAAGCGCGCATAACAAACGAGTCACCGAAAAATGCTTGTCTCTGATTGGCTATTATTAATTTAAAGTACCTGCACGTTATCTATTGTTGAATAAATGTCGTAATAATTTTCAGGTTATACTAATTTCGTTAGTGATAGGTGAAATAATTTAAATTTGTACGGGCAAGTCGTTGATAATTAATTACATAATCATCGTATGGTATAAGTTATCGTTGGTATGATAAATATGAAACTGTGAAGTAATTGTAGCCATGAAAAGGGCTGTTTGTCATATTCCTAGCCCTGATAGGCTATTGTGGCAATAATATAGAGCCAGACCACATTATTTCTTGTTCCAGAAGTGTGGGACCGGCAAATTTTCGGACTCTGCTATGAGGTATTTTTCTTCCTGTCACAGGGAGGCTCAATAGTCTGTAACAACTGAATTGCTTCAGGCAACAACTCATTATGAATCTGTTTCGTTATTTTATGCCTTATGTAGGATATGTGGGGATCAGAGCTTATTAGAAGTCATGCCCGTTTTCCGAGTGTGCCACTTCCTGCCGTTTCTAAAATCCTTATTATGAGCTTATCCCAAGCTTCTTCAGAAAAGGTACCTAAAACGAATAAGGTACTGTAGATAAACAGCTTATGTGTACGTGCAACACTATTCGTGCTACTACATGCCAGTTAGTGTATATAAAATTCTAATGCCAAGGTTACAGATGTCTGCATGGTATAGACATCTGTAACATTTTGGTGTTTTGCCAATCGGTAAGTAAAAAACAAATATACTTTGATGTATTATTTGACTCGATTGCGTTTTGAAATTAAAATAGATGAAGAAGCTTATTCGTTTTAGGTACCTTTTCTGAAGAAGCTTGGGATAAGCTCATAATAAGGATTTTAGAAACGGCAGGAAGAGGCACACTCGGAAAACGGGCATGACTTCTAATAAGCTCTGATCCCCACATATCCTACATAAGGCATAAAATAACGAAACAGATTCATAATGAGTTGTTGCCTGAAGCAATTCAGTTGTTACAGACTATTGAGCCTCCCTGTGACAGGAAGAAAAATACCTCATAGCAGAGTCCGAAAATTTGCCGGTCCCACACTTCTGGAACAAGAAATAATGTGATCTGGCTCTATATTATTGCCACAATAGCCTATCAGGGCTAGGAATATGACAAACAGCCCTTTTCATGGCTACAATTACTTCACAGTTTCATATTTATCATACCAACGATAACTTATACCATACGATGATTAAGTAATTAATTATCAACGACTTGCCCGTACAAATTTAAATTATTTCACCTATCACTAACGAAATTAGTATAACCTGAAAATTATTACGACATTTATTCAACAATAGATAACGTGCAGGTACTTTAAATTAATAATAGCCAATCAGAGACAAGCATTTTTCGGTGACTCGTTTGTTATGCGCGCTTAGCCGAGCGCACAAACAAATGAGTCATTAATCATAATGCAGGTGCTACCGATAACATGCAATAATAACTAAATCTCTACCAGAATTACTAGTTGTAAGTACCTATGTGCTATTAAAACTATAAATTTAACTAAAAAGAAGGTGAAAACAGCCATATGAGACACAAAATATACTTAGAAATTATTTTAATTGGCAAAAAATTTCATACAAATATATATATTTTTACCGAATGATTACTCGCGCCGCCGCGGATGGCCGGCGCTGATTTTATTTTTCATGGATCGATAATGACCCTAACTATCACATACTCACGCCACACACCCAGCATATTTGTACAATTGAAGAAAAAAAATTAAACGTGATTCTCTCCATACAAAAAAATCTAATTTATTTTTTTTCAGACAAACTATCAACTTTAGAAAAAAAATTATAAGAGTAAAAGTTGTCAGGAATATTATAACACGTCATATTAAAAAAAATCGCGTCGATATGGGAACTTTGTTGCCTAAGTCCACTAATTTTCAATATGGGTCCACTGTGCGGCGCATCTAAATTGTATATAACACAAAAGTGACTGACTGACATAGTGATCTATCAACGCACAGCTCAAACCACTGAACGGATCGGGCTGAAATTTGGCATGCAGGTAGATGTTATGACGTAGGCATCCGCTAAGAAAGGATTTTGATTAATTCTACCCCCAAGGGTTTAAAATAGGGGATGAAAGTTTGTATGAAACTTTGTCAATTTTAAACCGATCGGGCTGAGAGTTTCAAAATCGGGGGTAAAGTAACTATTCCACGCGGACGAAGTCGCGGGCAGAAGCTAGTTGGTTAATATGCCTCGCCTGTCAAGTACGAGGTTATGGGTTCAATCCGGTAGTTACTATCAACATTAATGTTTCAAAATCTGGCTAGGTGTTAGTTTATATAAGTTCTGATAAGTAGATTCCACATTCAAAATTCCTATAGAACGTTTGAATTAAGAATCTAATAAATATTTAAATTAATCAAAGGACATTATGTCAGCGATAACGGTCAGTCAGATCAGTGAGATGGGGTACCAAAATGTCATGATTAGGTTTGCGAAAAATAACTTAACTTTCGATAATTATGAATCATAAAATATCGTAAAAATTGGTGAGGAAACAGTTAATCTAAGCTAGCAGCTAAAATTCCAAGTGTCCGAATTTAATGCTCAATTAGGCGAAAAAACTATACTGAGTGGGCGAAAATAATACTAAGTGAATGAGCCAAGTAGCGGAACAGGGCACACGGAGCTTGGAACACCCCACAGACATAGGCAAAGTCAAAATGTTATGGTAAATGTTGAATAAAACCTTCGATGGCCATAGGCATAGAACCTGTGGCCATAGGCGACCTTAAGTCGAGCACAATCACGGGAAAAACTGGGATTGAAAGGCAGGTACTCACGGGTCTTCTTCACAAACGATGGTTTTCTCGTGGCGCCACTCCAATACAGTCCGCGGACGTCCCTCGTTTGTCACTTAACACTTCACTGAATTGTTGAAAGTCTTCGTAGGTGGGTTTTGATTACAACATTGTTCATTTATAATTTATAGCCGGCAGACGATCGCACGCGCCATTTTTTTGTTGATATCTTGACAGTGAGTTGTCAAAGGATTGACAGAATGCGGAATGATGGAAATGAATGATTGAGGAAGTTGTGTGATTGTGCGTTAGTCAATTGAAGGTTTCTTTTATATTTTGTTTTATTTATTTTGATACTATAACACAAAATAAATAGGTTTTATTTCAACTAGGCCATTAAACGGCACTTTTAAACGTCATCATTTACGTTAAAATAATAAATTGATAATAGTGTCTATTCGCAAAGGTGGATTCTTATGGACATGACGTTCTTCTCCATAATAATGTCCATAGTTACTCTTTTCAAATAAATGTTTTACAATATTCAGTATACAATTTATATATTTGTGAGGACGATGCACCAAGAGTATACTAGCTATAGAAAAGTATTACCATCTTAGGTAAACTCATTCATGTTTTAAATAACCACATAGTACTCACATATTTACAAATATTGAAACAGTATGTGAGTTAACAGAAAAAAGTAAAAGACACAAAAAAAAGAAAAAACAGTACATCCATAAAGTTAATCCATACATAAATCAACCAGTTTGATTTTGTCTACACCCTTGATTGCCCTATGGAGCAAGCCCAGCATGTTTCCAAGCATTCTTATCCTGAATGTAATCTTCTAATTTGTAATAATAATACGCTTGCTTACAAAGTGTACTTTTAACATAAGTTTAAAATTTTCGTTCATTTAATTCTAATATTATGTTAAAACGTAATTTGTCGTAACATTTCACGTCGAGGTTACAATGTCGAAATTGATTGTTGTTTGAATTTAGAATTCCCATAACTTTAAAAATCATTATACTGATCGTTCTGAATAACTCGTACCGCCGTTTTCAATATTTGTGTTCGCCTTCATTCTTTCTCCCACTTAGTATTTCAGTACGCCATCGCCATATTCAATCGTTTAAATACTAGCCTTAAGAGCGTGTACGTCGTATGGCATTTCATCCATATTTTCAAGTCACTATTTTGCGAAATGACTGAACCGATTTTCATTAAACTTCACACATATAGGCCTATGCAAGATACATAGGCCTAAAAAGTCAGTTAAAACATTTTCGAAATGTCTTATTTAAAAAAAATAACTGGATATTTATATTTGTATGGAAAATGTAAAATGGGTTTATTTATTAATAATTTAACTGTAACACTATTTATCGAAAATATTTTCAACTAACTTTTTCGACCTATGTTATGCTTATCTTTGTAAAGTTTCATTAAAATAGGTTAAGTCATTTCGGAAAATAAGGACTTGAAAATTTGTATGAAATGCCGTACGGTGTACACGCTCTTAATAAAACAACTGACTATAAAGTGAAGCTCCAAAATGACGATGGCTCCCAACAAGACCTACCGTATCTATAGTCCATCGTATACCCTGTCTGCCGTATGTATAGTGTTGTTTGTGCTGCAAGCTCAAAAGTGCGGCACTTGCGGGTAGTATCGACTTGATTGACGTCACTCCGGGGACGGCAAACAGGTTGTGACGTCATGAATATTCTGCGAAAGGGGTTTTATATTTCGGTGGTGGGTTGGCGTGATTGGTTATAGTATCTACGTAAGCTACGTTTCACACTGGCTTGCTAGAAAAGAAACATTTTGTCTGAAATAAAAATATTTCTCTGGTGATTTTTTCCGGGTATTGGCGTGACACCTACTCGAACATTAAAAAAATACGCAGCATTTTCAAAAACCTAATCGAATATTTTTGTATTAAATTTCAGTTTTAGCAGACTAATGTAGTTTGAGTCAAAAAAACCAAAAGCTGCTCTGCATTTCGGCCAATTATATCATTTTTTTTTCTGGATGGGTAATCATCAAATGACTTGTCCCGGTCTGGGCGCAGCGGAAGGGAGTGTCAGACTCTTACTGACTAAAACGCACCCGTGTTCCTTCTAGTGTCCTTTGCGTGCCAAGGCCGCGGTGACTCTTTGGAACAAATTCCGCAAACGCTAATTATATCCTAGCTTTTGCGGTTGTAAGCAACCAAAAAGTCCATTATGCAGCATTGCCTTGCAATCATGATAGTACCCTTACGCATTCATCATAACATTCTCATACGAGGACCACACACAACAGATGTTTTAAAAAACGAGACCAAAAATATTAAAACGCAGTCATCCGCGGCACTATCGAGCTACTAAACGTCCACATTTCAGCAGATCGCCACAACAAATAAGCTAAAACTTTACAACGGGGGGTAGTTCACTATAAAGCCGACCTATCCCCCACCCCCCGCGACCCGCTCGCGATATACTCAACAAAAGGCCTGCATGCACACCGTCTTTCATTTGATATTTGTATTCCAGATTAGTTATAATAATATTTTATACTGGATGTGGCTAAAATATTATATAGGTGTACTCGATAAAAATTAACGCGAATGCAAAATGATTGAAAGGGACTTTGGAACTTCAACTAGTCACATTGTGCCTATACATATCTCCTGGTTTTTTCATTTACAATCTTAAGAGATTGAAGTATTATAAACGTGTTTTATAAGACTTAAATCTCGTAAGATTGTAAATTCTTTCTACTCATTAAAGCCCTAATTATACCTATCTATCGTAAACTGTTGAAGTGGAATGGGATTGTTTGGTATTTAAAATTGTCAGTTCTCAATTCATTGAGAAAAGTTTCTAATAATCAAGATTTTATGGAATCTTAGGGTGTTTGCAATCATCATCAGTGTTAGAATCCTTCTTGAAAACAATTTCTTGTCGAACGTCCAAAGCCTCGACTAAAAACATCCTGTGGGCCTCCTACCTACGAAGTGATTAGATCTATCCATCTATCTACGAAGCCTAGGTAAATATTATAGAATGAAATGAAATCACCGTCATTTTGTGTAAAATAATCAGCATAATCAGCCTTTTAATATTCCCACTACTGGGACACAGGCCTCCTCTCTAGGAGAGGGAATGGGCCGTAATCCACCACGCGGGCCCAGTGCGGGTTGGTGAATGTCACATGTCTTCGGATTTTTGGTTCTAGGACATACCGGTTCCCTCACGATGTTTTCCTTCACCGTTATGAGAGTAGTGGTGATGAAATTAATTACACAAAGTAATGCCTGCTTGGCTGGGTTTGAAGTCGCGACCTACAATTCGTAAGACGGGGCCGTTACCACTCGGCCACCACTGCTCTATTTTGTGTATAAATATAGCCATTACATAATAATTAGTGGGTCACGTTATCAACTAGCCTCACCCCAATAAGATAGTCAGAAGCCAGAAAATCTGACACCAGTCTTGTCAAAGAGTACCTGTAGAACGAAACGGGAGTTTCTGGGTTGTGGAAGTCTGGTAAGCAGCCGCTCCTCGTAAAATACTGGTATTCAGCTGAATGAAAACTCGCATAACATACCTACTCTTAACTAGACTAAAAATGTTAGGAACAGTAATTTTCTTTTCGCCCACAGTATCCGTCACAATGAAATGTCATAAAATTACTGCTTTATAATCTGTGCAATCTTATCAATGCGGGTTTGTTCAGTTGTGTAGGAATGTGTTTGGCATGGATGTTTATTTTTAGCAAAAATAAATAATATGATAAAGCAATTATAATCATTGCGTTGCTATGTAGTCGCGTAAACGGCTTGTCGTTTGTGTAAATATATGAAATTTATTTAGTTAAGTTATAGTTCCGAACTAATTACGGTCTAATCGTTACTAGTCCACTACTAAGCTAGTAATGGGCTAATTAAGATTCTGCCGCTCTGGGCGGAGCGGAAGGGAGTGTCAGACTCTTACTGAATAAAACCCACCCGTGTTCCTCGTAACGCCCGCCGCGATCCAGGGCCGCGGTGACTCTTTCAAACAAATGCCGCAACAGACGAGAGTCTTATGACGATAAGTATTCGCACTAGTCACGCACGACTTATCTACTGTCCTATAATCCAAATTACCTCATCTGCCTAGCCTTTTCCCAACTATATTGGGGTCGGCATCCAGTCAAGCCGGATTCAGCTGAATACCAGTATTTTACGTGAAGCGGCTGCCTACCAGACCTCCACAACCCATTAACTGGGGAACACGGTACTTCTTGGCAAGACTGGTGTCAGATTTTCTGGCTTCTGACAATCCGTAACGACTGCCAAAGATCTCCAAATGCAACCGGGACCAACGGCTTAACGTGCTTTCCGAGGCACGGAGAAGTCTCGTTATGTTAAGATGGTCACCCATCCACAGACCAACCTCGGCAAGCGTTGCTTAACCTAGAAGATCGACCTGTGCGGCTGTTATAATTTAGCCACGAGCTCCTCTATAATCCAAATTACCTGAATTCTAAAATTGCAATGCTGCTAGACTTTTGAAAACTTCCCATTGACAGCGATCATTTCGCGACAGCAGCTACTGTTTCTCCCTTCACTTTATCTGATTTAGGTTGTTCCCAATACCAACCCGCACTGGGCCCGCGTGGTGGATTACGGCCCATTCCCTCTCCTAGAGAGGAGGCCTGTGTCCCAGCAGTGGGAACATTAAAACGCTGATTATTATATCCCATACAAAAGACAAATACACCTTATAACGAAAGAGAAACTTAAGCATCCTCAATTCCCCCAAATTCCCCACCAACAAGAGTCCTCAATGTCTAAGTGACACATATCTCAAGACGTTACTACCGCAAGTATGTCGCGAGTCGCGTGACGTCTCATCTCGCCGTAGCTCTGTGTCATGTATTATTTTTAATCCGGCGCACAATGGATCGCGACCTCAGCGCACACGGCTAATCCGAGCTCGCAGC
This sequence comes from Hecatera dysodea, assembly GCA_905332915.2. Lineage (NCBI taxonomy): Eukaryota > Metazoa > Arthropoda > Insecta > Lepidoptera > Noctuidae > Hecatera > Hecatera dysodea. Next base: position 1,016,654 of record HG995304.1, read on the forward strand.
TGTGCCCATTGTCCTACGCAGATTTATGGGGATTGCTCAGGATTTGTGGGTCTTTGCTAATTTTACTTCTTCTAGAATGTGCTAAATAGCAACCTAGCAACTTTTTAAGTCAAGAGTGTTACTTCGGCAACCGTGCGCCATCGTTGACCACGTCATCGTTTTATAGCGGAAATAATTGTGGTCAATCGCGTGGCTAAAAATAATTTAAAAAAAAAAACGATTTAACAGCAAAATATGTAGTTCTATTTTCAACTTTTTAATCAAATGCATTGTTTAAGTACTATGAAATATTTGAATAAAGAATCAATAAGTTGACTGGAAGAGCATTCCTAGGCATTCTATGTCAATCAACGTTTGGGTTTCTGCTTCTAAAATTAAGTTCGAATTAAGAATCTCCTAACTAGAGTCATGTATGTGTGCGCACTTAGGTTTGAAACCACTTAAACATAGAAAAAAGCTTCATCGATAGCACAAATTATTTGGAAACAAGAAACACAAATATAGTCAAAATGCGTACCTAAACCTACCCTAGTATAACGGTAACTGGGCAATATAAACAGAACACGCTGACACTAGTATTCTGACGCCGATGGATGACTGGTTAGGAGTGGACTGAAGGACCAGCAGTGACAATGCACAGCGACTGTAACTAGCATGAGGGTCCGGACTGAACTTTAGAGGTAGTCTACTCTAGTAAACGAGAATTTATCCGATAACGTGAAAAACAAACAACCATGGCCAACAAAGTTAGATCGCAGACTGTTTAAAGCAATATACTGGTTTAAAGCGGCAAACAGTACCTACATTTGCAGCAGAAGAGGAAATTGAGGGTAGGTTGATTTAAAAAGTAAAGAAAACGCCTCTTACTACTATGAATGCGAACCATATGCGAACGTTTGGATGGATGGATGTTTGTTACTCAATCACACCAGAACGGAGGCGGAACGGATCTGTATGAAATTCAGCACAGACATAGATTACCTATAGTCTGGAACAGTACATAGGCTTTTTATCCTGGGAGTATGTATTATTATCAGTGATCGGAATATTTCCGACTGCTGGCAGAAACTAGGTAGTTAGTAGGTACCAATATTAAAAACGACAACCTAAGACGAAAACCTTACAACCCGACAATGGACACGCACCTCATGCATTGGCGCCCACGTCAGCGCTGCATGATCGTATAGATAACATCGCCCGTCTTATTCACTGCAAGCCTATCGTTCTCTGCTTACTCTTCGTGTTCTATAGCGTTATAATACTGCACCTGCCTCGGTCTGTGAGCGAGCGTGCCTCCATTGTAGGATACATAAATATGATGGTGGAATAGTTATGGACTTGTTAAAAATGCTTTTGTAGTAATGTTGCATTCATTCGTGTACGGAACTAAGAATGGATGGTTTGAAATGGTTGTGGGTTTTGTATTTGTACGATTATGTCATGACCTCCTGCGCCTAGATGATTAGTACTTATTTCTACTAAGTAGGTGTAGAATTCGGAAGGATACGTCCGGGTGTCAACAGCAACACTGTGTGGATCGCCCGGAGGACACGGTGGAGCATACGTTGCTTGGGCGGAGCACCGCCGTATCCTCGTCGAGGCGATCGGCGACGGCGACCTCTCGCGTCCGGCCCTGGTTCAAGCCATGATCCGGAGCGAGGAGGCATGGGAAGCGGTAGCCTCCTTCTACTAAGCAGTAATGCTAGCGAAGGAGGAGGCAGAACGCGTGCTAGAAAGGGAACCTCACGACCCAGCCGCCGCAACAGAAGAAGACTCCCCGGGCGTCGGAAAACGCAGGGCGATTCCCGGCCACCGTAGGCGCGGGCCTGCGGATGGCGAGCTATGGGTGGCTCGCCGTCCGATAGCAACCAGGCCCGAGTCGACGGCGCGTCGTGTTCCACGCGCGCCTCAAAGAGCCGTCAGCAACGTAGACGGGGCCTCATAGGATCAGTGCCTGCTAGGGTTGCGGAATTTGTTCGAAAGAGTCACCGCAGCCCTGGAACGCAAAGGGCACAAGAAGGATCACGGGTGGGTTTTAGTCAGTAAGAGTCTGACACTCCCTTCCACTCCGCCCAGAGCGGGAGAAGTCATTTGATGATTTCCCATCCAGAAAAAAAAAAAAGATGTGTCAGGCCCAGGTTAACCTGGGTCCGTTAGGGCCAGTGCCTGCTAGGGTTGCGGAATTTGTTCGAAAGAGTCCCTGCGGCACTGGAACGCAAAGGGCACTAGTGAGTAACACGTGTGGGTTTTAGTCAGTAAGAATCTGACACTCCCTTCCGCTCCGCACAAAACGGAAGAAGTGATTTGACCAATTCGAGTAGGTAAATGAATTTGAATTTTGATGATTTCCCATCCATAAAAAGGTGCGTTTACCTTTTTTAAATGGGTGTCCTTTAGGTTCCAGGGCCGTGGTGACTTTTAGGCACTGACCCCATGGGTCCTTGGGGTCTTTTTTGCTGATTTATATTTGAAACGCGCGTGGAAGACGACGCGCCGTCAACCTGGGAAGATATGTACGTTTACCTGATCTCACAAAAGTTAAAGTAGATAAATATAAATGTTTTATTTAGATATAATCATACGCTAAAGACATTGAGTCACCGACACAGTTTCTAAATCCATTTATCAAACTTATTGTATTTTATGACTAACCAAAGACTGCGATATGGATGTACTAATCTTCATAAACTCTTATCTTAGAACATGCGGTACTAGACATTATTATTACCAAGAAATGCACTTATATGTAATAACATGTTAACACAAAGACCGATTGTTCGATAACAAAATTATTATGTTGCACTCGTAAAGCTTAATCGCTTTAAATGTAATCATATTTTTTTAAGAAATGCATCAGTGAATGTTTATTTAATCTAGTGGTTGCAAGCACTGCTGCTGAGAATGATGTCCTTGCTTCGATTCCCGGGTAACGCAGTATTCAGTTACTGGGGCTCCATCTGGAATTTCTCAGTATCAGAGTCTGGACTCGTGTTGAAGGAATAAGGCTTGCTCTTGTTAAATGAGACATACACTCATCCTCTTCTCTAATAATAAAATTGTAGTAGAAGAGTAATGTTAAACGCATACTGTGTAGGTACATTAATACCCATTGGGAACTGGCACTGTACTCCCTAACACAGGTTATTCTATAACCAAGGAGATATTTAACCAAGAGAATATATAACCAAGGGGTTATTCTATAACCAAGGGCATGATAATGTCTTAGCAGCTGGTTAACAAGGGTCAAATTACCCTGTATATCGGAATCACTGTTGCTATAACGGTAACCCAGTCATCCTCTTCCATGACAGCTATTTTGGTACATAGGTAACTAGTTACTACTAAGTAAAGTACTATTCCTTTACCATACTTAGTTACAGCAACAAACTCCTCACATAAAGTCCTGGCAACTCTATTTTAAAAGCAGCAATAGTAATTATCGAAATAGGTCCGTGATTGCTCCGAACGAACGCTCGCCGTCGACGAATGCACTCAGAACGTTCCCAGGTTTGCCTGCAGTACCTACCTGAGTGCACGGAAAGTGCTTAAAAGTATTTAAGCGCGCAATATCGTCCTTGAGTCGAGAATTATTTGTCTAGCGAGGGGATATTTATTTGATGCAGTGGTTACACGAATGTCGGCAGAGAAAAATAGATGAGCGAAATATTTTGAAAATTTTCTAATTTTTAATGTGTATTGTTTTTCTTCCCACTCTGCTGTTCATTTCTATATAATTTCATTGCGGGATCTAAGACAGTTGAAGTTTCTCCAGGTTTCGTAAAACTTCATTGACTATTAATTTAGGTTTCAGGAGTTGCATTGGTTGGAAATAGAGTGGCGAGCTTGTCGCATAAAATTAAATGTGAAGAATTTAATATTTCCCGTTGCGGATTTGATAGAGTCCATGTTTTTATTTAAAAAAACACGCATTCCATTTCGGCTTTAAATAAAAACGACTCTGTCATCTATCTCATTCATTCAGTCACTGATTAATCACGAAATCTCGAAAACAACTTGACTTATAAGATTTGAGTCAAAGGTAGACTATGAATAGGAGATGTCAGCTAAGAATTAATTTTGTGCCTGTAAAGGGGTGAAATAGGGGTTGAATTTTGTATGAAAAATCTTATTCCTAAAGCCAATTTATTTGAAACTTAGTAAGAATACTGACAACATATTAAATCATTAATTTTTAGAACTTCTGGTTTTTTTTTGGGTGCCTACCAAATGGCGATTTATGGGGTCCAAAAGTTTGTATGGAAAAAAAATATTCCTTGAGTTTATAATGTTGAAACTTAGAACGAATACTGGCCTAAAGTACATAATAAATAATGTAATTAATATATATTTCACAGCTATAGGTACCATAAAGATGATTTAGATAAATAACCCTAGTGACATTAAATCATCATCATTGAATCAACAAAATCCTGAAATACTAGCTTTCCTAGACGATTTACTACTGCCATCCATTGACGTACCGACGGGCATTGAATTATTAAAAAAGGTTCTCGTTAAATTGCGATCCGAAAATTTAAAGCTAAAAATGTTCATTTAAAAAAAATACTATAACTTACCTCGGTCACGAAATATCCCCGGGCAGCATTCAATCGGGTGAATTGAAGTTATCAGCTGTCTCACAATTTCCAACGCCGCGTAATGTTCATGAGATTAGACAGTTAAGAAAAAAGAAGAAAACTCGTTTATTCCGCCATAGATGAAATGGCTGCATGGCTGTTCATTGGTTTATGTAGTTACTTTCGTAAATTTATGGCTAAAATTGCACTGATAGCACGCCCACTCACGGAACTGACTAAGAAAAATGCAATTTGGACTTGGAATGAAACCCAGTCCAAAAGTTTTAATGAATTAAAGCAAAAACTTTGTAGTAAACCGTTATTAGCAATTTATGATCCAAAACTGACTACCGAAATACACACGGATGCATGCAAGTTAGGAATTGCGGGTATGTTACTACAAAAACAAAACGATGACAGTTTGCGTCCCGTTATGTATTTTAGCCGCGTCACTAGTCGGGAGGAAAGTATTCTACCACCGTTATGAACTGGAAACTTTGGCAGTAGTAGAATCCTTACGCAGGTTTCGGGTTTACATAGTAGGTAAACAAGTAAAGGTAGTGACAGACTGTACCGCCGTTCGCGACAGATTAACAAAACGCGATCTTATTCCACGTATTGCTCGGTGGTGGTTACTAATTCAGGACTACGACATAATCTATCAGGCCTGGCGAGCGTATGCAGCACATAGATGCAATAAGTAGTAATCCTGTACAAACGTATAATATTGACCGCTTAGATGTAATGAACGAGGATGAAAAATTAAAACAAGTCATAGATTTGCTAAAAGGTGATTGTAAAGATAGTGATAGGTATAGTAAATAATTATGCTTGGATTAATGAGAGAATGAGAGAGATAATAAATAAATAAATAAATATTTTCTGGTTTCCCAAAATGTCGCGATTCATAAGAAAATATATATCATCATGTCTGCATTGTGCTTACGGAAAGGGTGAATATGGCAAGAGGGAAGGCAAACTTCACCCCATACCAAAGCCTAATGAGCCGATGCGAATGGTCCATATTGACCACCTAGGACCGTTTACTCGTACTAAAAAGGGGTATCAATACATGTTCGTGATGACTGACGCCTTCTCTAAGTTTGTGGTAGCTGAACCGGCACGTACTGTTAACTCTGTGGAGACCATTCGACTTTTGAGAAAGATATTTAGTTTATTTGGGTACCCTGAACGAGTGGTTTCTGATCATGGCAAAGCGTTCACGAGCAGGTATTTGAAAAGATTTTCTAATGAAAAACAATTTAGGCATATATTAAGCGCAATCGCATTTCCCAGAGCAAATGGTTAAGCAGTAACCAGTCTTAGTGTGCTGAACTGCGAGTGGTCCATACAAAAAATAGTGCATGCGAGTTATTATTTTTGTGTAAATCAAGGAAATATAAGTGATTGCGTTTATTCCGTCTTTAATTATTCCTACGCCTACTTGAGTGTTATAGTTTATATGGATGAAACTCCATATTAACAAAGTTGATAAAAAAAAATTAAGACGAGCTTTGCGATATCTCTAAAAAAAACATCCAATCAAGAAAAGGATGAAAATTTTTTCAAAGAAGGCAAGTATTTGAAAAGGATCTACGTCAAGAAAAATCGTTAAATCCTTCCATCGGGGTAACAAGGATAAAAATAGAATGTATGAAAAAGCTCATTAATTATAAGATTTAGAAACCTTGTTAAATAACTATGTTGATAAAGAATAACGATCGCAACGATTTATATTGCAAGATTAGGATTACCATTTACACTTCAAAGGGGGTGGGGTGAGGGGTGTAGAAGTTCGCAGAGGAAATTACTAAGTCTACGCGGACGAAGTCGCGCGCAGTGCTGGTCATCAATAAAATAACAAAATAATTTTCTAAAAAATATATTTTTCATCAAATAATATAGTTATTCTATAATACATTATTATTTAAGTTATATATTAGTAACAGAGGTCGCACAGTACTCAAACATTACAAATACAATCAGTTAGCTCATACATTTGTGTGTCTTTGGACATCTGAAGCACAACAATTTATAATGATAGTTAATTTAAAAGATACTCGTCGATTTTATGCATCATTAAATTAACTCGAGACTTGTTGCATAGTATTATTTAATTTCCTAGAATTTTTCAAGGATCCTTATTTTTATTACTTTTATCAAAGTGTTCATTTAGGAGTGTCGTGAAGTTACAAACGGATTTATAAGATCTTTGGTTCGTCTTTAACCGACTTCAAAGAAATGAGGTTATTAATTTGTCTCGTATGTATGTAATATTGTCAGAATTGCACAGTTCTTATTTATGTTAGTCTATACTAACTTCTAAACACGTGTGCCAAATTTCTTAGTGTATATGTATGTATGTTTGTCGGCGCATATCTCAAAAACTGTCGGATTACAACAATTCTTTTGAGGTGCCTTACTCTGCCTAACTATACGACTACGAAGTGACAACGTTTTTTTTCAAATATCAAGGCTGGCACAGACCTCAAAAAGTTCTCTTTAGATTTTTTTGAAGATAAAGCTATAAAATCATCTTTTTAAATTATTAATCGAAAGTACCTAGTTTTAAAGTTGTTTGCAGCTCTTTTTTTGTTAATAATTATCTTTTTTTTTTTACCTGTTAATTATATCTGTTACAAGCCTTTATTTAATATTTGTGCTCGATAACAAGTGCTAATAACAAATTAGTACAGTTTCAAATATGTAATTATTTTATTATTGCCAAGCAGTGCAAAGCAAGCCACGATTACGCCTGTATATGTTAGCAGTATTGTAAGGAGTTTACCAACAATGGCTGTATTAGAAAATTAAACAATACTATGCGATATAAGTATTATTTCAAACCACAAGATATTTCATACAATAGGGGTGTTTCCTGAGTAAAAAATATATGATTATATTTAGTCCGTCAGTTAGATTATAGAAAAATATTGGACACGTATTTTTTCCTTTATCAAATCTATAAAAACTGACGAAGATACAAAGCATCAAAGATCAGGAGTGGGGGCTTGTGACGTTACGGCTCGGTAAAAATTGTAGCGAGGAGTGACGTCACACGAGTTTTCAACGCTCTGTATCGGCTTCATTTTTTGTTTACGTGAAAAAAGAAAAAATACGTGTCCAATATTTTTTGGAAATCTATCTGACGGACTAATTAGATTTTTTTAGTCAACTACCCTATTCTGTAATAAATTAATAATTATGCTTGATATGAAAAGTTAAATACAGTCCTGAGCAATCTTTTTTACAAAACATCCATCAGTGTATATAATTTAATTACTTCTCTAATGAATATATTAATAACATATTATTAATTTATGTTAACAATGAGGCCACGGATTGAGTGGAGTCTTAGAATCAATTACAGTCATGTTATGATAAGAATATTATTATAAACGTTGTTTTGCGGCTATTATGATGGAAAAACGTTATTTGTGGAGATCTTTGTTTATTCATTAACAGTGCCTTGAATTCTGTGCATAAAGAGTAGGCACAGCTAGCTTTATATTAAACTATGCGTTATAAATAATTCCGTCAACAGACGTTGAACTTAAGAGCGTATACGACGAACGGCATTTCATACAAATTTTCAAGTCACTATTTTCTAAAATGACTAAACCGATTTTAATGAAACTTCACACACATACGCAGGATATTTTAAACTTTCCATGCAAACATAAATTTCCTGTCATCTTTTTTTTAAATAAGACATTTCGAAAATGTTTTAACTAACTTTTTAGACCTATGTATCTTGCTTATATGTGTGAAGTTTCATTAAGATCGGTTCAGTCATTTCGCAAAATAGTGACTTGAAAATTTGTATGAAATGCCATTCGGCGTACACGCTCTTATATAGCTCATACGCCGATCGAAAAAGTTTAGCACCACGAGGAATCTTAATGGAAGGAAAGTAGATGGGATATTATCAACATTCTCTTGCCAGTAAAAAATAGATATTTTTAAAGTTTGAATATTGGGCTCCAAACTATATAAATAATTTACCTGAATAATGCAATTATTTTCCTTGTGTTATTTATATACACAACAAGACACTTACATAGTGTTTTCATAGAAGAAGACAATATGCTGCATCAACGCTAAATTATAATTTAACTGAAATACACTACAAAGTATAAAATAACTTTAATATCGGAAGTCGGTGTTTTTGGAAGTTTCTTCGTTTTTTGACTCCGACTTCCGAAATTAAAGTTATTTTATACTTTGTAGTCTTTATTTGAAAGTGTTTTTGTAAATTGTTTATTCTTCACTTTTTAATGGTGATACCCCACATCTAAATGTACCCCATCATAGCGTGTTATAAACTGGCGCGAGCAATAAACAGTCATGCGGTTTCAGCAATCCCGGAAGATTTGCTATAATTTATTGAAGAGTTCCGTTGCCTATCACCGAAGAAATTAAAAAGGGATTACCTTTAAATACTACGATGCTCACCATCTTATAAAGTATGTTCATTTTATATTGACAAGTGAAAATGAGAACATCATCAATGCAATCGAAGCCAATTAAATACACATTATTAGGGAAAACTCAAATACTAAGCGTCAGATCTCACTCAGATTTGTAAATTGGGACCACATGACAGCTGTGCTACGGAAAAACAAAGCAACTAACATATTTTTCAAAATCAGTTTTTTCACATATTTGGAAAATTTTGCCTATAACGAACACTGCTACATTCACAGAATCATCGAATTTCGATGATTCTGTGAATGTAGCAGTGTCCGATGATAAGCATCAGCTTTCGAATATAAAGAGAATCATCAAAATCGCTACACCCAGTAAGAGTTATGAGGTAATCACACAAAAAAAAAGCAATAAAATTAGAACTTCACCTTTTTTTGAAGTCAGTTTTAAAATAAAAATATAGAAGTATGATGACGATATAAGATTTATTTTTTCGTGACTGCATATTTTATGCGAGCGTGTTAACTTGCATTCTGTAAGTAGTAACCCTGACAAAATTACGTAGAATAGTTCTCTCACTCCAATTTTACAAGAGATAAGGCAAATCTAACTTCACTTTCCCCCAAAAACTTTCCAAGTGGTACGCAACCGTCCGCGCGGCATACCGTCAGCGACGAGTGGAGCGGTTTCACCGGCTGTAGGGCTGCAGCTGCGCGGCGAGCTGGCACAGCGCCTTGAGTCCGGGCAGGAACGACGCCACGGCCGCGAAGTCGGCGCCGCTCGCCAGCGACGTGGCCACCTGCAGCGCGCCCGCCGGGTTGCCGCCCTGCAGGTACTGGCAGCACGAGTGCAGGCTCGCGCACGCGCTCTCCGACAGCTGCCGACGCAATGGCTCGTGTTATTTTTCAATTCAATTCAAATCATTTATTTCAATTGAACCCTTTACAGGCACTTTTGAATTGTCAAGACGAAAGAGATGAAGCTATCTGCACGTTCCAAAGCGTAGATCTCTATGGAGAAGAACGTGCAAGAAACTCCACGGACACTGCTTTAAATCAGGTTCTGTATTACATAACCTTGTTTACATCCTTGGTCGCTTCTATATGTGAGGACAATGCAAAGAAAAAAGGAAACTATAAAAACAATTCAAAGTATAAAGATTAAAACAAGTCATTGGCAGTTAAGAGGTGACCAGTCTCGACCGACGGCGCCCGTTCACGAACATGACGCGTGTATCGGCACTATTTAGTAGTAATGTAACGATTGTCATATTTTGGACATTCGCGAATGCGAATATCTGCTACCAACATTCGCGAATGCGAATGCGAATATTCAGTTTTTTATGTTGGCGGCAGTCCCATTCGTATGAAGTGCGTTTCTTTTTTGTTTCTAGAATAGCCGAGATAATACAAACAGTCGAACACATCCGACTGAAGTGTCATTCCGCTCGCGCCGGTGTTTTTTGTAAACAAAACAAGTGAATTTTGAGGTTACAGTGTGAAGCCGAGCTGATGGCACGCGGGGTTGCGACAGTCATTGAGAGGATCATGCAAGGTGGGTCTCGAGGTGGCCTTGCACAAGTCCGAGGCCATGTGCTTTCATGGCTCTCGGAACAGATCATTATCGGAATCCCAGATAACGGTAGGAGGAGTTCCCATCGGCGTCGGGTCGACGATGAAGTACTTGGGTCTCGTCCTCGACAGCCAGTGGAACTTTGCGGAACATTTCCGACTTTTGGCTCCCATACTGGAGCGGGCCGGGGCTGCTTTCAAGCGGCTCTTGCCCAATCTAGAGGGACCAAACGCTTCCTGCCGGAGGCTGTATGATGCGGGGATCGTGCGGTCCATGGCCATTTATGGAACAGTGGACAGAGCTCCAGCAGGATCTCACGGAAGTATGGAGGCAGCGATTGTAGCAACCCAGTGCTGGGCCGGCCACCATTGCGGCGATAAGTCCCCTCTTTGAGGAGTGGTTGGAGAGACTTCACGGCGTCCTCGCCTTCCACCTGACGCAGGTGCTCACTGGACACGGCTTTTTCGGGAGGTACCTGTTTCGGATTCAACGGGAGGACACGTCCGGGTGTCAACACTGTGCGGATCGCCCGGAGGACACGGTGGAGCATACGGTGGAGGTCTGCCCTGCTTGGGCAGAGCAACGCCGTTCCCTCTTCGAGCCGATCGGCGGCGGTAACATCTCGCGTGTCCGGTCCTGGTTCAATCCATGATCCGGAGCGAAGAGGCATGGGAAGTCGTCACCTCCTTCTGCGAAGCAGTAATGCTAGGAGGAGGCGGAACGCGTGCGGGAGTGGGAAACTTCACGCTCCAGCAGCCGCAACAGAAGAAGACGCTCCGGGTGCCGGGAAACGCAGGGCGATTCCCGGTCACCGTAGGCGCGGGTCTGCGGATGGCTAGCTATGGGTGTCTGGCCGTCCGATAGCAATCAGGTCGAGCTATGGGTCGACGGCGCGTCGTATTCCACGCACGCCTCAAAGAGCTGTCAGTAAAGAAGACGGAGCCCCATAGGGTCAATGCCTGCTAGGGTTGCGGATTTTTTTCGAAAGAGTCACCGCGGCTCTGGAACGCAAAGGGCACGAGAAAGATCACGTGTGGATTTTAGTCAGTAAGAGTCTGACACTCCCTTCCTCTCCGCAAAGAGCGGGAGGAGTCATTTGATGATTTCACATGAATAGTGATTATAAACATGAGTAAATTAAATTCTAGTGAAATATAATTCATGGATTTTGTTTTATTAACCAATTAAAACGCAAAACATTCGCAGTAATTTCGCGAATGCGAATATTCAAAAATATGCGAATATCCGCGAATGCGAATATTCGTTACATCACTACCATTTAGCTCAACCATTTTGAAGGGAACTGAATCCAACACACGCCGCCATCAGCGAAACATTTAAGCGAGCATGACATGCTCTCAACTGCCATTTTAGTTCATATCTCAAAGTAAACTATAACTTATCACATGTAAATGGCTCCATGGTACTCACATTTACAATACTTGAAAATAAAATGCTTCTACATTATACACAACTATGGTTTACAATAACCAAGCAACTACAAGTAAAAAAACTATACTCCTCATTATACACCATTTAATCAAACTAACGCAATATTTGAAAAGTTTGTTCATTGTACTCATCGTTATAAACAAGTTTTACTATAGGACCAATAACGCAAACGCGAAAAACATCAGCTGTTAATACATGTGGAGTTATGAACACGTAAATGTATGCGGCAGTCGATTTCAGTTTGTTTTTGACCAACCGACCTCGACAATTCCAAGTGCTTTTTAATGCTTTTCTTGAAATAAAAGCTTTGGTACCACTTTTCAAGTATTGCGTTCATTTTGTTACGCATTGTTTACACCGGCCAAATGCATGATGACCGCCACCCAATGGGCGCCAGGATGGAGGCCGCGCAGAAAGCGTTGGGGATATTACATGGACCACGAAGGCTGGTTCCAGGTGGCGCAAGACAAGAATGTCTGTAGAGAAATGGGGAAGGCTTTGACCAGCAGTGGGATCCTTGAAGCTAATAAAAATACCTTTAAAAATTGTACACCATAAACGCTATACGATTTACTTTAGTTACGGCGATCTGTTTTTTGTTCTTTGATTTTTTTGTTTTCTTTTTTTTTACTCCAGACGCTTTCATCATGCACGTCTTTCTACATCGTCTTCACATAATATGATGTGAATAATTTAAACATTTAAAAATCAACAATGTAACCACAAGTTTGTAACAATTTATTGTTTTAAAAGAACTCTCTGATTTAAAAGAGTGTCCGTGGAGTTTCTTGCACGTTCTTCTCCATAGAGATCTACGCTTTGGAACGTGCAGATAGCTTCACCTCTTTGACTGAACGAACTTGACAATTCAAAAGTGCCTGTAAAGGATTTAATTGAAACAAATGCTTTGAGTATGATATACAGGCTGTTCCAGAAGTGCGTCGGGGTCGAGTTTTTTGTTTTGTCGAGATTTTTTTTTTGTCGATATATATTTTTTATTAGTTTTAATATTTTTTCTTTTATGTATAGCAGATACAAAACTATGCCCTTAAATTTGACCATGCACTTCTGGACCACCCTGTATGAACAACGTACAATCAGAATTCAGCATAGTAAATTATTCTTTAATAGGATCCAGCACTATGAAAAATCAGCCATTTGAAACATGATGTATTTACTAACCTTATATTCACGAAGCATATCATAGAGAGTTTCAAGTCTTCTCTGGACGTCTTCTAACTTTCTCTTCATTTGCTGCGAACAAAATTATGTCATACAAATTGGTAAAACATACATTAGAATTGTTTAATCAATCTGCCTAGCCTTTTCCAAATACACTGGAGTACGTTAATAGTCGGAAACAGCTGAATGAGACGGTACCCCTTAGCAAGACTAGTGCCAGATTTCTTGGAGACTTTCAAGGTCTACAAATTACAGCCGGGACCAACAGCCTTACGTGCTTTCTGAAGCACGGACGGATGTTAAGATTTTTACCAATCCATTGTCCGACCGAGGCAAGCGTTGCTTAACCTGGAATATCGAACCGTGCGGCTGTTATTATTTCAGTCACGAGCTGCTTTTCTTTTAGGATAAAAAGTAGGGGTGTCGCTTGCACGCTAAAGAATCGAGTCAGCGTCTAGACGCGGGCAGTATTTTGACTTGAGAGAGAGAAAAAGCATGCACGTGCGATCTCCCTCTCGCTCTTTTAAGTCAGGACACCGGCCGCGTCTCGACGCTGACTCAATTCTTTAGTTTGAAAAATATAGAAGCAGTAAAGCGCGTACTTACCGGGTTGGTGGCCCTGCTGGAGCAGTCGCTCCGGACGGCGTCGAACACGGTCTGCAGCACCGCGTGCTGCTCCGGCAGCGGCGCCTTCTGCAGCGGCGCCGCCGGCTCGGGGGGCGCCGGGCTCTCCGTCTGTACCACACACACATTTCATTAATAGCTTCTGCCCGCGACTTCGCCTGCGTGGAAAAGTTGCTAACCCCCCGATTTAGAAACGTTCTAATTTTTTTCTTTAATTGGTGCTCCGCTCCTATTGGTCGTGGCGTGATGCTATATAGCCTAAAGCCTTCCTCGGTAAACGGGCTATCAAACACTGAATTTTTCAAATCGGGTCAATAGTTCCTGTGATAACAGCGTTCAAACAAACAAACTCTTCAGCTTTATATATTAGTATAGATTTTTTTGGATAAATCCTCCGACTGAGTCACGGTGGCAAATCTCATCCATCAGGAGAGCGTGTGCAGTGTGCACAAACACAAGCACACTCTCTATTCCTTTACTATCATAGTTCAGTGGGGCGGTTCCCTATCCATTAGCATAAAATTTTAAGACCTAATATAACTTAGCATAATGTTGTTTGGCATAATTATTTTTTCGCATAATATAATTACGCATAACAGCTCATGCATAATTTTTTTAAGCATTATGTCTGTAACCATAATAATGATTAGGCATAATATTTTAAAGCATAAACTTATTAAGCATAAAGTTCTAAAGCATAACTTTTTTAAGCATAAAGTTCTAAAGCATAACTTTTTTAAGCATAATATCCTAAATAAAATATTAATATATTATAACGTATTGAACAATTTTGTGAGTATTAATTTTTTCGCTGTAGGAAGCAAGCATTGCAAGCATACAGCATGCAAGCAAGCATGCAGCATGCAAGCAAGCATGCAGTATGCAAGCAAGGATGCAGCATGCAAGCAAGCATGCAGCATGCAAGCAAGCATGCAGCATTCAAGCAAGCATGCAAGCATGCAAGCAAGCAAGCAAGCAGCTCGCTCGCAGCCGCCTGCTCCTCAGCCCGCGGGCCGCCTCGCCCCTACGCGCCTACGCGATTTTAAATAACACTCTAGGGGTAGGACAAACAAGACTACGTGAAGTCGGTTTTGCAGCAATTCGGTTCTGTGACTAACTTTTGTTGCACAGCATATTAATTTTTTAACCAACAATATTATTTGATTGTTACAGGTACTATAGCTAATTGGTTTGCTCAAAATATTACGCTAATAGCCATTAGGCCTACTAACGTTATGCTAAAAGTCTTTAGGCCTACTAACGTTATGCTAATAGTCATTAGGCCTACTACGTTATGCGAATCAAATTTATGCCAAAACAAATTAGTCTTTAACATGATTATGCCAACATAAAATGTATGCCTAAAAAAATTATGCCAAAGTATTATTATGCCAAAACAAATTGTGCCAAAATCGTTATGCCGAAGTATATTAGGACAAAAAACATTATGCGAAAAGAAGGGATCCCCAGTGGGGCGGCAATCCGACACGACCGAGACAAGCAGGTGCAGGACCAACTAACAGTTGTATGTACTTTCCGAGGCACGGGTAGTGTGACACCACCAAGTTAAAAACACGGTTCTACTGAGAAATTCTTTACGGAAGCCAAGATTTTTTTTCCTGTCCTGTTTATCAAATCGGACGCAGTTTCATATTGTTCAACAAGGGGTTAAACTACAAACAACAATTCTAGATATCCTCCAGTATATACCAGTAACCGGTCCTGTGCGTCTGGCATCCACCGGCTGCCCCTCACCAGGCGCACGCTCCACGGTACGCGGTCACCACTCCACAACTTTTCGGCCCCATCGACCATCTGTTCTGCGAGCAGACGCCCGCTACCACTTCAGTCTACGCTTCAGGCGATCCTTCGGGCTATGTCAGTAACCTTGGTGCTCTTGCGGGCATCATCATTCCTGATTCAATCGCACAAGGAATCTCCGAGCATTGCCCTCTTCTCTGGTATAATTTTAAAATATAAGTAAACCAACCTTCTGCGGATAAGCGGGCGACATGGCGGCGGCCTGGTAGTCCGGGTACTGGTTGGCGTACTGCTGGCCGTAGTGCGGCGGCGCCTGGCCCGGCGCCTGCGCGAACTGCTGGCCGCCGTAGTGCGCGGCCGGCGCCAGCGGCACGTGCTGCGCCGCCTCTACGCCGAACAGCGGGTGCGTGATCGGCGCCTGCGCGGTCACTTCTTGTTTTGGCTACAGTAAAGGGCATTTATTACAATTTTAATGGTGTGTGAGCGAGGTCAATGAAGAATGAACTTAACACCGTCATATTCTCGTCCTCTATTCACAAAGTTCTAGAACAGTGTCGGTATCAAGATGATTCATGATAAACAATATTTATTTTGTAATTCAACTAAAAATAACACTTTTACAGGATTTTTTTGGTCATTTTAACCAAGATGAGGCCGGTTTTTCCTAGCTGACACTGAGAAAAAACACCGACAGCAAGAAAACAAACTCAGGAGTTTGTCAAAGGAATAATATTCAATGATACAAATTAGTTACAAAACAAAACTCGGGATTGCAAACGGCAGCTACTATCAAACTGAAATGAGCAGATGAAGAAAAAATCTCAATTAATTAAGTCATGGATGCATTAAATTCACAGAAAAACGAAACGCAACGAATGTAGACATGCTTTTACGGCATCTTATACTTGGCAAGAGGAGCTTGGTCTACATAAAACGACGGTACAGCATCCGGATGTATTGAAATTTATGAAAATGTCAGTAGTATGCGTCAACAAGAGTATTCATTGGATGCAAAAACTTATTATTACACAACTTGAAAACACGCGTTAGTTTTTCCTATAGAGCAAGATCCCAGAGCCATCAGACCTTACTTATTTTCTCAGTAACAAAATGTGTGGGATATAATAGTTTAAGCATACACATTTAACGTACAGCGAGCAGTGGTGGCCAAGTGGTAACGGCCCCGACTTACGAATTGTAGGTCGCGGGTTCAAACCCAGCTAGGTGCATTACTTTCTGTAATTTATTTCATCACCACTGCTCTCAAAACGGTGAAGGAAAACATCGTGAGGAAACCGGCATCTCCTAGAACCAAAAATTCGAAGACATGTGACATCCACCAACCCGCACTGGGCCCGCGTGGTGGATTACGGCCCATTCCCTCTCCTAGAGAGGAGGCCTGTGTCCCAGCAGTGGGAACGTTAAAAGGCTGATTATGTTATGTATTTAACGTACGCGTACCTGCTAGCTTGAAAGGATGGCCAATTTACAGGTACGAGTATCAGATGCTACAGGTATATAAAATCATTAAATTACGTTTTTATTAATCGATCTGTCGACTGTATTTTTTTTGTGTGTTACCTCATAGCTTTGTACTGGGTGTCCTGAATTAGATGATTATTTTTATGTGTATTCGAAAGCTGGTGCTTGTCGTGTGGTCATTTAAATTTGAGTGCGATCTGACGACTAGTATTTGAGTAATCCTAAATAATGTGTGGCTTAGTTTACATTGACGACGTTCTCATTCCCTCTTGTCGATGTAAAATGAAATTGTGTACGATGGTTTGGAAGAACATCTTAGTATTTCAACGTAGTCCCTTTCTAGTTTGGTGAAGATCTGATGAAGAACGGAGATAGGAAACGGAACTCTTCAATAAATGATAGCAAATCTTTCGGGTTTGCTGAAATCGCATGTCTATTTATTGTTTACACCAATGTGATTAGTACGTTTAGGTGGGGGGAGGGGGGTGTACCACTAAAAATTGAAAAATAAAATAACTTTTTACAAAAAAATACAAGGAAGTCGGTCGGAAGTCAAAAACGAAAAAGCAACCACAAACACCGACTTCCAAAATTAAAGTTATTTTAAACTTTTTTTGTGTAGAAGTCGGTTGTACTTTTTTGTAAAAAGTTTTTTGAACACCAACTTCCGAAATTAAAGTTAATTTATAGTTTTTGCGTCTTTTTGTTTAGAAGTCGATTGTATTATTTTGCAAGTTTTTTTTTTTGTTACTGAGAAAATAAGTAACGTTCGGGAGCTCTGTGGTCTTGGACTACTAATGGCAGGTTGGTAAACTGGATGGATCACATCAGAACAGCAAGCGTGTGGCTTCGATACCTCGTCCGCGTGGCGCCTATGTTCTATAATGTTGTTCCAGCGCCGCGTGCCCGCGTGCAAAGCCGACATGTCTCCCGTGTCTACGTGCTGATAATGTTACTCCATCAAACACCAACTTTACTTATCTCCTGTGGCCGTATTACGAAGTGCCAATGCTATCATGATTCGTGTGAGGGAAAGAGATAGTGCTATTCGTCTTGTGTAACTCCGTCTCTCTCTGACACAGAAATCATGATGGATTTAAGGCGTCATAATAGGTCGCCTGGCTTTAAAATGGGCAATTTGGCTGGTCCATTATAAAACTTGATACTTAGAAATACATTTCTATTGAAACAAGATTTGATTACAGTTGTTCTTGGTAGTATTATTTATAGCTAATTGTTTGTCCAAACGTTACACACATTATCAGTAATTTCACTTTGAAGAACAACTCGTAAAATCAAAAATAAATATATATATATATGTATATACCACAGCTATTTCAGAAATAAGCCCATAAAATGAATAGACTCTCGTAGCGGAAATTATCAACATTAAATTATTAACAACTTTGTTTTTAAGCTATTTATTACATAATAGTTTAAAAACAAAGTTGTTGTGTGACCGAAAGGTGTATATTTTCAAAAAGTATCGAAATTGACAAATTTTATTAGTTAATAAAAAAAAAACTGTTTTGTTTGCCTATGCCTATAAAATGAGCTGCAATAAATTATCCTTTTGAATTAATTAAAAATAACATAGGTACCTTAGGTTTAGAAGACATCATGGGCGGATCATTCCACCCGGGAGGCACAGGCTTGGTCGGCGCGGCGGCCAGCGCGGGCTCGGGCGCCGCCGGGCTGTAGTATGAGCCGTTCACTGTCGGGCCCGGGCCCGTCTGGGGCAACTGGCCCGGGCCCGCCGACATCTGACCCGGCGGGCCGTGGATCTGGCTCATTGGACCTTGGTTCATAGGGCCTGCGTTCATAGGGACCTGGTTGTACGCCGGCACGCTAGCACCTCCGTATTGGTCGGGTAGTGGACTGTTGAACCCTCCGTAAGGTTGGGAGGTCACGGGGTTGTTGAAACTGTACTGGTTGTACAGAGGCGCGGACTGTACTGAAGGATCCACTTTGTATTTGGAACGGGATCCTAGACCTGGAACAAAAGGGTTTTGTAAGTGTTTAGTTGTTACTTCACCCTAGCTTCTGAAATTTAAATCAGTTCAATAATTCGGCCGTTTAATAAAACATGCATAATGGTAAACCAAATGTTGCTATCAGATTATACCTTTTTCGGTTTAGGCATATCTAAGCTTAGGCTATTTGTGTAATCCGCTTGATTTATAAAACCAAGTTAAGTCTCGAAAAGAAATTCAATTGTTTAAAAAATAGACTGTCGTCGTCAAACCAAAATTCTTTGATGTTCTATAATTTAATGAAATGGCTTCCACACGCTAAATTAACTTATCAATCTACTAACAGTTATTTTCTCCGACTGTAAATGTGATCTAACTAAATTCAAGGTTATTTAAAGTTAAGATTGTTTATAAACATATAATATATATATTTTTCAACCAACCAGTAGGTCCCACGCTACCGGGCCGGGCTGGCTGGCTGGGCTGCGGCGGCAAGCTTGCGGGCTGCACGAGCTGCACAGGCTGCACAGGCTGCGGCTGCGGCTGCGAGTAGCCGGCGCGCGGCGGCTGCACTGCGGGCGCCGCCACCGACGACTGCGGCCAGGCCTGCGAATAGCCGCCCACTGGGGGGACGCACTGACGTTTTAATACTAGAGCTTCCTTATTTTAAGAAAGTCTACTGCGACATACTTTCTAGTGTCCAGTCTATACAAACTGTATTCATAAAGCGCTTTGAGCAACAGAAGTGGAACACAGAGGGGATAGCGTTAAAACTAAAAAGTTATCAGGGTCGGAGAAATTGATGCGACCGCGAGTATCTACCAAAAAGCAATATCAATTTTTTGGTAATTTGAACTAAAAAACCTCAATTAAATAAAAACCTTGGTGTCGAGGTTTTACAGAACTTTTGGATTAGTTATATAAAAATACCTTGAGAGTTGTCGAAATTAGCCAGTAAAGTTTGTAAAAAAGTGCAATAAGTTAAAGGATAAAGATTTATAGGTAATTTCCAGAGGAAACATGTATCCCAGCAGTGAGAACATGGCATCTGAACTTACATACAAATATACAAATTTTTCCTCTTTATAATATTAGTATACATATACATATCTTTGTATTCATTTAATATTAATCGTGTTTCTATTTTTTTTATTGCACCTAACACTATTAATCTCTGCATCACCCAAAGGTTGACTGATGGATAAAGCCTAAGGCATTAAGTCCGCCTTTGCACGTGTGCGTGCGTAAAGTATAAAATAAATAAGTGCAGGTACGTACCGTGCGGCGCGAGGCCGGGCTCGGCGCGCCGCCCCGCGCCCGGCGCCGCCTGCGCCGCCTGCGCCGCCTGCGGACACCACTCGTTACTGCGGGCTCTGCTTATGTACTCATTTAGGTACTCCTAGCTCAATAGGGAACGTGCACAACTATAGGTGGCAGCACAGTCGCGTCAATGTCAACTATATTTTACTTATAAGTTTCAAATTTGCAACGCTAGATGGCACAGTCTACTTCGTGCACGTTCCTTTAAACAGAGGGTGTAGGAAGTATAGGTGGCAGCACAGGTCAAATATTTACAACGTAAAAATTTTAGATTTGCAACATTAGATTGCATAGTCTACGCCGTGCACGTTCCCTATAGGGTATTTAACTAAAAAATCTAATTAGTAGTTGTAAAATATTAGACACGTATTTTATCTTTTTTCACGTAAATAAAAAACGAAAACGATACAGTGAGTTGAATACTCATGTGACGTTACCACGTGCTACAATTTTTTCCCAAGGCGTGACGTCACAAGCCCCCACTCTTGATCTTTGATGCTTTTAATCTTCGTCAATTTTTATAGATTTGATAAAGCAAAAAATACGTGTCCAATATTTTTTGGAAATCTATCAGACGGACTAATTAGATTTTTTTAGTCAAATACCCTATTATGATTCAAGGGCAAACAAAATTTAAATGAAAGGCAATAAGAAAATGTTGTATTACGGTTACGGTATGGTTCTTTGAGGATACAAGTCTAACTGGAACCAACCAGTAAGTAAGTTATGCTACAAAATAATATCTCCACCTACAGAAGTCATCGTCTATTCGATAATGAACTCAGAACCAGTGCCATCTCATGAACCAAGCAAAGTCTCATTAGCCAAATCTTCCTGGTACACAAAACCTTCCAGGCGTGTCCTTGACAATTGCGCTGTGCACAAGAAATTATCATCCATAGATAAGTACTAGCTAACCCGCGCAACTTCGTCAGAGAGAAAAGAAAACCGATTTTGCAACATTTTCCATTGCTCCGCTCCTTATGACCAATAGAAGTGTGGTGTTATATATAGCCTTATTTATTATAATTCAATATTGAATTTTTACTTTTTACATAATGCGACGATTAGCATTCTATGAAGTTTCTTAGAAAACTTAGAAATTCAATAAGCATCTTTTATTTTTGTGAGGCAGTTTTTTAGAAATAAAGGCTAGATAAAACTCCGGAAAACACTCAAAATTTATAAGTTTCAAGATTTCAAATCCAATCAGTGGTTCTTGTGTGATGTTCCCACAAACAGATAAACAGACGAAAAAAAAAAACACAAAAATCACATTTTAGTGTTCTATCTCTTTTTTCTAAGGTTTCTCAGTTATTTTTATGGAATTTACAGACACGGACAGTCTACGATTTTATTATATGTAGGAACTTCTCTTCAAAGTTACAAAAAATAATGACAGATAACTTACATGGCTAGCCCTTCTCTGCTGTACCATACCAAGCGCGTGCAGCAGCCGGTCGCGCAGCTCGGTGTGCTGCACGCCCTGCAGCGTGTTGAGCGCGCTGTGCAGGCAGCCCTGCGCCGCCAGCCGGGACGCGTACTCGTTCAGGACCGTTTCTAGTTTGCCGCCCGCCTGTATAATAAGGCAAAAGATACTGGTGAAGTTTTGAACGGGCCAGGAAATCTCGATGTACCGTCTCAGGCTATGCCCCGGGCGTCGGGAAACGCAGGGCGATTCCCGGCCACCTGCTGCGCGGGCCTGCGGATGGCGAGCTATGTGCGGCTCGCCTCCGATAGCAACCAGGCACGAGTTGAGTGCGTCGTGTTCCACGCGCGCCTCAAAGAGCCGTCAGCAACGTAGATGGGGCCCCATAGGGTCAGTGCCTGCTAGGGTTGCGGAATTTGTTGGAAAGAGTCACCGCGGCCCTGGAACGCGGCGGGCACAAGAAGGATCACGGGTGGGTTTTAGTCAGTAAGAGTCTGACACTCGCCTGAGCCTGAGCGGAAGACCGCTCCGCGCAGAGCGGGAGAAGTCATTCGATGATTTCCCATCCAGAAAAAAAAAGGCTATGAGTCAGTGAACGCAAATAAAACATGGAAGCATTACTTCAAGGGATCTAAGAGCGAATCGTGACCCAAAAATCCAAACAAACTCACACATCGAAATCTCGTCGCTGATTCGCCGAACCACACCAACAACATTATTGCTAATACTATGCACAGTTAAAATTAACCTTATTTTCCAAGTATTTGGGTTTAAATTACCATGTAACGAATAGGCCGTGTAACTAAACACGTGAGCGGCGCAATCGGTAAGCCCCGCCTATCGCGGCGCAATGTGCTTTGGGTCATTTTTTTGAGTTTGGAATGCTTCCGTGTATTATTTGCGTTCACTGCTATGAGTACTCAAGATTTTATTCCCATCCAAGAGATTCCTGATATTATTCAAGAATCATGTCAAGTGGTACATTCAATTAATAGTTTTTTTACAGTTAATTTTATATTTTTAGATAGTATAGGAAGAGCTTAGTAACAGCCTTCCTTATCTTTTTTTCAAAATTATTGTACTCCTCGCATTTCTACCACCGCATTATTACTTAGAATAAATATGATTCTAATGCCACAATAATATTGTAAAGTATTATAGTCGTATATAGTTGTCTTATAGTCAGAATAAATACATACACATCGTAAGTAAGTATATATTTTGAAACTTAAACTTAAATTAACATACGAAGCAATGTATCAGGAGTTACATTCTATTGTGAATGACATTGCTATTTTATTAGTTACATAATTAGGATGCTGGTGAAGCACCTATACTGGTTTAGAATGGATGATGATGGGGCGACACACCACTAACGCGAGCGGTGGCTGTGGCTAGTAACGATATCGCGTGGCATCGTCAGACGTCTGAAAAGGATACCTGTATTTGAGTTTACGGTGTCGTAAGACACTATAAAACAACAAGAAACTGAAAGGTAAAAGA